>WBNM01006289.1:632569-713971 GCA_013399055.1 Ramphastos sulfuratus | reverse complement strand
TTTTTTTTTCATTCATATTAATTCCTTGCCCATTTCTCATGAAGATAGCAAGAATCTTAAGTAACAAAAATATTTTAAAAGCACATTAAGTTTTAAAAACTCATCAGAACTGCCAAACTTACAGATGCACATTTGAGAAATTTATCTTAATTACCTCAACCACAGGAGAGAATAAACCCCACAATTCTTGGCCAGCAAATGATTGCACTTTCTAGAGCAGAACTTCAGAACCCAAGGAAACTCAGCTGCCCAATTATGGAATAGTTTTAGTGCCACCTCATAAAAGTTACCTCTTATTTTGAAGGTGCAATAAAACCAATGTCCTTGGTTCCTCAGCACTGAAAAAAATATAAACTGAAACTTTTTTTATATTAGCATAAGAAGTGATTTAAGTGTCTGGCATCTCCCTGGTTCCTAAGCTATTGTTCCTGTTAATCAGTCAGTATGACTGATGAGTTTTCAGGATTTTTGGTCTGTACAGATCTGTGCATGTGTCCCAGGAGATGAGGTATAAGCCAAGAGAGGGAAAACATTTTTAAGAAGGCAAATATAGGACTATTAGGACACAGAGAGAACAGATGCACAGTAGCAAAGTGGTTTTTAATCTTGGCCTTGAACCAAAAGCTTTGCACTGTGGAATACAGACCAAAATGGAAATTCCATCTGCTTGTTTGTTCCAAGCTTACTTGACACAGAAATGCCCCACATGATTTAAAGTACTGCACATAGTTGGGTATATAAATAACATATTCATATTGACTTTCCTATGAAAGTCTAAAGTTCTGACTTTTAGCTTGCACTTAGCGTTATACAAACTGTTGGGAATTAATTATTTGTGGAACTACAAAGCCTAAATCTCTCATTTAAAATTCACTGTGACAGGCAGTGTGCAAGCACAGGGTAAGGTCAGTCCCTGCCCAAGGAGCCTGCAGAGAATGGAAAAGTCAGAGAAAGGCAGACACCACCTAGGTAGACATAACAAGCAGTGGCAGAAGACTGAGATTGCATTCCCAGAAGTCTTATACCACCATTCTAGCCCATTAATCAAAAACATTTTAAAATCATTCTCCTTGTCAAAATTACTGTAGAAAACCTTTTTTGGAATATCAATGCTTCACCCTGGTTATTTTTGTCACAATAAATATCTAGAACAACTTGAGTTTCCTGAGAAACCTGATAACATATCATTAACCATTGGCTGCTACTTCTGGCAGACATTCTGTATTTAAGACTGGAATGTTTGCCTTATCAATAATTATTAGTGTGAGGAAGGGGTATCAGGAAAAGTTTAGATGAGAAAGGGCCCCTAGAAGTCATTTAATTTTGCCTGTTGATTAAGCAAGGGCTGACTTCACTGTCTTGTTTCTTTACTTTTTGTAAAGAAATTTTGAAGATTTTTATAAAGATTCTGCTGCTTCCCTGGGCCAGTTCCATGTTGCCAAAGTTTTGGTTAAGTCCAACTAAATGACACTGGAAAGCCTGCACTCACTTGCACAAGAGCTCTTCATTTTATTCTTAGTATCTTGAATGTTAACATTCTATAAGCACAGGAAGGCCCACACAAGAAATTTGTACAAGAAATAAACTGACCAGAAGACATTTTAACAAATTTTCACCCAAAGTAGTATCAATTACCTTTTTGAATTCTCCTGTCCTTTGATATTCACACAGCATCATGTCAAAGAAAATTGGGATTGTGGCTTTCCGCAGTTCAACTTCAGGAATAAGAGTCATTTCCAAGATGGGTCCAACCATTCCCGGAATAAAGCAAATTTTATTCTGGCCTGAAATAGAAATGCAAATTGGGTATTTGAGAGGATGGAAAATACTATTTTTTTTTCTTTTTTTCTTTTTTTTTAGGAATATATTTTAAAAGATGTTGCCATTTTGAGATAGTTTCCTCGCCATAAATACAGTACATCAGGGAGACAGGGATGTGTGCTGCACTGCTTTCTATTTATGAACAAGCAGGCTCTGTGGAAGAGGAAAACATACAATGCACTATCCACATTAATTCTGTATGTCTATTTCTGTATGAAATAAGCTCTATGGTTATTCCATAGTGAATAGCTGAAGAGCTGTCCTTCACTGATAACACTGACACTCTCTCACTGGACATTCCATTCTAGTATAAATTTCTGAATAACATTTTACTCTTCATCCTTATAGGGTCTTCAGAAGACATTTTCCTCAGGATATCTTAATAATGCCTTGCTGGACTTTTTGCAAAAGTAATGATATACCTATTGGAATTATAAAAGAAGGTGGATCTCCTGTGCCTCAGAAAAACTAAGGCTCAAGTTCTTCTTAAAAATCAATCACCAAAAAAAAAAAAAACCCCCAAAAAACAAAACCCCCCCAAAAAAACCAGAAAAAAACCCCTTCAGTATCCTACAACATAGCTTAATTAATTATTGATTTGCACCAAACGGGCAATAACACATAAACTGGAGTCTCCATTAGCCCACAGAAATAAAATAATATCCATCCAGCAACAGAAACTTGCCTGCAAAGTCTAATTGAAGTAAGAACTTCCCCAAAAATTGCCTAAAAGTTTAAAAAGAAAATTCCTTCATTGACTTACAGAATGAACAGAAAGTAAAAATCTGGTTCACATGCCCTGTTACTTTGCCTAGCAGCTCCTTGAGATCAATACAATTAAAAAATTAACTTTTTGATACACAGCAATAACAGAAGTTTTCCTGACTGGAATGGCTGCTTTACACCTGAGTCAGAACAATGAGGATCTCAGGAAAAAGGAAAGAATGCTCTCAGTTTACACTCAACACTCCACCGAGGCAGCCCATAGGAACAAAGTCTATAACTGACTCATAATTAGGAGACCTCCAATGGACAGAAGCCTTTTCTAATGTCTTCTCTGTTAATTAACCGATCAAATCTGGGGTTTTCATGATTAGCTGTCTGTCAGCCATCATTGAAATCAGAGAGAAGGTTGTGAATTCTCCTAGAAACACAAAATAGGCTGCAATCAAACATTATCTCATGTCAGTGCCAAGCCTAACGGAAGAGTCAGCAAGTGGGGGAAGAGTCAGCAAGTTCAATCATAAACCCAACACCGGCACACCCATTGAACCATGTTCTGAAGTGCCATGTCCACCAGGTTTTTCCACACCTCCAGGGATGGTCACTCCACCATCTCCCTGGGCAACCTGTTCCAATGCCCAAACACTCTTTCGGTACAGAAGAGATTGGCTGTGGTGCCCAAAACTGAACCTAGTACTCAAGCTGCAGGCTCAACAGTGCTGAGTACAGGGGCACAATTACTTCCCTACTCCTGCTGGACACACGGGAGTGAAAATGCATTTCAAATAGTAGAAATATTAACAAAAGCACTTCATGTCACTGCCCAGGGAGGTTGTGGAGTCTCCCTCTCTGTAGATATTCAAGAACCATCTAGATGTGTTCCAGTGTGATCTGCTCTAGGTGATCTTGCTCTGACAGGGAGGCTGGACTAGATGATCTTTCAAGGTCCCTTCCACCCCTGACATTCTATGATTCTATGATTTTATGTCAGGTGTTTTTCAATGAAACAAGCAATCCCCTATGGATTCAGTTGTGATTAAGCTCATTTGCCTACTCACCAAGTTTGTACCACATGTCGCGGATAGCAAAGCCAATTAATCGTCTCATATCTCCATATCTAGAAAAAAAAAAAAGATTAATGAAAAGTATTTTTATCATCTCATTACCACAAAATAGAAGACCTCATCCAAAGTATACATTCTTGCTTACTTGTTCTGGATTTTGTTGTATTTTGCATGGGAAAAGTTTTCTAGCTGCAGCGAGTCCTGGGTAATGAAAGCCACAGCCAAATGAAAATAGTTGTTCCACAGCTGTAAATTAAATAGAGGGAAATCACAATAGTTTTGAGAAGAGCAGGAATAATATTAAACTATGCACAACACTGAATAATTTATGAAACCAAATGATGCAAGCAATATGAGATTTTGGTATTATGCAAAGATCTACATCGTTAGTATTACACAATTAGCAAAAACCAAGAAAGATGAATTTTAATAACCACTAATACACATTTGCTCTTAATAGCACAGCAGCTAAATAACTATTGATAAAAAAAAAAAAAAAAAAAAAGGGATTCAGATGAGATTCATTAGCTAACAACATTAAACCATGAAGCATGGCAGGGCCAGTGAATACATTCCATGCCAGCGAATCTCAACGACTTGGAGCTAAAGGCAGCCAACATAATTGCACTGTATTTGAGAAGTACTTTGAAAGGCAGCTACTGTCTTCTCTTTGGAGTCTAATTCAACAACAATTTGTGAGAATTTCCAGTATATTTTGTTAAGAGCTCTCTACATGAAGCAGGGACAAAATGCATCCCTAAATAACTACTAATAGTGCTTGAACTAGAATAAAACCACTTGTATTTCCAGGGCAAAACCCTTCGTTTCTGAAAGCAAATTACTTGTTCTCCAGACAATCAAAATGAAGTACTTCTCTTGCGTGGTAGAGATGGAGGGGGAGAAGATTCACTAGGCAACACAAATGCAAAGAAGTAAATACTATCTTCAGAAGCGTCTAAGTAGTCAGTAATGGCTTGAGACTCTTATTTTAAAACGTGGCTGCATCTAAAAATATGTGAGGTAGGTATCAGCAGGACAGCAGAAAGGCAGAGGGAAATGTACACAGTGGTGATTTAGAGGTTGCAAACAAAAGAGGTATCGTTATCACCAAGCTCTTCATTTCATATGATGAAATACAGCCCTAGGATGAGAAATGATTTTGAAATACAATGTTTCATCAAAACCTTCAGTGACCTCTGCCATTTATAATCTGGAAAACTCTCCTGTGCACAAATAACCAAGAAAAATACATACCAACACACAAAACTTCTCACAAAAATCCAGACATTTCCTATAATAAATAAGATTCTCAAACGTCCTCTATAATGTGAAGAAGATCCTGCATTTAATTTATTCCTCCCTTCAAGGCCCAACTATAAAGCTCTCCTTAGCAGACTTGCTTATTCAAAAGCCCTTAGGAGGGCTCCTTCTGTCTTCAAGTATTTACAGTGCAGAGAGCACAGTTATCCCTGGTGCAGACACAGGCTCGAGTAGCATTTGGCTGGAGACAGTTATTAATCTGCACTGTATTACACCAATCAAAGATGCACCAAATTCATCCAAACCAATCACAGCCTTATTAAAAACATTCAAGTATCAGCACTGGTAAGGCAGTAGCTTTTTTCCCCCCCTTAATACAAACACTGAAATTAGGTTCTCATCTAATTTTTGACAGGGTACTAATAGCACTTACTAATTCAGAGCCTTTTTCCCCAGGACAGATGTTATTTATAACCTGAAAGGCCTGTTTTTCCCACCTTATCAAATATTTTAAAAGATTCATTTGATCAATTTAAAGTTTGCAGTCCCTTGAGAAGCTGCATTTATTGATGTGCAGGGAATATACTTTACATATGTCAATTAGATCCATAAAATGGAAAATGTCTGAAATCGTGCTAGGGTATGGGGAGACAAATGAAGCCTTATTGCTACACTTAATGGTCTATTTATTCACTTCATAGCTCCAAGTTCAGTGCCATCTTTGTCAGACACATCCTAAAGACTCAAAAGCTTTATTTTTA
This sequence comes from Ramphastos sulfuratus, assembly GCA_013399055.1. Lineage (NCBI taxonomy): Eukaryota > Metazoa > Chordata > Aves > Piciformes > Ramphastidae > Ramphastos > Ramphastos sulfuratus. Next base: position 708,342 of record WBNM01006289.1, on the reverse strand, counting down.
AAATATGTCCTCAGAATACCCCATGATGGCTGAAAAAAATCTGAATTTTCATTTCAATGGCAGGCTAAAGTTAAGGACTTGAAAGCTTTTAAGTACCAAAACTAACTTTCAAACACTGTGAGGCAAAGCAAAAGTCAATAGAAACAGAATTTCAAATGCAAAAAGAATATATACTTAAGAGACCTTTCCTCTTAAGCCCACAATAACATTCCAGGATGTTTTGCACTTGAACCTAGCATGTGGTAGGGCTGCAGTGACAGAAGAGCACCAGCTCTCTGATCTGTGTGGTGCTCATGCTCAGCTGCTTGTGGAAATGAACTCCAGTGCTGAGCTGTCACCTGGGGACAGAGTTCAAGAAGAGCAGGCTGGGAGCTGAGAAGTGACACTTCCATGTCACCACTCATGAGCTATTCTTTGCACACTCCTGCTCAGTGCAGCCCCTAACAGTTAACAGCACAGGCTTCAAACCATGGCTACTGCACTGGCTGATAATGGTGTTAGCCACACGTGTTGAGATGGCTGCAGGGCTGTCAGTGCCCTTCTACATAAGGGCTAAGGCAACCTCAAAGAAGAGGACTTCACATGCCATTTTAATTCAGGAAACTTGAGGTGCCTCCTCCATGGAAAATGCAACAGCTTCCATATAAGAAAATGTGGAAGTGATTTAGTAAGAAATTTCTAGCCATCTCATGAAGAGGAGGAGATCTAGGTGATTTTACAGCACAGCTACCAGAAGGAAAGGCTGCTGCCTCCTCCCTCATGCACACATGGAAAATAAGCATTTACTTTTAAATCAGACCGATGTTGTAACAGAATGTGGGCTGCCTCTTATAATGAAATTCTATGGCAGGAATATGGATGATTAATATGAAATTATAATTGCTATAACAGTACAGATTTAGAAACATAATCCTTTCTAATGCCCTGTACAAATACTGCTATCAGAGGGGAAGGGTGGGAAGAAACAGGAATCAATAGCACTGTATTTTCCAAAAGAGAAACTCTATGATGGCTCTGCCTGACCATAACAAAATGGTTTCATTTTGTTCACTCTTCCCTGTCCCTAATATGTCAGAAACTGCCAACCCCAGTCAGAAATATTATGAAAGGAATGTTGCATTAAAAAGTAATTTCAGTGTATTGAGGCATTAAGAGTGGCAATGGATGTTGACTGCATTACAGTGCTGCTTGCTCAGTCCTGGATGGAAACATTTACTACACAGGGAAGGACTTCCAGAACCAAACCTTAAGGAGCCAGAAGTTGATATGGACAAGAGAGTGAAAATACTCTGTTTTCCTAGGTGAAGGTAACAGCTACCTAATGACATCAGCTACTAACAGAAAAAGGAAAATGTCATATGAGGTGTAAGCAGGTTCTGTAAAGATAACTGCGTACACTGGGAAACTTAACTGCAACTCAGAAGTGAGCCATTAAACAGTGTTATCTTCATTTTTCTGTTGATGGAAGATTGTCTTATGGTTCATTCAAACTAAATGAAATTTAGAGGAAAACACCCATGACTTGCAAGCTGCAAGTCTTTTCTAACTGCATCCATAAAACCAGGAAACTGCTGAGAGTTACAAGTCTGCTAAACAGAAAGATCATTGAATTATTGTATTCCTATACAACAACAAAGAAAATGCTAATTCACAGTTGAACTTCTTTATTTCACACCTACATTTCTATATCCACACAGCCAATAATATTCAGCTTCAAAACTCAACTGCTGCCCAGTATTTGCTTCCTTAAAAATCCTTTTCATTCAAATAAATTTTAAATCAACTAACTGAATGTACTTTGGTATAAAATAGAAACAAGTGTACAAAGAACTTTTTCTCTGGGGTAAAAGTATTTAGACTGCTTATGGAAAGCCACCCTACTCCCATGATCATTCACCCTCAACAAACACCCTGGGGCTACCCTAGAGGTCTGTATATAACATTTTGTCTTGAAACACAGACATTTTCAGTCAAACAAAATTAGCATTTTTTGACTGAATAACAGAGTACAATTGTCACAAAAGGTAAAGGAACTGTGCTGAAGAGTCCCAGAACTGTCCTCTTTACCACAAATGAAATGCACTTCTCACACATTCTCCGAGGATACCATGAATGTAGACATTGCACAAGTACAAAACTACACCAAGTTTGTTTGGTCTAATTAAACCCAAGAAAGCTGAATGACTTTCAGGGGACATTTTTTTCCAAACTCTATACTACAATTGTTAATAGTTTTGTTTGTTTAATAATATTAATTCTCTTCTGAAGAACCCATCTCAACTCAGCCATCCTAAAACCAGAATTTACACAGTATTATGGTGCATCTGTTCTCCTGCTCTGCAAAAAACCCCAGCTGCAAAGCGGCAATCTGGACAGGTTAGTGGATCCCTGCAGCTGAAATTGGCAAGTCCTTAAGAATTGGTACAAACCAACAAAAATGCCAACACTGCAATATCCTTAAAATTATATTTTGGACACATCTGAAATCTATCCTTTTCTATGAGAATAGACTGAGGGAGCTGGGGTCATTCAGCCTAGAGAAAAGATGACTCCAGGGGGACCTTACAGCTGCCCTCCAATACTTGAAGAGATCCTACAGGAAGGCTGGAGGGGGACTGTTCATAAGAGTGTCAGGCAACAGGACAAGGGGGAATGGTTTGAAGCTGAGGGAGAGTAGTTTTAGACCAGATCCAGGAAAAAGTTCTTCAATATGAGGGTGGGGAGCCTCCAGAACAGGTTGCCCAGGGACGTTGTGGATGCCTGCTCCCTGGAGATATGGATGAGGCTTTGAGCAGCTGATTCTAGTTGAGAGGCATCCCTGCCCATGGCATGGAGGTTGGCATATGATGGTCTCTAAGGTCCCTTCCAACCTAAGCCATTCCATGTTTCTATGAAATCACCTGCTATGGCTCTGTTTCAAAGGCAAAATTGGGTTTGCTAGTACAAGTAAAGGAAACCAGCCAGCCCTATGCTACAATATCCCACACTAGACACCTACATCACCACCCATAAAAACCCCAAACACCAAATCCCACCCAGAATACAAACCCTCTTACAAACACATAACATGATCCCAACTAGTGAGCATCAATATATGGCTGTGTGATGACACAGTTCTGCCATACATCAAAGAGCTTTTACAAATGTTAATAAAAAGTATAATAGTGAGAGCAAAGAAAAAAAATAAGGGGAAAAAAGCAATTTGCTATCACACAAATAAGACTTTTTATTGACTTAATATTCAACAAGTCAAAATAATAAACAGTATCAAGACATATTGTCGTGGACTTGGACAGACTCTAATTTCAGATATGCTTTCTTAGATCATAATTTGTATTTTTCTTGAATGCTGTCAACATAAATGTGAACACAATGCTTTGGACAGTTTGCTGTTAAATCCCTTCCTAAGAATCTTTACCTGAGAAACATTTCCTAGCCTTTCTAGACTATGTTTTAGCAAATGACCATGTTTCTTCCTAACATTAATACAAGTCAATAACCCATTTCAAATACAGAGGCAAGAATAGAATATAAACCCCTAAATGTTGACAGTTTTTATGTATCTCCATAATGCCTATTGAAACTCCAGATTTCTGTGTATTCAATCTTCAAGTTCCAGTTTAGTTTCAGTACTGAAGAACACACATTCATGTATTATGCAAGACTCCTTCCCTGTTCATACTGTATCTATTCACCGCTCCAAGGTACCCTTGTTCATTCTTGTTTCCTGGTTTTGGTCAATCACTTAATGAGAATTCACTCCCTTCTCTCTTGTAAAATCATTTACTCTGGAGCTGACAACTTAATCTTATTGGCACAATAGTAAATATTCTGTAACCAATGCCTCTCAGCTAGCCCTTTTTTTATTGCTGTAGGTTTTGTTGTATTATAGCACTGGAGAACACCTGCTGTATGCCATCTCTAATTACAGCATGTTTTCTGAGGACATCTGACATACATCTGAACATACTCAGCATGAAAACTCTGCATGCAAAACTAAAAAACCACCAAAAAACCCAAAGAGAACCACCCCCTCACATAGCAGTCATGTAATCTAAAGCATCAGCTGACTCTTTTAATACTTTAAGAATAATGATTCTCAACCCAAGCAGGCACTTCCCACCTGCCCACTGCATGCAATGACCATCTCTGTGTAAAAGCACTGGAATTTAAAGAGGGGCTCTCTGCATAAGTGGACTCAGTGAGCCAAAATTATTACATGCTAAGGCAGGGGATTTGACAGCACTGCTGTGCTGTGCATAGTTTTGGTATTTGTCTCTGAGGTATATAACAGCTTCATTACTGAAACTGTGGCTTTAAGTTTAGGCAGAGTTTTAAACTTAAAAGATTGTAATGACTCTTCATCAGACATGCCACATCATTTCACAGGTACTAAGTGGTACAACTTCTTTCCTTTCTGCCTGAACCACATAATGAGTAAGAAAAAAAAAAAAAAAAGAAAAAAAAAAGCAATTTTGCTTTGGAAATGAGAAAAGGGTCAAGAACTTCTTTTCCTCCATTTAACAATCTTCAACAGTCTAGCAAAAAATTTCTTCACTGCTTTTCTCTAGATTTAGAATACCCTTTCTTTGTTGCTCAATTACTTCACAGTCTACTTGTTTTGTTTGGTTAGGTTAGGTTGTCTGCTATATAGTGTCATGTAATCACTCAGCCAAGTGAAAATCCTCAGATCTACTTCATTGTGCTTTTCTAAATCGAGACTTTTCTTCAATTACTTGTTAATAATCAGATTTGAAAACACCATCCTAAAATCGCTCACTCACCACGAATCATTCACTCAGTTACTTTGTTTCTTCCTCTAGGTTTTCACTGATATGCACCTTTATTTTCTCCATCCCAAGATATCATTTTCCTATCATGTAAAGATCTCATAATAAGGAATAGCCACATATTAACAGTGCTTCTGGTTTAACTTCCAGATTCTTGAGACATTTTTCTCACTGTATCTGCTCACTAATGACCTGAATTTTACCTCTTCATTCTCCTTTGAAAGCAGAAATGAACACTGAACATATCCCTAAGAGATGATGAGACTGCCTGAAGGCTGCTGCATCCTAAATCTGTGACCCTTGAATGAACAGTTCTTGTTTAGGGCTTTTAGTTTGTTTGTTTGTTTTTAATGAATATGGCTTTGTTTCACAGAAACTCTATATACAGTAATTTTCTCTAGTTTTCAGACCTCTAGTAGTCACTAAAGTAACACAGGCATACAGCAGCTTTCAGAAGTTAGATTAAATTTAGATGCACAACTCCGTTACTTATTCATACCAAGAAACAGCTGGACATGATTTGTAAAACACATCAAACAAGCTCACTAAAATCTCTGCCATGTTCAGCAATAGCTGAAGCACATTTCCAGATCATTTTTTCTCCACAATTTGAAGCAAGAGCCCAATGTAAACAGCTGAGGTGAAGCTGCACTCTATGGTATTCGAATGCCTCAGTTCTGGTTTTAGGAAGGATATCCTCTATTTACTGTAATCAATATCTGGCCCACTGATTCCAGTGATCAGGGAACCTACTGGTGGTACTGTGGTTTGTTCTCCTGCGCACTCAGTTCTTCTTGCAGCAGTCTCAGGGACCTGCCCAAAAGCTGTCCTTCCAGAGGGCTGTCAGGGACCTGCCCAAAAGCTGCTCTTCTTCCAGAGGGCTGACAGGGACCTGCCCAAAAGCTGCCCTTCTTCCAGAGGGCTGACAGGGACCTACCCAAAAGCTACCCTTCTTCCAGAGGGCTGACACAGAAACAAACAGCCCATGTGGTTATCAGGCTGCAGCTCTTCACAGAACTGAAAGTTATGCTACTCCCACATGTACTACCAAATCAAAATAGCACAAGCAAGGAGGTTTTTTAGTTTAGTTTGGTTTTGTGTTTTGGTTTTTTTTTTCCCCCAAATTCATCATTTTTCTATATACACAAAAATAAAAACAGAAGTATAGCTACAGGAGTAGACTCCAACCCAGTTTAAAGTTCAGAATGTGCATCTACTATGAGATTGCAACGCCTGCCAGTTTTCTCTCACTGATACTTTTGTTGCACTGCAACATTTGTTACCAAGTAGCTCAAACTGAATACCAAAGAAATAACCTACCAGCATTTGTTTCCATCTGCAGTTACTCTGTGCTTTTTGGCAATAACTATACTCCCTACGGAACACAAATTTATAGCTAGCTTTAATTAAAGCAAATGTTTCTCTATAACTTCTATGTTTCCTCAAAGATTTGCTCCCCTTTGAAGGAAACTGCATCTCAGAGTTTTGCTTTAATTTCTTATCAATACTAAGTAGCCACAAAACTTAGACTAGATGACCTCTGAGGGTCCCTTCCAACCCAATGCCATCTCTGAATCTGTGACTCTCACCATAAAAGAATAGTTGAGCAAAATTCTTCTTATAAATGATCTGGTTAAAGTAGATCCAAAGACAAAAGAAAAAAAAAAAAAAAANAAAAGAAAAAAAAAAAAAAAAAGAAAAAAAAAAAAAGTCCACTAAAGGACCTCATAAAAGTTTCAATTTTGATCAATAACATTTTTAGGTTTAGCTGTTTCTTTATATAAAGCTTTTGCAGTCTGGGCAGTTGTGACACACTGATTTGTAAGTTTTGGGTTGTTTGGTTTGTCTGTTTTTAATGTAAATATGTAAACAGGCAAATATTCATCATTCAAATACTCAATTATCAGTAATCTGTGTGTAGATAATAGAGAGGAATCACATGGTGAGTTTTAATTAATAAAGTTAGACAATATGCTTTGCATTATTCAAACCTTATTTATCCCAGTAAGCAGCTTTTTTATGATATTGTTAGAAGATTTTCAGAGCTTTTATTCTTGGAATAAAAGTCAGGTATCTCCCTGAGCTGGACTTTTAAGTCTCTTGCAATAACAAAGGCTCTACAATTCTTCAGATGGCACTGCTTATTTATTGCAATGTTGTTTAGCTTACTCAAAGCCTCCAGATATTTGACAAGTCATGAATAAAAGAGCAAACATTAATACATTCCCTTGAACTACAACACTCGGTGTTGAACTACAACATCCCTGGTTGTTTGATAACATTCTGGAATGCACAGAATGCCACAGGAAACTTGTCTGAAATAGAAGTCACAGGTTTAGCCTCCTGCTTCATTGTGTGAAGGAGGCACTGCACAGCAACATAAAATTTGGACAGGCACACTGTCTGTGTAGCAGTCTGCATCTTTTTGGTGTTCAACAGACTAATTTTATTTATTTTCTGACACATTGTACAGTAAAAATAACCAAGTGATATAAAAAGAGCAGGTTACAAATTGTCTGTTAATAAATTGATATGGCCTAAGAGAGATTATATCAGAAGTACGTGAAGGATTGGAGAGTGTCCAGCAGTGAATTTTAAGCTTGTCAGAAGAATCATCTTGCCCTGTGATTCAAAACTAGTAAGACCATACATAAACACATTTGTGAAGTCATGCCTTTTGAAGGTACAAGATTTTTGATGAAATAAATGAGGACAACAGCTCTACATTTCATCTTTGGAGGCTACTGTAATTCAATACGAACTGAATGCTTCTCCTTTCTTTTCACTGCTATTCTTCTGAACTCCTCCTGTGTAACCACTTACATACAAAAATAGATAGCTCTGTAGCTATTTGTGACTAAGATGGTTTATGTTAAGAATGAAGACCAACACCCAAACAGTTTTTAGCATAGCAAGACTAAACATTCACAAGGAGCAGAGTAGAATCACTTAAGAGAGATTACAAATTGCAAGGTTAACCAGAAAAATATAAACCTGAAGAAATAAAAAACATCATGGTTAGGTAAGTTATTACCTAACAAATGGATTAGAGTTTTGTAATCAGGAACCTGAAAGATCTATTTTTAAACCACAATAAAAGAGTGAAATAGAATATTTTTTCATGCTATACTTTGTGAGTGCATTTTCTACCTATAGCACACATGATAATCAGGCAGCATCTAGTGACAAATTCTGATTCTAAAACTGTATTTGCATTTTAATAAGTATGTAATGAATGTGAAAACCACCAATATTTTCACTTCTTTCTGAAGCAAGCCAAGCCTATGCTAAAATGCATGACCAGATGAAAAACTCAATGTTGAGCAAGCTAAAATAATCTATCCTTATTTTAAATGATTTCAGAAATACTACTAAAGAAAGGAAAATAAATAAATAAAGATAGACTAATCAGGGAAGATGACAAGTTAAAAATAAAAATAAATTCTAAGTGCTAAATACTTTAGGAATCAAACAAAGTTAAGCTGTTACTGCCCTAGATACACAGGAGTGAAATGGTAAAGGCTACGTGCATTACATCAAAGATTGCTTTTCTGAATACACTTGACTGGCTAAGAGAAAAAAAAAAAGTTTTCTACTTGCCAGTTTTGAGAGAATCACAGTACCAAATACTCTGTTTGGGTGCCTGATCATTAATAAAGTAGCATTTTCATGTCATATCAAAGATGGCCTAACCCTGCCACACTCCAATCAACAGGCATTTTGATATCCATATCAGAAGGGTACCACAAAAGGCTCTCATAGACGAGGATGATCTGCAAATGCTACCTTGACTTGGTTAGAAAGCCTAAATATACTTACTTGAACTTCAAAATTCATATTCTCCAGAAATTTTTGGTTCATTGTCTCCGCAAATTTGTTGATGGCTCTCAAGAAAACCCTAAAACAGAAAAGTAATGATACAGATAAAACAAATGTTAACTCTGAGAATTTCTTCCAACCACATATGATATCGGTGGAAACACATTTAAACAGCAGAAGCTCTACAAGAGGTAAAGTTCACACATGCATGAGTAGCGTAGACGGCATTCTGTGCCACGGCATGTTATTTATAGGCTGTTATCCATAAAAACTTTTAACCACACAACTGTCAAAAAGTTTTGTGATCTCTGCTCAACAACTCAGACAGTAAAATTCCTTTGCCTCTGCTGCACACTGTGTTGCATTCTTTCAACCACTATTTTACTTCCTATGTGACAAAACAGAATCATTTACAAGTGTTATGGCCTCCTCCTCATGGATTTGACAGCTGACAGAGTTCCTGTACTTACAGTATTAGTTAGGAGCTGCCACTGCATTTCCCCAATTAAAAGCTATTATGTGCAGCTTTTCAGTTTGCTCACAGCTGGTGAAGGGAGGATGACACCTTAAGAGGAAGCAGCATCTATTTAGGCTCATTATTAATGCAGCAAAATTAGGTCACGTTTCTAAAGCTGAATTCTTTGCCTAACTTTCTAACACAGTGCATTTGCAAACCAAAAATCAATTTTATTTCTAAATATTTATAAAGTTTATTTAAATAAATTCAATTTCATTCAATCTACATTTCTAAAAGGAAGTGATCCATTTCCATCTGCTTCAAAGGGAACATTTTTAAAAGCTTTCAGCTGAAATATTTCTATGTAAACACTGGAGGACCAAACCTACTGTAACCAGAAAGAGGTGAATATAAGTTAGAAAAAATCCTAGCACTTCAAATCCAACCACTGACTATCAACAAGCTCTTACTAAGCAGGTGGAAGAGGTAAGAGTTATGACAGACAGATCCAAAAGCCCCCACCAGCTTAGTGATTAGTAGCATCAGAAAAAGCCATAATTCAGTAATGGGAATTATTAGCAAAAAAATAAGAGACCACAGGATATCCATCAGTAACTGTCAATGATATGTTGTATCCTTCTGTTGGATTCTGTATGCTGTCCTGGTCTCCATCTTAAAATGATAAATACAAAAAGAAAAAAAGAAAGAAAAAGACAAGCAAATAAACATGATCAAACACACTTAGTGGCCTGTGCCTGAGAGCTGGTTTCTTAAGCCGGGGGACACTGCATGACTGAGGAGGAATATGGAAGAATCTATAAAACTGGAAGCACAATTGAGATGGGAGACTCACTGCTCACTGTTTCTCAGACAAGCACTGAAAAGCACTGAGCAAAATTGGAGTGTGCATTCAGAATCAGCAAAAAGAGGGAATTATACTGGTCTTGCTCAGCTATGCAACTCATTTCTACAGAATTCTGTGAATGTGGCTTAAGAGTGATTAGACACATCAAGGACAAAACTGAAGGAGGACTACTAAACATCATTGGTCACTGGAGGCTGGGAGAACACAGCACACAGCATTGCTTCTTCCCAGCTCTGTTATTATACTGTTCCCTTGGCAGCTGTTTATGAGCCACTACTCAAAACAGGATAGTCAGTGTATTGAATTTTAGTCATCATCATTTAAAAAAAAAAAAAAAAAAAAAAAAAAAGCAAGCAAGAGTTAAATTTAGTTTCTTAATGAGGGAGGAAAAGCAAAAGTTCAGCTCTCAGTAGCCTTATGACCAGAAATCCTATTTAACCACTACATGATAGCCTAAAGAAGCACACTGGTTCAATTAGGGCAACAACCTGACTGGCTAGACTTAAATCCTTTGTTATAATTATGGTTCTCCAGAAGGAAAAAATTCTTTGTGAAAACCTAAAGAAGAATATTTTCTTTCCATCCACACAACGTTCCTCTGTAATGTTGATGTGATCAAGGTGATAAAGTAATTTATACACAGCGTTACATCTTGTCAAGTCCTAATTTTTCAGTTTTAACTGCTACAGTAACTGTGCCAATGGAAAGTAAGGGACTTTTAAGAGTGCTGTGTTGCTCTGCTGCATCATCCCACACTTTCAGATGAGCTTCCTTTCATTGGTCTAGGGCATAGTCTGATCTGACCTTCTAACACCAGCTCAGTTAAGCTTGCCGGCTGATGTAAGGGTCTGATCTATATAATGCTGAGTGTCATCAAATTTCCTCAAGTTCAAGAAACCTGATTTTCCTCAATACTGTTGTTGCAGGCTATCACCACTCTCCTAAGCAAGCTCTGTACAATCACAGAAGTGCCCTGTGTATCCACATGAGTTTTAGCCTGTGCTGGTCTGAGCAAGCTACGGCACTTCTTTTTCAGCCTTTTATGTGACCCAAGTCTTACTCTAGAAAATGCGTTTTCCTCTGCCAGCTGCCCCACACTGCCCACTGGAAAATAAACACATTCTTCCTTAATGCTCTACTCATTTGGGTACATTCATCTCTACAAAACTGCCTGATGCTTGACACAGTTAAAGATTTTGCATGAAAAGGGAATTCAGAAAAAGAATCATCTGCTTAAGACAGCACACAACAAATACACGATGAGGCAGACATCCCTGTGTTATTCTGTCAGTATCCCCAGGACTCTTCTGAGTAGGAGTTCTGGGTCAAGGCACTTTCAGCCTCATGTCTTCTCTGTAGAACTTTATTGCTCTATATTCTTCTTTGATTTACACAGTGTATTTCTTGCCAACTCATGAAATCAAGTTCTTCAGCTCCAGCTGCTCAGAATGGCATTTCTTTTTACTCAGGAAGTCTTTTGCTGTGGTAGGAGGTGCATGGGAGCAGGTTCCTACACTTCTGAGATTTATTTTTCCCCTATTTACACATGACCTAAGTACCTGTGGTGAAATATGTCACCTAAATATCCTGTTCAGGCAGAATCTGGTTCAGTGCTGATAATTTGTCTTACATTCAAACATCCTATACCTTTAGGAACTTTGTCTTCTAGCACACATATATCATGCAAAATACACTAGAAAGAGTGGTAACATGTGGAATTTATTAGTGCAAATCTATTTCAACATATGGACCTATTTCTTGTATGTCATATTTAACTGTGGTTTCATGTTACCCATACATAAAAAGCCTCAATCAAACCTAAGAAACACCAAGGTACTTAATAACCAGCAAAAGTTACTGACAATATTAAAAATATTTACAGGGATCTATATAATACCATTACATGGAAGTTATCTTCTGTGACTATCCCTTTCATTCTCAAGGATATTTTTATCTGACATACTGGAATGACACATTTGCAGAAACCATGCAAAACTTCCAGGCTGTCAAGTTCCAAATATTTTCATGCATTTGTATTTTGCCTAAAGGGTGTATCTATTTCTGTCATTGGAAGTCACTTAGGCAGTGAGTTTGAATTCTATTCCTGGCTCCTGACAATACCATGACCTCAATGACTTCATTTTCATGTGCCTCAGTCTCCCCTTTCACCAAAACAAGGGAGTAATCTGCTAGCCACAGGTATGAAACTAAAACACTTGGAGATTTTGATGAAAACAATAGAAAAATATAAATTTAATTATTACTGACAGCATATTCCTAATTAAAGAATCAAACATTGATCCAAGAGGAGAGAGTCCCAGTCACATGATAGGAGATGGCATCATTCATAACAAGCTCATGCAGCCCAGAAGCAAATCGTATCCTTGTTTGCATCAAGAGGATATTGGCCAGCAGAGCAAGAGAGGTGATTCTGCCCCTTTACTCTGCTCTTGTGAGACCCCACTTCAAATACTGCATCCAGTCCTGGTATTCCCATCATAAGGACAGACAGATGCTGGAGTGAGTCCAGAGAAGAGCCACAAAGATGATCCAAGGGCTAGAACACCTCTGCTATGAGGATAGGCTGAGGGAGCTGGAAATGTTCAGCCTGGAGAAGACTCCAAGGAGACCTTATAGCTGCCTTCCAATATCTGCAGGGATTCTACAGGATGGCTAGAGAAGGACTTCTCATAAGGGTGTCCAGCAACAGGACAAGGTGGGGATTCATTTTAAACTGAGGGAAAGTAGGTTTAGGAAGAACTTAGAGGTTCTTCAGTACAAGGGTGGTGAGACTCTGCAATAGGATGCCCAGGGAGGTTATGGATGCCTCCTTCCAGAGGGATGGTCAAGGCCAGGTTGGATGAGCAGCTGAGTCTAGTTGAGAGGCATCCCTGCCCATGGTGAGGAGTTTGAAGTAGATCTCTAAGGTCCATTCCAACATAAGCTGTTCTAGGAGTCTATGACTTGTAACTGATATAATGGGCATGATAAAGCTAGAAAGGAGGTGGTAAAACAGCTCAGAAAGACACAATATGCACTGTCTGACTTCAGAAGAAGTTACTGAGAAAAATTACTGAAAGGGATTATCTTGTCACAGTGTAATGTTAGTTAATTCCCTTTGCTTCTTTAACAGATCGCTGAAGGTTAACTTTTCTCTCAAGGGGGGATTGCTGCTTAGTTTTATTTTGCAGGTTTATATTAGTTTAGACTGACCAAAGGACAGATCACAATTTCTCATAGAGATAATGCCATTAGATGTTTTGTTCTGTCTAACCTTCTCCTCTTGTCACATTTTCTCTTAATTTGAAGAGTTACAAACATGGCCTTTAAAGTGTTTAATCATGATAAGTTTTCTACGGTTGTTTAATATGGAATTAATTTCTCATCAGTTTAAATAATTGAAAACTAAACATGTTGAAATTCCTTTACCCATAATAATTTCCACAATATTTTCTGAGTTTACGGGAATTGATACTTTTAATTTAGAGCTCATGCCAATCTCTTAGGCCTTAAGATTCATTAATGATCTTCAAAAGCCTGTCTCTTGGCACAATATGAGCTTTGGACAGCAACAGAATCACCATGGTTCAATTGCTGCTACCTCCTTTGGCTTTCTAAAGCTTGCTGCTTCTGCCAGAGAAATTTATTTCAAATTTTGGCTTGAAAGAAGCCCCATGAATAGGATCCCTTGCAAGTGTAGTCAGAACATATATCTACATATATGTAACTAAATAGGGACAGCAGAGCACCGTAAGAACATATGTAAATAATTTAAGACAAAGTTGAAACTTTATAGATCATCCTAAGATAAAAATTTGGTACATTGATAAAAAATGCTCAACAAGCACAAAACATAAGGACTGAGATGGAGCAAAAGAAATTACTTTTTCTTGGTAAGCAACATGGGTTTCAAGGCTATTCCTTACAGTAAAATAGGTCTGCACATTGTCCTTGCTTTTGAAGTGCAAATAGGTGATAAACTTAAAATACAAATCTGGAACTCCAAGTTATTTTTAGCAAACAAGTTAGAATTAGTGCATCAGCTCTTTGCAGCACAAACCAGAGATAATTACAGTTAAAAAAAAAAAATTAAAAATCAGACAAACAAACAAAAAACCTCCCCATAACAAAGAAGCAAACAAACAAAAACTTAATTTGTCATTGCCCACTCGCAGGTGGTTTTCCAAAAGCTGGCTTTTTTCTGCACCTAGTTTCACACAAAGAACACTTCAAGGGACACAAAACTATTTTGGGAAAGGTGCCTAAATCAGGTACAGAATTATAAACCTTCCCAAAATCATTAATTAGTCTTTCCTCAGACTCTTACACACTAATTATTTTAAAGCAGTTGTCCAACAACAGTGAGACACTCTTAAAAGTCTTTTCAAGTTCCCAAGACTATTTGAGAGTTGAGAGCATCAATGAGGTGAAGGCTGAATTAGCTCACTTAGGGACTTATTAGCACTAACTCAAATTCATGTTTGCTGTTTTTTCTTAAACTATGATTACACTGATGTAATGGCAGGTGGGAAAAACAATCAAGTGCAAACTTCTGCTGGATAATCAGACAGAAAAAGAGTCTTCACAAGAAGATTGTGGCTTGTGCTATTTTGAAATCTCCTTCTGAATTAAACCATTAGAATGTATTTAATATATTAAAATTATCAAGACAAAGGAAAAAAAAAAAGCAGTCTTTTTTCAAATCATGTATGGAAATCAACACACATGGAGAGTTTTTAGAACTCAGAACTTTTCCCCACAAACCCAAAGTGATTTTCCTTCAGAAGATTTGGTTCATAAATTGAAGTCAGAGTTACACTAATTTCAGCCTGGCAGGCGTTCATTTGTAATCCCCTTGGGTTGATCAATCAGCACTTTTCTCAGTACTCTACTTGAGTAGATGAGTAATATGAGGGGAGTTCTTTCAAAGCCTAGGAGATGCACAGACTATTATCATGAAGATCTTCTCTGAATTCTGATAGACATGGTCTTGCCAGCGTGCCAATTACTGAAGTAGGGAATAGAAGAGCTGAAATAATACCCCCACAAAATTTATGTTGACTTTACAGTAGCAAGCTCATAAAATACTTTTCAAAGGACACATTGTAGGTATTGAACCAAGCACAAAGGAAAAGTAGCCAAAGTAATCTGATTCCCTTGCAGACTTCTGTCATCTTTCCTTTTCCTTCTTGTGAGAACAGCTAGGAGAAGGCATGCTAAATAAAGAGAAGGCTAGCAAAGTGGGTCAGACCCAGTCCCAAATGCTGATCATTGCCAATGACTGAAATACTGATCTGCAATTCTAAACTAAACCTGGGAGATATAAAACACACAAAAGAGAGGTCATGCAAGAGATAAGTGTAACAGAAGGAATTAAAAATACACATTTACTATTTCAGTGACCAAAATGGGGCAAGCAAGAGGAAGCCTGAGAAAACAGGTGAAAAGATAATAACAGAATTCTTTACAAAGCAATAGCAGAAATTATCCCCTGATAACGTGGCAAGCTATCACCCACTGAGAAATGAAGGGCAATGCAAGAGGCAGACACTTGTAGCTATGTGAAAGCTGGTTATTAAGAGCACAGTAACAGCAACACTTCTGAAGTGATCCATTTCCATTGTAACTGCAAAAATACAACCAGTGGTGCAAAGAAAGTGTCATGCTTCAATCATACTTCTCCCTTATGTCAACTCAGTATCACTAGAGACTGAAAAATAACTTTTTACACCATTCGTATTGAATGCTAATAATAAAGCAGCTGTCGTTTTCAAATTCCTTCTTCAATGGATAGCAGAGAATCCATCCAAACAGCATGGTCAGAGAACAACTGCTTAAAAACAACTCTTATCCAGCTTCTCTTGCCTCAGTTATATATTGTTATCTACCATTCTTTTTGCTTATGATTTTTAACAGAAAATTTACCTTGAACAGCTATGCCAAGTATACAAAGCATACACGCTATGAGGTGTCAGAATTAAATCTGACAGCAGCACAAAAGCAACAGCTAAAGACAAAAGGAGCAATGACTTTGGTGCTATGCAAGGGAAGTTTCCATTCAAAATCTCCTGACTTTGTCAGGTCTCTTTGTGTGCAGCTTTTCCTTCAGCATCTACCTAAAGCATGTTAAAGGAAAAGCACATCTCCCATTTAGGAATAAAAATGCATTCTCAAAACTGCCTATCAGGGACCATGTTTATGCCAAACTCTTCTGTGAACATGATGTTTAAAATTCATAGATTAGTGTAGGTTGGAAGGAACCATGCAGTTCCAACCTCCCCATCATGGACAGGGACACATTCCACTAGACCAGGTTGCTCAAGGCTTCATCCAACCCAGCCTTGAACAGCTTAAGGCAGGGGGCATCCACAATCTCCCTGAGCAACCTGTCCCAGTGTCTTACTACACTCACTGTAAAGAATTTTTCCAGCCTAAATCTTCCCTTTTCAAGATTAAAAACATTGCCCCTTGTCCTATCACTACAAGTCTTTGTAAAAAGTTGCTTCACAGCTTTCCTGTAGGCCCCCTTCAAGTACTGGAAGGCTGCTATAAGGTCTCCTGCTTTAAAAAACTTCACAACTTGAAAAATAAGTGTAGAAATTGATTCTGAGATACATAACTTCACTTGAAAGGTATTTCCCATAATTTTCCTTATATTGCATTATCTGGTTTTGATCTGTTCTACTTTCTTCGTGCATTCCAAGTAATTGTTTGCAGAGCAGAAATACTCTGAATTAATAAACAATTTTAAAATATCATGATGTGGTTTGTGCTAAGGAATACGATAAAAAGCTGAAACTCAGTAACCACACATGAAAGTCATGACTTAATGTGGCTATATCAGGATGTCATACACTAATGAAACCCCCATGGCCCCCACTTTTGAAGGAAGTTTGAAATGCTATTGTGAAATTCCTTTCTCTGTTCTTCCTGCAATTTCTAGTTCTCATCTGCTGACATGAGCTTTACTGTAATATTTATACATATCATTGAGTCTTAATTTCTATACATCTAAGAATGCTGCAGAGGTGATACTTTGGTGAACATATTTGCATGCTTTTTCTAGGGCCTGTTTCTGGAAATACTTCTATTATTTCACACATCAGAGGATTAAAATTGGAGAATTACATGAAACTAATGGATAACATGGTGGATAATGCTATCTCAGAGGAGTTGTGTGGTTGCTTTTTTAAGTAGATCTGTATTTTATTAAAAATCTCACCATAAAACTTTGAAGATAAATGTATTTGCATTTGCTCTTTGCTTTTTCTCTGCCTTCATTATATACCTTTTCTGTTTTTGAAATCCCTTCTCAATATCTGCATTATATTTCAACATAGAATCACAGAATCCTAGAATGCTAGGGGTTGGAAAGGGACCTCCAGAGATCATCAAGCTGGATCACACAGAAAAGTTTCCAGGCAGGTTTTTAAAGTTTCCAGAGAAGGAGACTCTATGATCTCTCTGGGCTCCATCATCCTCACTGTTTCAGTGCTCCATCACCCTCACTGTAAAGAAATGTCTCCTCATGTTGAAGATGAAAACTAGCTCGCTCTAGCTTGTACCTGTTGTTCCTTGTCCTATCACTGGGCACCACCAAAAAGTGTCTGGCATCTTCATCTTGACACCCACCTCTCAGCTATTTATAGGCATTGATAAGATATCTTCAAAGCCTTCTCAAGACCAAAAAGCCCCAGATCTCTGTGTCTTTCTTCATAGCAGAGATGTTCAAATGTTACAATCGTCCTTATAGCTCTCCACTGGACTCTCTCCAGCAGATCCCTGTCTCTTCTAAATTGGGAAGCTCAAAACTGGACACAGTATTCCAGGTGTGGTCTCACCAAAACATATAGTTTTTATTTTTTCAGGTATTCTTGTTGAAAATATTTTGCAAGTGAATACTTTTTGTCTAGAATACAGGACTTCTCTGCTTTAGGAAAGCTGAACTTTTTCTGAAGCTAAGAATACAACACATAATTATAGGTACAGACAGCTATGCATCTGCCTCTCATGTAATTGCTGCTGACTTCAGTTTACCACTTCACAGCTCAAACTATCAATACAGAAGAAGTTGCATTGAATCAGCAGATAATGGCTTTTTAAAAAGATCATTACACAGCAAATGCATAATACTCTAGCAGGGTTCTTTTGTGATGTTGCTCTTTAAAGATATGGAAATAACTGTTCAAAATAATGTTAAATATATAGATTTCATTTCTTGAATACCTCTGGAGATATGAAATGCTAGCCAAAGTTATTCATCAGAAACTGGAACAAGAAAGACAGTCAAGAGCAATCATAACACCAGGTGAAAATGACGAATATTAAATTTATATTCTCAATTATTTTCTGTAGTGACATATTTAGAACATTTTGGCAGGGTAGTCTTTTTTTTTTTAATTATTATTCATTTGTACGTATGTTCTACAGAGTGGAAAATACTACTCATTGTCTTAATTCCCAAATGTTTTAAAATACCTGAAAATATACAAAAAATATTTTGTAACAGGCCACATAGCAAAGACCCTTAGAGATTTCCATACGCAAGTTAAAGTTGTAACTGGGAAAATAGCAGTTTATCTCAGTGATTTTTGGAAGCCATCAAACTAACAACATCTTTTTTTTCTGTGTTGAGCTGTTCTCCCCACTGAAGGCTTGTTTTTCAGTCCAGGTGACCTTATACTCAAAGAAGCAGGATCTTCCCAGAAGTGGATACTAAGAAAGATGAGATACTCTACAGTGTAAAGGGAAAGGGATATCTCACAGCACATCTTCTCTCTGCATTTTAGATAAAAGACTAAATGACTCAATTTGTATGAGGACCATGGCCTGCAATAGCTTGTCTTGCTGATCTGCTGCAGTCACCACATAATTAAACAGTGAGATTCTTGGTAAGCAGATAATTCCACCACATGGCAAGAGCTAGTGCAGACTAAGCATCTTGTAGCATTTGGTGCCAGAAAGGTGATCGAGAAGCAGGGTTACATCGGGCACAACCAGACCCAAACACTTACAGATGGAAGAGATGCTCTCTGCTAGGCTTACAACTGACAGCAAAGCATTAAATGACTTACCGAGACATGGCAGCCACAGCTGGAAGTGCGACTCTCCATGGAAGAAAATTAACAACCCACAGTGAAACAACTACCTCTTTATCTGCCCTATTCCATATTCCCAGAACTAAGCTTATGTCACTCTCCCTTTTACAAGTACTGACTTTTGTAGGAACTGCAAAAGACAACTAGAAAACAGAGCTACCTGGATTTCATGTAAAGGACATACAAACCTGAGAATACAGAGACACTAGATATTAAATATTCCAGAAAGGAAATCAATAAATAATAATTAAAAATATATCTTTTGTCTCTGAGAGGGACTTTGTCTTAACAGCAAACTGCATTTCAGAAAGGACATTCTTAGTCTCACAGCAAAATCAAACCACACCAGGACATACATGACTAAAGCCATGACTAAATGGTACAAACTGTTGGAACTTATTAGAATACTTCACCTACCCTTTTGTGCACATAAAGGAATATTTTCATTTACATTGCTGCTTAATATACTTTTTCACATACAAAAACTGCAAAGTTCTGCAATATGCCACAAGCTGATGCATAAATGTGTTCTGACCCCCCTGGAAATTCAAGCCCTGAAGAAAAACAATTGCATTTCTGTCAAGTATGCTTAGGCCAGTCAAAAGCCACCAGAGGAAAAGGAGATCAAAGGAAAGAGTTGCTTGTATACAACAGATGAGCCTTCTGAATTCTGCCTTATTTGTGAAAAATAAACTGCAACACCATCATCCAACCTTAGTTACTTAAATGGGTCTTTGAAAGACAAGAGTAAAACTAACCTGAACTATTTGTATTATTTTTTTCCCTCTAAGGAATAAATAAATAAGTGTCCCTTTTTATTCTCTGCAAGATAACTAATGAGGCAATGTTTAAAGCAAGCTGTTAAAGCATAGTTGGGTAGAATAAATCTGAATTTTCTTCTACATTTCCCATGACAGTCGAACCACTTCATACAAATAATCAAATCATTCAAGATAAGATTTTTTTCCCCCTATTTTGATAATTACTGTGGTACTCTTGATTTTAAAATCTCATCGTAATTGTTATAAACTGAATGTCATATTGCAGCCCCAGCTGGAGTAAACAATAACATAGATTCATAAATTCAATGTGTGTACTTTGTGCATGGAGTAAACAATAACATACACTCATCAACTCAATGTGTGCACCTTGTGTGTAGTCAGTTCCAGCAGTGACTGCAGTCACCGTACACACTGATGACAAATACATCACAGTATCAAATATCTCTAAAATATTATAAGCTTTCATTTCTGCCAACAGAGAGATGGATGGCTGAGAAGCAGCTCTAATATTTTCATTAATTTGGGTGTTTTCTCCCTTCCACCTTGAGATACTTTGTGTTTCTATGAAATACAGTGAGTTGGTAGTAGCTATACAGTTTGCAGTATCTCTCCCATAAATACTTAAGCTTCTTGCTTGAAAAAAAGGCATGTTTCCTTGCTTTCTGCCACCTGTGTTCAGTCACTCCTTTCTCCCAAAGTCTACTGTAAATATCATTCTTTAACAGACTTACATTGTGACTGCCAGCTGTTCAGGTTTTCTCTTCAGAAATGTTGAAGAAAAAGCAGTCCAAGAGCCACTGAATTTGTTACATGTGCTTGTTACTTAAAGACTGAGACTACAATTTGAAAAATGCCATCTCCTCATAAAGCACACAGCAACATTTTACTGAGTTTCACAGGACAATACTTTAAGCAGCTAGTTCTTCTGGAAAGACTTTTATTGTTCAAAGGTAGACTTGTTCAGAGACCTCCTTATCTACAGCATACATGTTTTCCAGAAGCCATGTTTAAGAGAGCCATTGACAGGTAATCAATGAAAACACCCAGGTCTGGAATCCCTAACTGGTCTTTTCCCAAGAAAAAAATCCCTGCAGTCCCTTGCTAGGTGACTGATAGGAACTTTGCCTGACTATGCTGCCTGGCCAGGACCTAATGATACCAACAGGATCTACTGTTCCTGGCAGTCTGAGGAACAGCAAGGTCCTTGGGGATGCAGGCAGCACTAATATGAAGCCATAATGAGATTTTGCTGAATTAATAATGTAGCTCCAACATGTGAGCTACATGGGAACCAGGTCTTGAGGGTGTTACAAAGCAGTTCATCAGCAAATAAGCAGTTATTTTTAGTATATATAATGAAAGAAAATTGGCAACACTTTCAGCTCTTTTGCCAAATACCTGCAGTGCTAAACCTTCCGAACTAGACTTAAGGGCTGGGGAACACTCAACTCTGACAGATGTCTGAAAACACTCAGATATACAGGTAATGAAAACATATTTTAGAAAAAGCCTAAATACTGGTGTTAGAAAATACTCTGCAGTGTTATCTCACAGAAGTTATTCAACAATCTGATCTGACCTTGAAATGTACTGGTGAGAACTCATTGCCTTTTATTTTCTAATACCTAAATACAATGTTAACAAGGTTCAAAAACTCAGATGGACTCCAAAAGAATTGAAGTGCTCACTATGCCATTTCAGACTGGCCACCAACCAAAACTGATTCCAAGTACTAATTATGATAAGATCAAGTAGTTTCTAACTCTATTTAAGCAATTACCATTTCAAAGCCCAGAGGAACAGAAGGAAGGATGTGAATGCTTTCCCTTTAGTTGATAACCCCGACAACCATTTCTTTTATTCAGTGAATCTGACTCCCTGTGCACTTCATGTTGACAGTAAAGTATAGGAATTTCCTGAGAGGAATTATGAGCCTCTAAATTAAAATCATGAACAGCTGAGAGAGAGAAGACTAAATGGTATTACCTAAAGCAGCAACACATTTCCCCATGAATGCCCTGTTCCTAGGAATTACTGCTTTTAATAAGCTAATAGGCAATTATCTAAGTACCAGAAGTGGAATAAAGTGCACATACAAGCAGTAGCAACTGGTAAGGAGTGTGCAGTAAGCAACCTTCATTAGAACAAAAGTTAATTAAGTCTACCATGGAGGTTCACAAAAATAACTTCAATATTATATCCTTATGACCACAGTGAGCATTTTACTATTTCCCAAACTGTTCTGCCCCACTTGTGTGCCACAAAAACATGTTCTTCCCATCCTGCTGGTAATAGAAGAAAGAAAGAAACAGAAGGTAGTTCATTCTACTGTTTGAGTCTCAGCTGCTGATAGAATATTCCCAGTCCAGTAGGACTAGGACACCAAAGACTGCTTCCTCCAGATGGGTTTTGGGAATCAGAACGTGCTTTGAAAGCAAACAGCATGTCATCAATAATGGTGATTTACATCATAGAGTTTAATCAATGAATCCTGATACAGGCAAAGCTTGACTATGTTTAGCCAAGTAAGCTTCTACTCCCATTCTTTCAATTTGCCCACCACAGTTTCTCCCAGTCACGAATGTGTCCATTTTCCTTTCCTCTGAGCCTTGTAAGAAGTCGTTGCCTCATTCTTTGCCAGGCACCTAACATTTAGTAGAAATATTTGTGACACCATACATGTACAGTCTCTCCTTATTTATGTATAAGAGTAATCAGTGCTCTGCTCATTAGGATCACCTTTTACCCACAAACAGGCTCAAGTTTGCAGTATGCTTGTTATGCTCTTCTCTTTCCTCTGCCTCAAAGTAACTGCACTCTGATTTTACATTTCTGTACTGCAGTATAACCTACAGCAAAATTCTTCCAGTGCCCACTTTCCTTGCTAGTAACAAAACACAAGATCATCTGGGGGAGACTGTCAGGCTTTGTGGAATGCCTGTAGGGAAGAAGTGCCAGCTATGCTCTGCCACTGGGTGGGTTACACTGCAGACATGCCTTACAGCATGTATTAATATTTTTGTGAATTCAGAAAGGGAGAAGGTAAAATATCTCCTTCAGGAGGCATGTAGCCTCCTGCTCAGAACAGGGGAATTAAGAATGCAAAATTTCAGCTGTGCTAACACTTTCTGTGTTATTGTTTGCAAGTTTTTAATTTATTTTCTTCTCTCACTGTTATTTTAAGAGAACCCAGCCTGATCTCTTGTGACTTTTTCTCTGCTATTTTTCTGGTCTGGAGTAAAGCATGCTACCGAAACAAATGGAGGAACCTAAATTAGTCTCCAATTTATTTCACAGAATACCTGCCCCCTCAAAAAAAGAACCTAGCAAAAGGAACAAAATTACATTTCGATGAAAAAAAAAAAAATATTTGCTCCCTGTTGCTGATAAAACATAAAATTAAGACATGAAAGTAAGATCAATAACTCATTTCCTTATGTAATCCTGGGAATAGCAACATAATCAAAGAGAATAAACAGTGTCGAGCCAATTTAGGTAAGCAGTGTGGTTAGAGAAGCACTGCTAAATAGTTTCTTAACATCATTTTTTAATGCTTACCTTTTTCTTTAAATATTTTCAATTGACTAGTTCAGTGCAAAGCCTGCCTGGACCAAATTGTCCCACGAAGGTCGGGGCCATCGAGAGGCTTTATACAGTAACAACAAATGCCAAGTCGGTAACTGAGGCAATACAGATACTAACAGGTGAAGCTCAGAGCCCCAGAGGCATACTCTCTGAACAAGGACCGATGCTTCTCCTGCCTTCATTGAACAAAACAAAGTCCTGTACTTGTGAATAACATGGATGCTAAAAGCACCCTCTAGATAAGTCAAAGTTTTACACATGAAATGTTTGATATGTTTACATATAACAGACTACTGTTAGACTACTTTAGTACTAAGCTGATACTTTTTAAAAGTAATCCTTGCTACATCAAAAATAATTGCAAATTGCAGCAGCAGCATAAGAATGTGCACTGAATTATATTTTACCTCTATAGGCTGACTCAGAGAAACAAGTGGGATGAAATTGCCATCAGTTCACAAAACTTTATCTGGAATGAACACATCCATCAGCATATGCATATCTACCCACCTCATTAAAAGGGGTCACTGATCCCTCTGCAACAACGTTAATGCACATGTGTGACAGAAAGCGAGGTTTAGGACCCTGGGGCCTCACTACCACCATCATTACCCACTGGAACCTCACTTTAAATCTCAAAATCATTAAAACCTTTTCATTAAATATAATTTCATTCAAATCCCAGATGAATATGTATCCAATATCAGAATTTGATATTGTCATGATATGAAATTTCTTAGCATACCTTTTCCTCAGGACCAAACACTTCCAGGATAAAATCACAGAATTAACCAGGTTGGAAAAGACCTCTAGGATCATTTAATTCAACCTATCACCTAACCCTTCTAATTAACTAAACCGTGGCACTAACACCTCATCCAGCCTCCTTTTAAACACCTCCGGGGATGGTGACTCCACCACCTCTCCAGGCAGCCCATTTCAATGCCAATCACTCTTTCTGTGAAGGACTTCTTCCTAATGTCCAGCCTAAACCTCCCTTGGCACAGTTTGAAACTGTGTCCCCTTGTTCTGTCACTGGGTACCTGGGAGAAGATCCCAACCCCACCCGGCTACAACCTCCTTTCAGGTAGCTGTAGACAGCAATGAGGTCTCCTCTGAGCCTTCTCTTCTCTGGGCTGCACACCCCGAGCTCCCTCAGCCTCTCCTCACAGGGCTGTGCTCCAGGGCCCTCACCAGCTTTGTCGCCCTTCTCTGGACACATTCCAGTACCTCAACATCTTTCTTGAATTGAAGAGCCCAGAACTGGACACAGTACTCAAGGTGTTTCCTAACATTATCAGCTTTATTAAGTATCCTGTGTTCTTTCTTCTTCACTGTTATAAAATTGGAAGAGTAAAATTACATAACTGTGACATTTCAAACAAACAGCATCTGTGGATTCTAGGTTAATTGGAACCTACGTACCTTTGAGACTTAATTTAGCCTAGTCTCTCTGTGACTTCTAGAACACTCCATGTCACTGCCATTTCTACAAAACTAAACTACCAAAATCCACCTCAGCAACAGAAGTCTCACTCAAAAACTAAAGCAAGCATATTTATTTCATAAACTCACTCAGTATATAAACTGTTTCTTGGAGAACAAGAAGCAAGAATAAATTCAGCCCTGAAGATAACAGAATCACAGAACCTTGGAGTTTGGAAGAGACCTCCACAGATCATCAAGTCCAACCTCCCTGCTAAAGCAGGATCCCCTAACTTTCAAATAAATCAAATTACCTAAATAAAGTGATTTTTTTAAACCCAAAATCCAGATGCTTTTCAGTAAGACTTTTAGCCAGTATATCCACTAATTATAAAGATAAAATTGGGCATATTAAAAAAAAAAAAAAAAAATCCACAAGGTAAGATGGAGACATGCTTGTGGCCATTTTTGTTCAATTTCTTTTACAGATGCTGATGCTTGTAAAACTTCAATATGTTCAAATTTTGGAGAAAATCTTCCTCACCTGCAAGTTCTACTAATAAACAAATTGAACCAACCAACTTTGTTTAGATCAACTGTGTGGTTTAGTTTGCATTCTCAGTCCAACTCTTCCTTGCTTTCCTATGTTATTGACTGGAGACAAAAAGAAAAGTCAGCTCCTTGGAATGGCTAGGAGCAATTACTAGGACATAAATTCTCACAAAACCTCTCCTGTACCCTATCTGCCAGCCTTTCCTTGTTGCCAGAAACATTCATTTCTACCCGATACTTAAAATAAACAAGAAAACTCACACCTCAAGGAAAGAACATTAAGAACATTTCCTTCTTCAAACAAGCAGTATTTCAAAGACACTCTGAAGGAATCCATCTGTGATATGCTGGGCCAAGCCAGCTGTCTCAGACCATTATCAGTGGTGGAGGTGCACAAAAATCTCATTTCCTTACAGTTCAGTATCACATGACATGGAAATGATAAATTGAAAAGAGCTCATGTGGCAGTACAATCTATATGATATGAAGTTTCATTGACACAATGATACAATCATCTTAGAGTGCACAGCTAAACTTTTTGTAAGATATGTAAGCAGTTCCTTTTTCATTAGCAGACGGAACATAAGCACTGATCCTCTCGCCTTGTTTTACCTGTTCTGCACCATGCTCATTGCAATCCAGTCTGAAGGATAAACATTCTTTCCAATGAGATCTTTGAACATGATGAATGTTTCCATCAAGAAGTCCTAGAAAAAAAAAAAAAAATAAATACAGTGTCTGTGATTTTGTAACACAAAGTTTAACTGTACCTGCTGTGACTGAAGGACCAAGATGGAGGGCACCTCTTTGTTCCCAGGGATGTCAAAGGGAAAAATTCCTGGTGATATCAGTATCAGATTTCCAAGACTGAAAGTAAAGTCCTATAATACAGCAGTTCTCAGATTCCAAATGAAAACTTATTACACTGGGCTCTTAAAAATATAAGAAAGTTATAGTACTTTAGAGTATAGTACTTTAGAGTAAAGCTGTTGAATTTTTCATTAATTAGCCAGTCTCATTCTGCATAAAGAGTTATTAGATTAAAAAAATAGAGGGTCTTTTGTTTACTCCATTTAGTATTCTACATTAAGAACTGAAGGCATAGACAGAAAGTTCTCAAACAGAACAAGTACTTCTTTTCCTAGAAGTATCTAGAGATCACTGTATAATGAGCTTCTCTAAAATGAACATAATCATTTCATGTATAACACACACAGTTTTACCCTTGAACTTCTGAGCAAATCACCTTAGAACACAGAATGCTGTTTCATCATCTTAATGTGATTTCTAAATCTCCTCCATCGTTCTTCCTGCCTGCCCTCTGCTCTAACCTCCTAAAATTAAGATTCAGTTCTTCTACAACTCTGTCTCCAGTACACCAAGCCACAAATCCTGTCTTTCAAATAACCCATCCAAAAGTGAGCTTTTGAGTATTTTTGCCATAAGGCATACATTTTCTATCAATTTCCCCCAGCTTCTTGTAACTGTGAGACTAGCAAGCTGTCATCATCTATTACCGAGACCTCACAAGGAGCTCTCTGCGAAGGTTGTGCTCTTTCTTGTCCTATTACTTACAGAGAGCAAAGTAAATGATAGCTCTCAACAGCATTATTTGAAAACCAATATTTACCATCTTCACTGACATATATTTATGGTATAGGAACACAAACAAACAAAAACCAGAAGACAACAGACCAATCCCTTTAAAACCAACAAACCCCACTGAATTTATTAATGTATTTTTTAATGGTTTCCTCAGTAGAACTTCTGAAGTAGTCTAAGGCTTAATAAAACTTCCAGGACCAAGTACTCAATCTCTTTCAAAGCTGAAATTATGTTAAATTACTGCTAGATTTTTTTCAAGTAAACACATGAAGAACTGCCAAAGCTACCCAAGATTTGATCTGTTAGAATCTCAGTTATGGCACCACAGCCACTTTAAGAAAGAAAGAAAAAGGGTTAAATCTTGCCAACTGGAAATATTAACTCCATGGACAAAGTGTAGATGGTGTAATCAAACCCTTTGCCAATACCCAGACGTATTTCAGAGTTATGTCAGAAGTGTAGCAGGACAGACGTAGGACTCCTTAGCCTTCTAGAACAGTGATCAATGGTACAAGCCAGAACATGCCCCAAGTATCATTGAATTATGCCAGAAACAATTGGTATAAAGTGATGTGCTCTAAGAATATGGCATTTACTGCATTTAGTGTACAACATTATCTGGACCAGAAGCAGATTCAATAGCAACAAAGAAGAGTGGAAATGGATCATGACATGCAAAGCAGAGAGGGAGTGTTCAGTGAGTTGAGACAATTTTGCTGTTTTTTTCCCCATAGAACAGTATAATATCAATATCCCATTGACCACCAGGTCAGGAGAGGTGGTTCTGCCACTTGGCTCTGGTAAGACCTCACCTGGAGTATTGTGCACAGCTCTGGAGCCCTCAATGCAGGAATGACATGGACCTGATGGGGTGGGTCTAGAAGAGGGCCATGAAAATTATCAGGGGGTTGGAACACCTCTCCTACAAAGACAGGTTGAGAATGTTGGGGTTGTTAAGCCTGAAGAAGAGGAGGCTCTGAGGAGACCTAATAGATGCCTTCCAGTACCTGAAGGGGGCCTACAAGAAGGCTGCAGAGGGATTGTCTACAAAGGCCTGGCGTGGTAGGACTTGGGGCAATGGTTTGAAATTAGAGAAGAGTAGATTTAGATTAGATGTTAGGAACAAATTCTTTACCACAAGGGTGGTGGAACACTGGAACAGGTTGCCCAGGGAGGTAGTTGGGACCCCATCCCGGGAGATATTCAGAGGCAGGCTGGACAAGGCTTTGAGCAACCTGATCTAGTGGAGAATGTCCCTGCTCACTGCAAGAAGATTGGACTAGACGCCCTTTGGAGGTCCCTTCCAACCCAAACCATAGAATCGTAAGATTCTATGATTACTATATTACTGTCTCAGCGCTAAGACCAACAGCAGTGACAATGACAGCTTTGCAGAGTTTTGACAACACTGTAGTCCAAGGTCACTATGAGAAGAGGGAAGCAACACAGGGACACAGAGGCAGAAAAACATAGAGAAAAAGACTTAGTTCTAAGGAGAATCAGGCAAGATACCCCAAAGTAGTACCACTGATTTTCCACAGGAAATAAAATCCTTAAAATTACCTTTCATCTCCATGACTATTTTGTACTCACCACTAGTTCTGAACTTGTCTGGAAAGTTTCAATGTAAACTGAATAATGTTGGTTGTTCATCTGGTTTAAGATTGCTGTCATGCATGCCACAAAATGACTCTGAAAGAAAACCAGAGAGAAATCAACACATGCAGATTACTTAACATATTAGATGGCATTCTTTCTAAAATTGAGCTACTCTTTTGCTCAACAAATCCTTTTATGTATAGGTAAAAAAAAAAAATAGTTTTGACGAGATGAAAAATACACGTTATGGATTTGAAAATAAATCAAAAGCTACCTTCACCAGGGGTACACTGTGGTGAGAGTTGCATCATTTATGAAACACCTCATGGAAACACACATTGTGATGAGAAAACTTTACCTATAAAGCATTACTATCACCTTAAGACTCCATGCAGGCATGTGATGTTGCCTAGTGTCCTTTCAATTTGTTTCAAACTTTCACAAAACTAATATCTTAGTTTTCTCAACTCTTAAATTTGAAAACCGCTGAAAGGCATAAATTGATTTAAAACCCTAAGATTCATAATTCCCTGTAATTTACTAGGAGTCACAGACATTTATATCTGAAGCAATAAGAGTGAGCTTGATTTTTTGCAGTTTTCCTTTCAGACAGTGAAGAATCCTCCTTCTTTTAATTTGCTGAGGTTTCAATTCTTGTTTTTAAAGTCATCCTGCCTAAAACACTTTGGTTTTATTAAGAGACCGTGAAGTAAATGAGCATGTAGAACAAATTTCAGATTTGCTCAGATCTTTTTATCATAGCAGTTTAGAACTGATACAAGAGACCCACCGGCTCCTGCAACCAGAATTTAACTTCCACCCGGTCCCGCTCAGATGATCTGTTTAACTCCGACTGCCTTTACGCCCTTGCCCCACCAGAAAGGAGATAAAGGCACACATGAAAGGATCAGCTGCAGTGTGCTGTACCCAACCATTTTGTCTAGCACTGAGGGAAGCCTCCCTTAAGTTCAGGTGGTGGCCACTAGAGGTCTTTCCCTTTCACATGTTCGCGGCTCTTCAGTTTGTGCTGCCTTTTTAAAAATATTTATTTATTTATTCCTACGTGAGCAGACTCAGCACACTTCATGCATACAAACAGTGAAAATTACAACATAAAGGACCTATTACACCTTCTTTTGGAGTAACATTAGTGCTAGTGAGAGGCTTGCCTACTTTTTAAGGCTAAGAAGATACATTTTCTGCAGGTATACCAAAGGCTTTCAGGTAAGGAATCGTGTGTTCTCGGGTACTGATGCTCTTCTGAAAAGCAATGCTGGTTTTCCTGCTGTAGTAGTTCACTTTTACGGTTCTGGATCAAACAAATCCTTTCTGTGATCTTAAATGTATAGCTTGGAAGTAATAATGAATTGCAAAGGATTCAGTGATAAAATTGGGAGTGGGAGGGTGAGGGGTGTCTTCTGATGTTTTAATTTTGAGGAAAAAAAAAATGAAAAAAAAAAATACTGACAGAAGTTAGAGAATTGTACCTGAAAACCAGCTTGTATTTTCATTTGTTAAAGATTCACTATAGAATGTCTTTCCATACCCATGTTTAATCACTTCTTGAAATAAGAGCATTTCTTCACAAGCACTGAATAGATGTATTACGTTGTGTAAAGGCATAAAGATTTTAAGAAGCTTATTTCTTTTGTTGAAACCAACTTCTGTCTAGCTCTATCTGTGATTATGCTACAGCAGGAATGCCTATTCTTAGTAACTGTGTGTGGTGATTTTAAAATTAACAGATGATATGCATTGATCACTGAAAAGAGCCATAAGCAGAGATCACATATTGCTGGCCACTATCTCACACCAAACCTGTCCAATTCATGTAAGTGGGACTGAATGAGACATAAAAAAGATGATGACAGTGAAGCTGGCTTGCTACAAAAACTTCCCCCATCACTTCCATGCAACTGTAAAGCAGGAAAACACAGTAATATTGTTTGCTCTTTAATAATTTTCTTGCCAGTGATCTCTACTATTAGAAATTAACTGGTAGCTGCTTTATAGGTTACAGGCTTGCCCCTCCCTCCCAGTCCCCACACACCAGCAGTAAAGATTCGCTTCTCAGATGCAGCCTGGAATCCCTGAAGTACTCACTCTCCACATTACCACTCTCTCTCTGGGGGCACTTAGCGTTTTACAATCCTATATTACTCCTATAATCACATCTGCAAATAGCTCTCTGTATTCACCAAAGTTCTCCTATGCTGTTTAAGTACATCTCACTAGAACGTGCTAAGAGCAGCAGCTGCTTGAACAGTTAAGTTCTGCAGGAGAAGGATCTATTGCACTTTGGAGGCAGACTGTATGCTGCTAGATGGACAGCAGAAACTCAAACACTGCCTACAAACACAACAGTCTAATGCATAATGCTTATGCTGCAAGATTTGATTCATTAATACAAGCACTATACTCAGAGACAATAGTACAAAAAGAGTTGTGGCAGAGAAGGTGTAGTTCTTCAGGTAGAATCCCAATAAGTAATTTCAGCTGTGCCTAGACTTGTTAGGATTTATCCAGTGAATTACAGCAGAAAGTGTTGATTAGAACTAGGTCAAAAGTACAAAAATAAATATATTAAACACTTGACTGATAGGATACTAACCAGAAAAATATCAGAAATAACTGGGAACACACCACTATCCATGAAAATTTCTATTTTCTAACTTATTTTGAATTTAAATGTACATGAACCCTTAATAGAAATTAACCCACAGGCTGCCAGCCATTCGAAAAACATGAGAAGAAATAAATTGATAGTTTGAACATTACACTTCTCTTAGGAGCAGGAACACAAGTAAATAGGTAGTCAGATGAAAATGACACAGAGAAGAAAATGTCTCAGGAAACACTTAAACTTCCTGTTAATTTACAGAAAACACAACATCAAATTTAAATGAACTATAATGCTGGCTGGCATTAGTATTAACACTGCCAGAGACTGGCTAAGGTAAAAGACATGCTGTTTTGGTTGAATATATACAAAGTACATCAAAAGAGATCAGAGAGGTATTCTGTAAAACAATTAGGGCTTTATAAGCCTTTGTAAAGTCTTTATAAGTCGAGTGAAAGGAGTGGGGAATCTTTCCTGCTGTCGTCAAAGTGCATATGAGCTGTGGATGCAACACAGGGCAACAAACATATGAAAAACATTAGGACCATATGAGTAAGATGACAAACTTCAACACCTAGCAACTAAATCCCAGCATACTTTATAATAGCAGATGGTGACAGGTTGCCGTAGAAACTTCAAATAATACTAGCACCACAAGAATAAAAAAAGCAAATGCACTGGGAAAACAAACAGCAACAGATATAACGTAAAACGAAGCTGCACCTTGATTCTGATTTAGTGTAAGTATTTAAGTGGCTGTAAGGTGAGCAATCTTCATGAAAATGTACTTCTGGAAGGACCAAGGAGACTATTTATTTCATATAGGCACTTAAGTAACATTTATCCTCATTACCAGACCTTTTTACCAACACAGAGCTCAAGTGCAAATGTATAACCACAGGTTCATCTCTAAAAAGCAGGCAAAATAGAAACATGAATAATTCCTACAAACTCTTAATATTTTTGAGGTCCAGAGATCTTGTAGCTATTTTATATCCCCCTTTTTTGCAGCTATCAAACGTTTTAATTGTTCATTTTACTCACCCTCACAATTGAAATAAGGTAAGAAGACTGCTTTACATACCATCATCCTCACAATCTGTAACTAACAGGTGGTGTACATTTGATCAATTCACAGTTGTCTATGTTGGGCCAAGAACCTTATCCAGAAGACTCAGTGTTTTTGTGATGGGTGACGTCATCATACTACACAGATTAGATTTAATTGTGAAGTCCCTTTCAGGTTAAGTCTGAAGTTTCAAATCTCATACATTACTGACAATAATTGTACACATGATGACAGGCCAAACAGTTTTGGTTTTTTTTTTCTTGGTATGGAAACAAGTGCAAAAATCTTTCCGTATGAAAAGTGGTAAACATTATCTTGAATGCAATGAAAGAAAATGTAACCAATCAACTTTTCATTCTAATGTTTAAAAAAAGCACATATATTTATGTTGTAGTACAAGAACATAATTGAGAAGGCCTCACACATTGTTTCTTCAGAAGAATTACTGAGTCATCTCACCTGCTTAGTGTCACGAGCTAAAGAGCAATGTAATTACCAGAAAGATGAAGTATGGAGAAGCTCAGTGGTGCCATGAAGGAGCACAGTGGTTTGAAGTCACAGTTCCCCAGAAAGTCACACTAAGCCTTGAGGAGTGTGGCATACATAGAAGCTAGCACAAAGAGCTTTCTCACACTGTGTAAACACTAAACAATAGCACTGTGAAATAAAAGCAAACAAGCAGAACTGCCAATGTAGTTCTGTTTCTCCTCCAGAAACAGATGTCAGTGCCAATGCATGTGCTGTCCTGGAGCATACTTTCTAGCTGTAAAAGCACAACTCTATCAGCATTACAACAGGCTGCTATGCAACAACCTGGAGTACATCTGAAACAGGAAAGAGCTCCTCATACACACAGCCTTGTGGTGTGCCAATGAGCACACCTTATTAGCATTAGCTTACAGCAGCAGATTCATCTATTCTTAGTAGGTCTGAATTTTTAGCTTTCCATGTAGTTCATTGGTTCTGTCTTGTCTGCTAGAGCTGGCTGAACAGGCGCTCAGGCATCCTGTTTCTGCATCTTACTGTCAGCTTTGGATTTCTGACTGAAAACATGCTGGCCTGTTGTAGCTTGTTTTCTTTACAGTCACATGGTTTACCCAAAAGGATATACAACTCTACGCTAACAAACTATTAGGTGGAAAAATATAGGGCAATTTTATAACAGAATCACAAAATGGCAGGGGTTGGAACCCCTCTAGAAATCATCCAGTCCAACCCCGCTGCCAGAGCAGGTTCACCTGCAGCAGATTGCACAGGATGGCATCCAGATTGGTTTTAACACAATGAAATAGTAAGAGCAGGTGCTCTGTAAATTTTCAAGATGTTACAAGTTTGACAATCAAGGCCATTTCAAAATTAATTCATTTAAGACTTTTATAGACAGATAGAAGCAGTAAAACAATTCTTCATGGCATGACAAAATAGCATGGGTTTTTAGAACATATTCTTGGCCATCTAATTTTATTTATTTATTTTAAACTTTTTGTTGGTTTCCCAGAAATCTTACAAAAACAAGATCTGCATTATTTTTTGCTGCTGCTGGGTTTTGCTTTGGGTTGGTTTTGTGCCATAAATCCACTCTAGGACTCCTACTACAGTCTCTGCCTAGGCTGAACACTTCACTGTAATTGATTTAATTTCTGCTTAAGTCTGTGATCAAACACAGTTGGATAATTTACTGGTACTCCCAGAACATTAACACTGAGTTCATCTTCATGGTGTAGATACAAGTAAATTATGGATAATGTTATTCAGTGTGAAGTGAGAAGGCAATTATTTGGGAGGAGCAACAATTGCATGAAAAACTGAACTCACTTGTCCTGAGCATAGTTACCAAAAAAAAAAAAAAATCAGCCATTTCACCTCTCACTCAGCCACTGCTGTCCACACTCCCAGTCTCAGTTCTGCTGTATCAGATGAAATCTTCCATCCTTGCCTTCAGGGATCTATGCAGCTTCATGCTGCACCTCCTCCCTCCTCCTCTGCAATCCACTAATTGCTACACCAGTTACTTGAGATGGTTTTCAGACTGATATCACAGGCAAGAACAACTTCCTGACCTAGTACATAAGCTATCCACTGAGAATCCCAAGCATCCTGACCCTGTCAGGCTGCTTATTTCCCTAATTTCTTATTCAAAGTACTACTCAATTTCCCTGTTGCCACTAAACCAGATGGTCACTTGAGTTGGTAAAACAGCGCTTGTCCTGCCACATGTCCCAATGCACTCATTCCATTGTTGATGCAGACAGTACTCCACAGGAACAACAAACAAACACACTCAACATACAAGAAAAGATTAAGATTAAAATTATTATGCCCAGTTTATTTACTGTTCTAAAGCTTGCCCAGTCCCTTACATTTGAAAGGACTGGAAACCAAACTGGGTACGTGAAGGAAATGATACAGTGAGTGGGATGAGCTGGAGGTAGGACTCTGCCAGGGGAGTAATACTGAACAGTAGAAAAACTCGAGATGGGATTGTCTACTCTATAGGACTACAAAGAAAAACATACAAGCTACAAGGGACAAACAACTGGGTCAAAGAGAAAAGGGCAGAGCTGAGCAATTTCAGTTCATTAAAGTGCAGTAGCAGCTTTTATTTCTAAGCCATATATTTAAAATTTACACATATTGTGAAGATGTCTTGGATGCTGATTCACTTCCTTATAAATGAACAGAGCCACCTCCTGTATTCTCAGAACTAAGCCAAACTTTAATTGATTTTGTTCTTTTTTAGCTGCACTCGCTGAAGACAGAAAAATTAATGTACATGATCAGAGATGAAACTAATACAATAGATTTGTAAATGGTTAAAAGAAAGCTTTACGATAATATGCAGCCCTCTTCGACTGAGATTAAAACCAGCAGTACTTTACCTGATCAATAACCCTTTTGCTGGGTTGAAGCTTGCCCTTTTACTTCTGCATAGCTAAGAAAGCCCCAAGATCCAAGTTGCTGAGAAATTAATACCCTTTTTTTTTAACCACTATTCCTTTTTGAACAGCTGTAGCAACCAGATAAACTTTTATGTGAGATGCCTGGTACTTTTCCTGATATTTTAGATGTACTAATGCCAAAGTGCTTACAGTTTGGCACTTCAGTTGTCATTTGTCCCCTTCCACATGACAAGCATTGTATCAGTACTTAGGTAATTTGTTTGACTTCAGGAAGAAAACAATAAAAGCAGTCTGGAAGTGACATGAGTTAATAAGCTTCTGCTGATTTATTGCTTATTTTAAAGAACAACAATTTCTTTTTACCTCTATATTTTAAAATTGTTGTGACTGCTGTTCTCATGGGTTGAAAGCTGCCTGTCTATGGTTTGCTCTGCTCTGTGGAGTCGGTGAAGGTTCAACAAGAGATGTATTCCACATATCGTGCAGATACACATTGACTAAAGCCAGGAGAACTTTGAATGCTTTCCTTGAAAGCAATCACATCAGTCTTAAAAGGAAGTCAACTTGTCACCCTGTTTATCAAGAAATCACACAAATGTTTATAAAGAGATTTATTCAGGACCTAGATGAGGACTTTATGAGAAGGCCCCAAAAGAATTCCAAAACACCAGGAACCTTTCACAGGGATTCTGGTGACAAAATGAAATAAATGGAGATGTAGACCCAATTGCCCTGAAGCAACCCTGCTGACTCTGGTTTACCAACACCACCCCAGCAAAGGGACTCTCAGCAGAATAATGTTGTGCTCTGCTTTGTCACAGCTACAATGAAGAAGAGGGGAAATGATATATACAATCAAGTATGTGTACACACAGCATCTCCAGTATATACTGGAGTATATATAGAATTCATATTACATCAACAGACAGCAATGTCAGATGCATCCAGTCTACATAAATGGGTGCTTTTCGTCAAGGAAGGAAGGAAGGAAGGACTTAAACAGGATAAATACTACACAGCTTTTAAAGCCAGCTGGGATGTGGAAAGGTATTACATGAACAACTTCATGGTGTTCTATCAAGTTGCTGCTCTCTGTTAGAATCATAGAATAGAATCATAGAATGGAAAGGTTGGAAGGAGACCTCAACGATCATCTAGTTCCAACCCCCTGCCATAGGCAGAGACACCTCCCACTAGCACAGGTTACTCAAGGCCTCGTCCAACCTGGCCTTGAACACCTCCAGGGAGGGAGCAGTCACAACCTCCCTGGGCAACCTGTGCCAGTGCCTCACCACCCTCACTGGAAAGAACTTCCTCCTAGCATCTAGTCTAAATCTTCCCTCTGCCAGTTTAAACCCATTGTCCCTTGTCCTGTCATTGCAAGATCTAATAAATAGTCCCTCCCCAGCCTTCCTGTAGGGCCCCTTCAGATACTGGAAGGCTACTCTAAGGTCTCCTGGAAGCCTTCTCTTCTCCAGGCTGAAGAGCCCCAACTCTCAGTCAGAGATGAGAGTAGGGACAAAGTGCACAGAAATCATACTGAAGGAATAATTAGCAATGTTGGACCAGCTTTAATCTGTGAGTGAAACATGAAAAATATTTACTTGATATCCAATTGGTTTTGATAGCAGTTTTTAATTTGGGGCTCCATTTTTAAACAGTAGAAAAAAATTATCTTGAAGTGTGGTTAACTTGAAGTGTGGAACTGGCTGAAAACAAGCAAACAAAAAAAAGTTTATAGTAAAAAAAATTCTTTCTAAGATGAAGAGCTTTTCATATCAAAGTTTGAGTAAGCTGGTCAGTAGAAAGCATAGGGAATACTCAGTGGAAGAAGAAAACCCCATGGGAACACAGGTATAAAACTGCCAAAAGCACAGAAGGACCTGCTAGTGAGCAGTTCACAAACTGCTGACAAATGAGCACACTTAAAAGAGACACTTAGGTGTGTCTCTTTTAAAGAAGTACCACTTCTAAGATGCCCCAGTTGATTTAGTTTCACTTATGATCTCACAGAAACAGAATCTTGAAACTGTGATCATACAGAGAGAAATTTCCCAAAATAGCCTTGTCTGCATCAATAATTTGTGCACATGCTAATCTCTTCTTGGAGGGTTGTGCCACACTTAACACTTTATAGCTGGGCTCTGGCAGTATAAGGAATGCTACTTTAATAACTCCTTGCACCAGCCCAATGAGAGCTTAATCTTTTATGTACTTATTAGAACATTAGGATGAGGATGGGAGGAGAAATTTCAAGGAATACCTTAGCTCTTGCATTTTCTCTTTTTTTTTCTTCTTTTTTTTGTTTTTGTTGTTGGTTTGTTTTTTTTTTTTAACGAGGAAAAGAGAAACTAGTCAAAAGCATGGAAAAGGCAAGGTCATCAGTCAGGAGATGAACAATCACATAAATACATAGCTAAGGATAAATATGTTACCTTGCATATATACAAAACACCCTTGGAGAAACACAGGAGAGGACATATGCAACATTTACTGGCTTTCACAGCTACGACTTAATAAGGGCATCTACTGAGAATTGGAACAAGACATCATTTTTTTCTTAGTACAAATGCTTAATATGAATGGGTGGATTTTATTTTTAAGTTAATGACTTGTTTTGACTGCAGTGTTTGTGAACTAGCTTAGTTTATATATGTGCTCTGAACAGTTTTAACACTCTGTCTACTTGGGAAGCTTCTAAATCTGACTGCTAAAGCTGCTCTCTGAAGCTGGGAAAACAACACTGGCAATGAAGAGCACATGGAATATGCTCCATCAGTAGTGGACTGCCCCTTTGTTGCTCAGTGGCTACACTCTACAAGCTGCTGAACCCTTGAACTGCAAACACCTCTTCCTGGGTTGTTTTTTGGTTTGGTTTGTTGTTTTGTTTTGTGTGTGTTTGTTGGTTGGTTGGTTTTGTGGTTTCTTTGCTGTTGGTTAGGTGGTTTGATTTGGTTTAGATTTTGTTGTTTGGAACACACATAAAGATGCTCAAAGGCAACAGCTCTGCTACCTTGGCATTAAGTCCTCCTAACAGAAAAATGACAAATCACAGAATCATAGAAAAGTTTGGGTTGGAAGGGGTCTCCAAAGGTCATCTAGTCCAATCCCCCTGCAGTGAACGTGGGCATCCTCCACCAAAACAGGTTGCTCACAGCCTTGTGGAGCCTGACCCTGAACATCTCCAGAGATGGGGCCTCAACTACCTCCCTGGGCAAGCTGTTCCAATGCTTCACCACCCAAAAAAATGGTAGCTTTATTGGGAATTTCATTGCACAAAAAACAACCTCAAGCCTAAATCCTCCTCAGAATAAATGACAAGTACAGATATAACAGCATTTTGTTGCAACAGCCCTCCCCAAACACAAACTGATTTGCAAACTTTTCCCAGCATTTTAGCAAACAAAAATATCAAAATACCAGAGGATGACAACTACACTCCAAAAAGACATTGCTTTCCTTGTTTTGTTTTACTGCCACAATATTCAAGGCTACCTGCAGGGATGTAGTTTTCCTAATCACTAAACTGGGGTTTCATCAAAATAGATTGTCTTGCTAACAAAGCAGGGTGCTGACACCTTCACTTGGACCTAACAAACAGAGAAATAATGAGTGTAGATATGTGTTAGGGAACTGCATTCCTACAAGAAAAACAAATCAGATCAGAGCCACACTTGTACATAAGCAGACTTGATCAATGAGTTAGTGCCAGAGAAATGGTGGGTACAAAAAAAGTAATTTGTTATGCCTCAGACATTCAGTGTACAGTCTTCTCAGGCTTATGGGTAGTCTCTGCAGTACAGAATTTGTGGGAGCATCAGTACATACCTAACATCACACACAGAAAATAAGAGTATGATTAGAACTACTGCAACCTACACCTCCACTAACTATATTTTTTATATTAATCCTATGAGATTTAATAGCAGTTTTGGAACTGTATCACTGAAAATTCTTCATAGACGCTTATTAGGTCATGGTATGTAGAATTACCCTTATTATACCACTCCACTGACATGATAAAAAGGACCCATTTATGAAGCAAATAATTTTTTGCCATTTTAATTCAGTAATGAATATCTATACAATCACCGCTGTAGAACTGAATGGCAGAACAAGCATTTGGTAGGTGTTACACAATCACATTCAAAAGAGCTCTCAAGATCTTTTAGGAGGACTAACCTCTTGACAACATCATTATGGTATGTTTTATAACCAAATTAATTTTCTTAAATAAAGTTAGCATAAACCCATTGAGCTTAATGTTATGTTACAGCATCCTAAGCCTGTATCTTGTGATCTATTGTGCAGTTGCTATTCCAACAAAGCCCTCTCAAAACTATTACAATATTAATAAAAGTTTAGAAAGCTAGAGGTGATTTAACTTCAAAGAGAACTAGAATCGAATTTCCCATTTGGATCATTATCAGTTTTCAAGGCATGTTTTATTAAAAAAGAAAAAAAAAGTAGCTTGTTCTGCACAGTTTTTCTTTTAAAGGATATTGCTAATATTTTATTGCTCAAACTAGAACTTACTGACTGCAGAGCTTACTGCCAGGAACTCAGTAACACAGAATATTTTTTATTTAAAAGAAGAGAGACAGCACAAGATGCTCTGCTGCCTTTCCCATAGTTTCCTATAAGATATGTTGCAAAAGAAAAAAAAAAAAATCATTTTTTCCATCACCAAGGCCACTGATCTTTACATGGTGACTCTAGTCGAATAAGATAAAATGACCCTCAATTTAAGAAGGACATTGAGATGCTTCAGCGTGTCCAGAGAAGGGCAACGAGGCTGGGGAGAGACCTCGAGCACAAGCCCTATGAGGAGAGGCTGAGGGAGCTGGGATTGTTTAGCCTGGAGAAGAGGAGGCTCAGAGGAGACCTTATTGCTGTCTACAACTACCTGAAGGGTGGTTGTGGCCAGCAGGAGGTTGCTTTCTTCTCTCAGGCAACCAGCACCAGAACAAGAGGACACAGTCTCAAGCTGTGCCAGGGGAAGTTTAGGCTGGAGGTGAGGAGAAAGTTCTTCACTGAGAGAGTCATTCCCCACTGGAATGGGCTGCCCAGGGAGGTGGTGGAGTCACCGTCCCTGGAGGTGTTCAAGGCACGTTTGGACGTGGCACTTGGTGCCATGGTCTAGTCTTGAGGTCTGTGGTAATGGGTTGGACTTGATGATCTTTGAGGTCTCTTCCAACCTTGCTATACTGTGATACTGTGATACTGTGACTTCTTGAATCTCTCCTTGCTTCAATGTCCTGACCTCCAAGACAACAACAAACATTTACATGCTTCAATAATTTTAACAACTAGTTAGAAATCATTTGTAAAAAATGCAAATACATAAAAGGAGTTTACAACCAAGAGGAGAAAGAGTATAATATAAATGTTGATGCCAGATCGAAAGGGAATAGAGAAGGAGCACATATAAAATACAAGAAGAGTTACTGGAGCTTCCTTGCCCCTTCCAGATCATCATAAAATCTAAATGACAGTGCTGCAAATAGAGAGTTCCAGGACATTAAGTCAGACTTAGCAGGTTGTACAGCTCAAGTCACAGATGCTCTGGAAGAACAGAGTAGTCAAGCATGAAAACAGGAAACCGATAATATTTGGAGGAGAGAGAACTTGCGCTCTGTTGAATTCTGGAACATATTACAAGGATTTCACAGCAGCACTGAGTAGGGAAGAAGTTCTTTGGTCAAAAATAAATGTGTTGGATATGGACAGTGAGCTGGCAGAGTAATTGAAACTGGTCGCTCTTAGCAGCTGAAGGAAAAACAGACCTAGTTCTTGTTCAAATGCATTGCTCTGTTGCTGGCTCTTCCTGCTTTATTAGTGGGGCTGCCCACCCAGCTGGGGGCATACCAGTGTTTCAAAAACACCCAAAACAGGAAGCAGGCCCTGATGAACAACCTGATGGAGTGTCAAGGGAAGGTGCAAAGTGTATGAAAGTGAAGTCTTCACAGCCTGCTGACATAAATCTTAATTATTGCACCAGACACACTACGTGAATCCTATGGTTTTCTGGAGACTGGTCGTAAAACTAGTAATAGCAGAATCACAAACGTGTCTATCAACATAGGACATTTAAAAAGAAAGGAAAAAAAAAGAAGAGTTTATTCCCACTGAACTAGGTCACTCTTGTTATGCAAAGACATAAATGCCTTTAGGCTGCCAGTTAAACAACCTTATTTCTGCCTTAACATATATGCTTTTTTCTGGGCTTGTAGTTAGGACAAAACCACAGCAATACTAACAAACTGCACACAGTAACATTTGTGTGCATTGATTTGGTGATTTAAAGTGTTAGGGTTGGTTTGTTGGGGTTTGGTTTTGGTTTTTTGTTTGTTTGGGGTTTTTTTTTTGGTTGGGGTTTTTTGTTTGGTTTTGGTTGTCATTTTATTATTATTATTATTTTACAAGACAAAACTCCAAAGAAACTGAAATGCATACTTGATTATTTTTGCTAACACAATGTGAGGTAAGCCAAGCTTCTCTAATGGATTCTAGGTTGCTTGCCTTTCTCAGCTTTGTGGCAGTGTAGCCATTGGGGGTTTTATCCAGCTTTATTTGGAAAACATAGGAAAAGCTGCATGTCCAGTCATGTCTGAAATGAGACAAAGAATCCACATCTAAATGCTTTGTGTTTTATCTGTCTTGCTAATAATACATAAATATATTGAATATATTTCTCAATGTTCATTCTATCAGACTGTTACTTACCCAAGTTAAACCTAGAGTTATACCCAGGGAGACCTTTTACAATGGAATTACTGTGTAAAATTAAAAAACAGTACAATTTTGTGACAATAACCTGACTGCAGGGCCACTAAGGCAACATACTGCTTGTATGGCATAATGAAGAAAGGAAATAACTTCTATAAAATTACTGGCATCTCGGTAACAAGCCCCAGGAGGATATCCCAGGAGTCCAGAGCAGATGAAATCTTTTCTCTATTCTAGAGACAATGAAGCAGGGCAAGCCATTATTACATGCTATGGAGCCATTGAAAGACAGAGAATGCTGTTTTCCTCTCCAACTCACTAGAGGTGCTACAGTCATGTAACATATCCAGTTTAAAAGGGCCATTCTGCATCCTTATGCTTAGAAGGGCACCAGGAAGTGCAACAAAAGTCAGATTAAGGCAATACTTGTTTGCCTATGTGTTTAACTTACATAATACTTTTTAAGAACTTCACATATTTCACAACATATGAGGAACAGGACATCTTTTTATTTGCAGAGCCTTCTTTGTGGATACTTAGTTCCATTCAGTTTGAGTTACACTTATTTCAATTCCCATACATAATTCTGGACTGCTTCAAAACACCAGCCTCAGTAAAGACTGAATAATAAAAAAAGCTAACACAGTGACAATCAAGTGCCACACAGCTCAGGACAGCGCAGATTGCTGAGAAATGCCTGTCAATGATTAACTTTGAATTTACACATGCTATAAAGCCAGTTACAAGATACGGATATTAAGAACTATCTGACATGAGAAAGACCCAAAGAAAAAGGCTTTTGTTCTGCCCTTGACATCACTGGGGCATTTGCTTATGCTGGCCAAATACAACTCGCTGTTATAATTTC
The DNA here is from genome assembly GCA_013399055.1 of Ramphastos sulfuratus. NCBI lineage: Eukaryota > Metazoa > Chordata > Aves > Piciformes > Ramphastidae > Ramphastos > Ramphastos sulfuratus. The sequence goes on along the minus strand of WBNM01006289.1, from coordinate 665,579 downwards.
TTCAGCAAGCTTCAGAGCTTTTGGTGTTTTCAGAGATCTTCAAATTTCCATAGGGACCACAGCAGCAGATCATTAAAGGATGGCCTATTGTCCTTTGTGTTCTATCATCTCAGAAACTCAACGAGGCTAAGCATATCACCTTTCCCAAGAGGACAGGGAAATGCTTATCTACTCTTTTGTCATCTTTTTCTTTACCAGATTATTGCAGCTCTGCTTTTTGGAGACATTCCAAGACAGACTAGGCGCAAGACCCAGTTCATTCTGTGTGCCTGTAGCAGAAGATAATACCTATCTCTCTGTGTGATACTTTGGTATGTTTTAAGATCTGTCTCCCCCTCATCTCAGGGCATGCCCTAGTATCACCTCACAGGTTTTCTGCTGTTGTACTGGCTTCCTCTTAAATACTACATTGCTTTTATTATCTTTCTACGTGCATTAAAGTCACTTCATGACCTGGCTGTATTTTTATTTTATCCTCCTACCATTACACAACTGCACAGAATTTGCTTGGTCCTCTGTTAAGCAATGTGCCAAAACACTCAGAGCTACTGAAACTCAGCACTTGAACTTCAGAACATTGTGACATCACAGTAATAACCTTTAACTGCGGAGTCTCATTGTCTCTGCGTAGGTGTTTTATAACTAATACTAAGAGACTGAGGATGTTATCAAAACTAGGAGCTGAATGTGCCAAAGCAATTAGCTCACAAAGCTACAAGGTTGATAGAACAAAGTAGGATCACCAAATAGAGGTTTCTGTCTTCCTCTACACTTCTTAACTTGTCCCCCCCAAGAAGGGGAGAATTCTGGCTCATGGCAGGTTGAGAACAGAATGAAGGAAGCAGAATTCATGCAAGAATCCAAACTGTAGACCTTATTGACAGTTGTATCACTGCTTTGTTTTGCAAACATTCAAAGGCAAGATGTGTCAATTGATTAGACTGCCTTGGCAAAATACACTGCAGAGTGATAAAACCTGAGAAAAGATTCCTCTGATGTTGAAAAGTAGCCATGATCACCACTGATACTGAATTTTCTCAAAGGAGTCCCCAGCTCATTATACCTCTTTCTCCACTTGCAGCTATTCACACCAGAAGCAGGGAGCTTATGGGAAATGTCATTCTCTGCATATATCCTGCCAAAGCCAGTAAGCATAATTTCGGTCTCTCCAGTGGTTACTGTCAGCCAGTTTCTTGTAATCCAGTCTCTAAACTGCCACAATTCAATTCCCTCACTCTGAAAATATTTTTCAAAACCAGCAGCTGGAAAGAGACCCAGCAAGGTATATTCAGCTAAGTACACAAAATACATCTCATGAGGATGAAATACACTGCCACTTGCATATCTCATGTCATTCACCAGCCTGAAGGAATGCAGGCAAAATAGCCTCAAGATGCAGATTTGAACTTCCAGCCCTGTTAGCATGATGAGATCTGGCACAATCTTTCCACACAGGTTTCAATATTTCTGTGGGAAACCCAGAAGCCATGGGAGAATGTACTGTAGCAAGAGCCTGGCATGGTTTATTCTCACACTGTTTCCCAAAGTTTGTGATATAATGAGATTAAGTGAGATTCCTTACAGTAGCTGAATACTCCCATATACTGAAGAGGGGAGAGGGGGCATGGGATGTGAATATCGAGTTAAGGAGATCCTGAAGAATCACAACTGAAAACACAATGCTTAGAAGTCATTCCATACACTTGCGGCACAGCAGACTGCTAAATGTTTTGGACTCAGCTTTGCCATGTCATTCTTCTTGCTCTCAAGTGATAAATTAATTGAAAAAACGAAATACAAAAACCAGCTGAAAGCAAAGGGGCTGCAGCAAGAATACTCAAAAGCTGTTTTCTGAAAGGAAGTAAATATTGTAATGAGAAAAACAACTCAAGTGTAGCAGTCACTCTTCAGCAAGTGCTTTATCATTCTTCCAACCCAGAAAGGTCATTTAGTCCAACCCCTCCCCACAGTCAGTAGGGTCATCCTCAACTAGATCAGGTTGCTCAAAGACCTGTCAAGCCTGACCTCATATGTCTCCACTTCCCTGCGCAACCTGCTCCAGTCTTCCACCACCCTCATAGGAAAGAGCTTCTTTCTAACATCCAGCTATATGGTTTAGTGGTGAACTTGGTAGAGTAGGGTTAACAGTTGAACCTAATGTTCTCAAAGGTCATCTCAACCTGAATGATTCTGTGCTGAGCCCTGGAAAGCAGCATGCTCTCTGATACACACACAGATGTGCATATCTGCCTAGGCACAAGTCATCTATGCAACTATATCTACATTTAGATATAGACATGCTAATGCTGTAGAAACCCTGGATATAAATTTACAGCAGTCTCACATACACACACTTCTACACAGGCATTCAGTACTTCCCAGTATTTTTTCAAGAACCAAGAAAATAGTACAAGACCAGGCTTATATGAGAAAGACCACTGAAATTTTACATTATGAACCAGGTACTTGGACACTTTCCAGCTCACCAACCTGTCACATTGGATAACTTATCTCCCTGTAGGCACTCACATATTTCTTCAGGAGTAATTTCTCAGTTTAAGTACACTTGTCTTGGCAAACTACCACTGTGGAAATACTTATATGTACACACATATATATATAAAATCCAGATATATGCAACTGAATCCATTCACTTGAGAAAGATATTTGTTATTTTATCTCCTGACAGTAAGCCTTGTATTAACAATTTCCAAATAGATACACCAAAAGATATCTTGAAGTAGGAATGTTCTCTAATCCATGAAGGTTTTTGTTCTGAAGCAGCCAGTGGAATGTATCACCTCAAAAAAAGATGGTTGAACTTTTATTTTCATTAGAGCAGAAAAAAGGAATTTCAAGTACCGTAGTTCTGAAAACTACACTCAGCAATAGTATCATCATTATTTCATCTTTCAGGGCACTTTCAGCACTTCATGCAGAATGGTACTGTATCATCTGAACCAAAGCACAGCCAAACCACACTCAATTTTCGTTCCTAAAACTTGCTTAGCTAAATACATTTCCCCATTGTAGTAAATATTGCAGCATCTTCTCTATCCAGCCTTACTCTCCTGAAGTAATTTTCAAATCTTGCTGTAATACTACTCAGATTAAATCCTATAATCTCTCCCATCAATGAAACATTTAATTTCTGAAGTCAGAAACTCCTGTTCTGGTTTAGTTATCTGTGTTAGAGCCTCCTCTCCATTTGCCTCGACCCCACCTTGAGACGGTTCACAAAACTGCTAGCAGGGTTTGTAAAAATGTTGATGTCTTCTGTCTTTTTAGGACCTAATTTCTTAGGTGTTCAAGCAACATTCATTCAGCGTTACAAAACCTACTGCAGTCAGGAGCATTTGAGCACTACAAGAACATACACAGACCTGTTCTGTGGCAGTGCACATGTCTGGAGCAGGATATGCTATGTACTGGTCAGAGGACATGTAATAAAAGAACGCTACAAAAGACACGGGAGAAAACACCAGATACCAAACCATGCTACACAAATGATTGCATCTCTTATAATTAACATGTTTACTGTCTTAAATAGCTTTTTGTTTTGTTCTGTGGGACCCAAAGCAATAAGGCTGCTTGTTTTGATCAATGGAGAGATCTCGTACACAGAGGTTATTTAAAAATCTCTCTCAGAAGCTTCATGTTTCTTTTACTCTGACAGATTTTTCCTGTGTATCACAATGATCTGCAAATTTGCACTTCTGGGAGATAGTTTTAACTTTATAGGCTCCACACCTGTCATCCATTTTCACCTGAAATACTCCCTTCAGAAGCCTCCTTGTAGCTCTGTACCTTTCAGTACACTTTCATCCATTTCCTTCTGCAAGAAACACTGTCTAAAATTTGCTCTCTAGACCTTCTTCCTTCTAGTCTTAAAGTTCTTTTTTTCAAAAGAGGATATCTTTTTGTTTCAGTGCCAATGAGGTTCTGGAGGAAAATATAGTGAAATCAAAGGTTTGCATATGAAGACATCAGTGCATGGCAGACTGCCCTTGCTCTGTTTCTGGCTTGCAACAAATACCTGTGATCACCGTGTGCTGTGTGTGAATGTTAGCTTCATGAAAGGAAGAACTTGAGTTTCATTTGAGTTTCTGACATCCTCCAGAAGTTTTGGACACAGACAAATTGAGGAGAAGTCATGATTAGAAGATAATTAGGCTGTGTTGTTTCATGTTAACATAGGTACATCAAGCTGGTGACTAGATGGTGGTTAGTAGATACTGCTTATATTGCATGCTTGTAAGGGAAGGAAAAAGTGATGTAGTTTGGAGTGCCTAACTAAGCTGCCAGAAGTATACTGTATAATTCTTCTGAACAGTAAAACCTTACCATCTCAAAAGTCTGCCATTTTGCAATGAAGCCTGGAGCTCAAGCTGAATAAATATACCCAACCTTTTTAAAGATTAAATTAGCTTCGGCATTGTGAGTAAAATCACCACAGAAATGCAAGACTTCACACTATATTTAAAGAGGGCACATAAAGGAAAACAAAGCTGTATTTGGGTGGATTTTGCAGGGTTTGGGAGCATACATTATTTTTCCTGTGAAAGCAGATGTATTGGCTTTTTAGGCAAGAAGAGATGCTTTCATGTAGAACAATAGAAAAGGAAGCCAAAGAAGTTCTCCCTGACTTTGCCTTTGATTCCTTTTGAAACTTGATGCTTTTTAAAAGCTCAAAAACAACATCAAGCTGGTGACTAGATGGTGAAAGATGCCTTCTGAGAAGATGGTTTTTTTGACCAGTCAGTCTGTCCTGACCAGGGAGATGTAAATTTGAATCAACAGAAATCTGTGGCTGCACCTGTAGTGCTTGACTGGACCCTCAATGATCCAGCGGGAGCTCACCACAGCTGCATTGTTGTCCTGGTGCTGGGCACAAAACCAGGGTATGTAGACAGAAACAGAGGACTAAGATTGTGCCAACAAGAGGGTATTCGGCATCACAGATCCAAATAGTGACATAAAACTAATGCAGAGGTAAAACTTCCTGAAAAGCAATTTGATCTTTTCCTTGTGAAACTTTTAACCTAGCAGTGTGTACTGGTGGGGTTATGAACTGCACTGAAAACAACCAAACAAATCTATCACTGATTTTATTCATTTCACTATTGAATTAGTTTCAGTACTCCATAGAATTTCGGGATGAAAACGACACAGGAATGCTTTCATGATGCTGAAGTGTAGGATTTTTTCAGTAAAGTGTTGGTCTAATTGATTCTCTCTTTAAAGCTACTCACATCAAGAGAATGCTACAATTGGCTTATCCAATAATATTCGATTGTTTTATCATTCTACTCCACAGTCTCAAAAAACACCCAGTAAGCTGATGCTGCTATGGGAAAGTCTGCTGTAAACATAAAGGCTGCTTTAAAGTAAAGGTGAAACTAATAAAAGCCATTCTGCAGTCCAGCAGATTGTGATGAATTCTTTTGTGGCCTTCTGAAAGTAGATGTTTGCAGAAAATAGGACTGCAAACTCCGTTGAGATTTCTTAGGTTATAGGAATGTGAGATGTTCATTATAATCCATCCTGGAATGACTTGCTGTGATTGTTGCTTTAGAGGTTTCCTTTGAAAGAATACTGAGCACAGAACATTTTGGGTAATAACATTAAGAATTCTGACAGTTACAGAAGCACTACATTATTAAATTGCTTTATACTTTCAGATTTTAAAGATTGCTTTCACACTGAATAGAGTATTTTTCATCCCAGCTGTAAGTTTTTCATCTCAAAAGAAAAACATGTAACAATCTGTTTCATCTTGGTTTTGCCAAGATGCATGTTTTATGGTATTTGCTGCACTGAAAAAAAAAAAAAAAAAAACAAAAACAAAAGCAAAGCATCTAAACATGGCTCAGATCTGTCAATGGAAAGAGGACAAAGGTAGTTAACTTCAAACTGTGGTTTACATTTAGGCTTGGGAACGAGCAGAACTAAATACAGTTCAGCTGAGGATATATTACTACACCAAAAGGGAATAAAAAGACCAAAATACAGAATTCTTAGCATCATCCAGTTCCAGTGGTTTTACATCTATCTCTAGCTCTTTGTGATATCTGGTCATACCGTAAAGATATCACTTTGATATGCAGCAATTTCAGAAGCATATTTAAGCTTTTCCTTAACACATCTCATTATTTCAAGGAAAAAAGCCAACACAAGTTTTCTAAAAAGTGGCTAAATTGAACAGTTCAACCAGCTTCTGTCGTCAAAATTTCCTGACAAAGATAGAAAATGAACATGAAGGCAACTGACATCCAAATCAATGCACTTTAAGCATGAATTCATAGGTATTAATTCAAAAAGCTTCATTTCAGACACTGATTTTTTTCTTTTTGAAAGACAAAAGAACATGCTTATAGAACGAGCCCTCTGCAGTGTTAGGCTGTTATCCAGCTATCAATAAGCACAGTTCAGAATGGCCACAGCACATGCAGCCTCTCATCCCACCCACAGTTTAGGAAATGGGAAAGACCTGCAGCATGAAGGGAAAATGACAGCTTCTTAGAAACTGAGCATCACGATTCTTCCACTCAGGAAACAGCTTATTGTCAAACACAAACCATAATTAAATAGATCACAATAAATCTTTAAAATAAAAGTACTCATCTAGCTGCATATGAGGGAAAATCAATATTACACAAGGTAAAACTCAAATCAGACATGACATAAAACTACTCAGTCTGAATATATTATCTTACAGTTATTACACCTCTGTCAGCTATCATTGTGTCTCTAATGCTTGAATTCATCTGCTGTTGAATCTTTGGAAGGTAGATCACCTGGAAGTGGCAAAAATTCACACTGAATGCAGAAGTGCTGATGCCGAGAAGTACAAGGTACATTACACTGATCATCTTCCTGCTGAAAGCCTTCCAAAAAGTTTTTAGCCTAGTGACTTTATTTATTTACTGAAGAGGGTCTGTCCAAACTTGGCTTTGAGTACAGGCTTTAACATGTGCATAAAAGAAAAGCAAAATACTACAAATACCTCACTCTATCATTACAAAGAAAAAACAACCCACAACCCAACATTTTTCTTGAGGAAAGTAGTAATAGAAAAAATTAAGGTGTCAAACTGCAGCTGAACGAGTTTGAAAACCCTGTCAAATATTTAAATTTTCCCACAAAAGTCAGAAACTTCCCAGAACCCCCCACACACATCATCTCTTTCAAAATCCCCTCTGCCCTTTGGAGCTTATGGGAAACTGCATGAAATGAAAAGGCATGTAGCACTTATCCTCACCAGCTACACTCATCCACCCATGGCTCCGCTCAATTTTAAGTCCAATATGAAACAAAAAAGTCTGTTTGACTCACTTCAAGAATTCAGGAAGGTAGAGGCAAGAAAGATGGAGGAATAATTATTTAAAAGAAAAGTAACTCATCTCTTGTGGTCAAATTTCCTTTGGCTAGCTGAGTAGCTAAACTTTGTGTGTATTTCTAAGAACTCAAAACCACAATCTTGAAGTTGAAAAACCAATTCCATTGAGGTGGCATGCTTTGCACCTTAGTCTTTTCCAGGAAAATCAATTATTACACCCTCTGGGCTCCAATTAAACTGAAGCTTGGATAAATTTGCACTGGAGAGCAGCTACCATCATTAAGAAGTATATGCTCAAAGCATGCAGAGACTTTAAAAACTGAGATTTGCTTTAACAGGGTAAACCAAACATTTTTTTAAAAAATGAAAAAAGGAGAAAGAAAAAGCAGGCTATGATATCTATCAGTCAGCTTCACATATTCAAAACACTAAGAAGAGAAGCATGAGATATGCTTCACTTAAAAATAGCATTAATGATGCAGCACCTAATAGGAACTTGCTTCAACAAGCAGTGAAGGAAGAGACCAGATAAAATGTAGAGTGCTAATTAAGCAAAATAAGCAGGTCACAAGGCATTTCCTAAGGACTTCCTCAGAGGAGAGATGGGGAGGTAGAGGCTGGATGCGAGGTCGTGGAGCCCTGACAGATATTTTATCCCAGCTGATTTCTCCCACCAAAGCTGTGGCTACAACTATAAGATTTAAAACTGGCATACGCTTCTTGCCGTGAGTGACATAAGTTACATTAATGCACTGAAAGCATTTCCATAAAATAGATCCTTAGGATTTCTCACATTTCACTCAGTGAGAAATAATGAGCAAAACAAGACCTATATAACTTGCTGTGCCAGAAAAGAATGAGGAATTACATCCTAGGCAAGGGAAAATGTTACTTAAACTTACTAACTGGCAGTGTTACACTGAGATTAATTAACTTAAACATCAACACTAAAAGATCATTAAAATTCACTAGATTGGGTTTGCAGTCCAAAGATTTGAGCATTAATACCTATCTTTTTTTTTTAAATTATTGTTTCAGCTTGATGTAATATAAATAATGGCATCAAAACTTTCATTGCAACAATTTACGTGAATCCCAAACTAGTGGATGCCAAGTTAGCTAAAACTCACACAGAATTAAAGGACCAATTTGCAAGTAATGAATGCAAGAATTGAGCTCACAGGCCTCCATAGCCAAAGTAGAGAGCTCTCCTAAACCCCTTAAGGGCTTTTTACTTGTATTTAGAACACAAAGGATTAGATTTCTAAAGCTTCTTTCTGAATTTAATTGGGCAAGTATAACTTTTAAAGTAGTCCATCTGCCTGGAGCACAGCAGCTGTGATGGGAAGTGAAGAATGTTACTGCAATATTTGGAGACTTTGTCAAATAAAACTGTAAAAAGCCTCCAGTAATTAGTGGATGATTTGAGATTCCAGAACTTGGCACTAGAACTTTATTTACAGAAACTATTTGACTTGTTTATTGTGTACACAAGTTCCCAGTGAACAAGCAGTGCAGTGAGTTTAAGTGACTTAATGTTGGCTTATCATGAAAGTGGAGTTTGGTATTAATGGACATGTTTATTTCCCCAGTACCTTATGCAACATTCTCTCTGCAGTGAAACCATCCACCACTCATTTTCTTTTAAAACTTAATAATAGAATAATACAATATCATTCCTTTGCCTTAAATTATATTACATTGCCTAAAAGTTACACTAGGCTATGTAACAGTTTGCTATATTCTGTAACAAGATCTTTCCCACTACATTAATTTCATCAACTAAACACAGGAAAGGTTGTGCAAAGTTTAAATGAAAGGTACACCAAGATACTAGATGTAGCAAGGCTACAGAGACCATCAGTGAATCAGCAGAAGAGTATATTAACACTCTGCTGGGAATTTAGCTTGAGTGTAAAACTTACCTTAAACCTAAAAAGCAAATTATGTAGCGTTATTAAAAATCCCATAGAATATTTCCCATTATTATTATAAATTTCTCCTCTTATCCCTAATTTATTCTACTAGCTGGTTTCAGATACAGCATAACTAACTTACAAGAAGAATGTTAAAAAAATTAAAAATTCTGAGTTTTATTTGAACCACAACTTGCCTTCAAGTTAAGATTTGTATTGGGATTTTTTTGTTTTTGCATGCATTTTTTGTTTGGTTTCTTGGTGTGTTTTATTTTGTTGTTGTTTTGTTTGGGGGGTTTGTTGTTGCTGCTGTTGGTTTGGGATTTTTGGTTTGGTTTGGTTGGTTGCTTGCTTGTTTGCTTTTAGGTTTCTTTTCTTTTGGTTTGGGGTTTGGGTTTTTTTTTTTATTTGTTTTATATTTCATCCATAATACAGTCTAACAGCCATTTCAAATCTGAAGATTTAAGATCTCTGTTTGGGACCAGATTCAGACCTGCGTGCAAGTACTAACCACAAAGTGAAAACTACTACATTCCATATTTTATATCTATTTTTGGCGGTTTGTGTTTCACATGAATACAACCTTAAGCACTTCAAAATAAAACCCTGTTTCCATTTCTATGCAAATATCTCACAAAACCAGAGAAGATAGAGAGTTATTAGAAGACAGCAGAGGAAAACCCTAGTGCTCACTGCTTTCTTCAACTATAACTGTTGTCTTTTTATTTTCAGGGCACATTTCCTGTTATTCTGCACTTGCTGATTATTGAGTCTGTTCCACTCTTCCGACATCAAATCATTTACAGAACTCCCCCAATGAAACACTCTCTTGGATATGACTGGCCTAATATTTGCATGAGCTGAACAACTACACATCACTAAATTCTCATGCTGAAACCCACCGGATGCTGTATTTTTGCCTGCTCAGAAGTGGTTGCATTTTGCTTTACCGTTTGGGAAGATTAATTTCATTTACAACATTAAAAGATGGCTGAAGAAGAAACACTCTCTCTCAAGAAGACAATCCAGTTTGGTATTAATAGATATATTCCATCAGCAAAACTATGCATCAGAAATGAAAATGCCCCCCAAAGTTATTACACTTGTTGTTTAAACAACATCCAAATAAAACATATGTGACTAGGCCATCATAAAAAAAAAAACCTGGATCATTAATGGCAAGCTGTCCAAAAAAAGAGCCATCAGGAAAGCCATAGACTCAATCTTACCTTTAAATCAGCTAACTGTAAAAGCATAACAGCCTGTTGCCATTTTGTAATATGAAGATCATGCCAGGTTCAGAACACAAGGATTTCTGTTTGCCCTAGACACGAGAAATCTTTCCTTAAATTTGATAAATTCATTACCTTATTGTTCAGTAATTGAACCTTCCTAAAGAAAGTATGCCCATTCAAAGTACGAATAATAGGAAAAAGAAAAATGAAAAACTCAGTTTCTTCAGGAGCAAGGTATTCATTTGCATCTTAGGAACCACCTTAACATACAGTCCAGATGACAAATGAAATGGGTCATAAAGAAACACACTACTTAGATACTTGTGATTGTGATTCAATGGCTCAGCAAAAGCTGACGATGCGCCCAGTGCTACTGAAAAGGAACAGTCTCGATTCCGCTGATTTTATGAGACAGCCACAGCACCGCAGGACCAAATCTCAGCAAGTTCGATTCAAGGATGATGGTGTGAACCCAAAGGCAGAACTGGACACTAATCCTGCCAGAGATAGAGCATTCGCAACTGGAGAAACAGAAATATTTAGGGATCACAATTTTTTGTTACATCAATCTCCATCCTTTCCAAGGGCTGAGAAGGGGCTTCGGAATATTGCCATACAAACATCTCCTAGCCTCAGGAAACACTTCCCAGTTTTCAAAAAGAAAATGCTGACAGTAAGCAAGTCCTTAACAGAAATGCCAACTGAGCCTGCAAATTCTATCCAAGTAAATGGCAATCTTTCAGAGGAAGATATGTCTTCAGATCTCTGCTACTTAAGAATAACTAATCATTTGGAAGATGGACTTAGGAATAGTGAGGTGGAGGATCAGCTAAGTCAAAGGCCACTAAAAGCACAGAGCAATGGACCTATCCACTCAGATGATTTCTCAGTGTCAGAGAAGACAACTGCTTCTACACAGGTGCCTGAATACATACATGTGAGCTTTCCACAGGATGGCAATGTTTCCATGGGTGCACCAGACACAACCATGAACTTAAGTAATTCACTGCATTCCTGCGCTGTTGTAAATAGCGATGAAAGCAATGAAACCAGCACGCTGTCATCCAGTTCTGAAAGAGCATATCCTTGCCTAAGCAAGTCTAACTGCAGTGAAAGCAATCTTCATTCTGACTCTGCTGAAGCAGATAAAAGTGATTCTGAGTCACTTTTAGCCAGCAAAGATGCAAGCAGTAAGAAAACTACTCCATTATCACCTCCACCAAAACACACTTCATCTCCTTGTTTCCCCAGAGACTATCAACAGGCAGGAGAGCACAAAGCAGATTCCAGCTGTATGACATTAACAAACAATGATCACACAATAATGCCATTGACCAGTATTAATGCATCAAAACCTACTCTGTCATGTAATACTGAAATCAAGGAAAACTCAGATGTTTCCCAGTGTAACAGCTGTTTAGAAGGATTTCACATAAAGTCTGGTCTGCCAAGGAATGAAATAAACACACAAACTGACAAAGAGATTAGCAAAATAAATCAAATTCATTTGGCAGATGGCGAACTCTGTGCCCTACAAGGCAGGCTGCAGTCTGTAGAAGAATCCTTACAGTCAAACCAGGAGAAGATTAAAGTCCTTTTGAATGTAATCCAAGACTTGGAAAAATCCAGAGCCCTCAGTGAAGGGTATGGTGCACTTTAATATTAGTAATTAATCAGAAGTGTAAAGTAGATATTAGCTTTTTTTTTTGACCTTTGCTACCGAAAAAAAAAAAAAACCACACCGCCACAAAAACATTTAAAAATACGTCTTTCCTGCAATATTTACAGATGAGTTTGCAAAAATAGTATCTTATACTCTTTGTCTGGTATCAGGAGGGCCTCAACACAGGAGCCAGTCTCTTTACAGCCTGGCTTTAGCTGACACCACCTTGAGTAATGCCAGTGTGAGATACAGTTTATTAACTCACTTTTTAACTTAGATTTATGGTGTCAGACACAGTCACAGACGTCTGAGAGCTGGCAAGCTGCGTATAGCTAAAACCTGTATGCAGTAGAACAGCAAATCCCAACAGCCTCGTGTACCCATGTGGTGTAACAGAAACCTATGGCAAGCCACCTATCTCTTACTGGCAAGGTCAGATATGCATTTAATGCCAGAGGAGTCCTATTGCTGAAACAGTTTGTATCAGCAAAAGCATGTTTCTGTTCAAGAAATTATTACTGCCTTCATAAGCAAGCAAAAGGATTAGTGACTAAAGCACAGGATCTGCAGACATCTGGGGTCCACACTGCTAGTTACATTTCAGGATACCACCACCAACACTGCTGCTTAAAGGGGATGCTTTATGAGTAGAAGGCATGATGCCAGGTAAACTTCAAGAGCTTCATTATGGCAGGAAGATTTCACAGGAGATGGAGGTAGGTTCTTAAAAAGGATTAAAACCATGAACACACAGCATGTGAGGACTGTTAGCAAGAATTCGCCTGAGAATGAGGGGTTTCAGATGACTGCTTTCTGCACCAATGTAAGAATGCATGATCTGTAGGTATTTTTAAGTATTGTCTCATAGTAACTGTTAGCCAAGGCTGCTAGCACTGGCTAACTTCTTGATGCATTCCAGAAAATAGCACTATCATAAACACAACTAATGTCTAAAGACTGGGCACCTTTGTAGGACAAGGCTAAAAATGAATTTTCAGTATTTCTATGCTCAAGACAGGGTTTAGAATAATCCTTTCCAAACATTAACAGCAGCTCCCACTTACAATAAACACATCTAGGCTACATTTTGTAATTCTGTTTTATCATAATGAAGTGTGTCCATCAATTTTCATCTTTGAAAAAAAATCAACAAATCCAAGTATCAAGAGAGTAAAGGTTCTATTCTGCCTTACTTTTTAAAGACAAGATCAAGTATATGTTACCATAGTCTACATGCATTTAGACTTAGCACAAGTAGCTTTGGCACCTCAGATGATCAGTTATATGCAGCTGCTTTGTGCTTAAAACTGCACCCTTAATTTTAGAATCAGACCATGTGTATCAATATTACTTACTGACTACAATCAAGGAATCAATCTGATAATGTGCCACATTTCCACAAACTGGAGACATCACAAAAAGAAGGATGCATTGAGATTTTTCTGTAGGTTCAACTGCACAGAAATAGCACAGAACATGACTCTGACATGACCCTGCACCAGATTTTTGCACTTCTTCCCATATGGAAGCTGCAATTTTCTACACCTCAAATTTTTTTTACTTCTGAAGAAAAGTAAATCTACTTTGAAGAATTATCTTTTTCTCAAAGCATTTAACTGGGAATTGAAATCACAAATACAAATTTTCACTCATGAAAAAATTAAATATAAAACAAGTTGCCACATAATTTTACTCTGTACAGATGACCTTTTTTATCTGTAATCATTAACAGTAATGCCCATTAGTTTTCATTGTGCTTGCATAAAGTTTTATTCCATGTAATATTTTTCCTATATAATTCAGATCAAACTCTCCCCTCTCAGGCTTTTTCGCTACCGATTTTCTCTACCCGAAGAAAACAGAGAAAACCCCATACAATTTCCTAGCACCAACTTCGTAATAGCCCAAACACAACAGGCAGAATACTGATAACAAAAGTGCAAACCCCATCTATAAAGCTCCCAAATGCAGAAGTGTGGTTTAGAAGCAAGATCTGAGGTGAGTGGTAAGGAAAAAAAACCCAAGTGTGCATCAAGCTTAAGCAATCCCTTGTCTGAAGCATATTGCATACTACCACCGCACAAGTACAGGTCCATAAGACATCATGGACAAACATACCTACTCCTCCAGCCCTGCAGATAGGTATGACAGGGGACAAGTTTCAATTACATTTGCAAATCTGACTGTTATAAAGAATAAGTTACTGTGAAGCAGAATCAGATTGTTCTGCAATATTTACAGACCATTTATGTACAGTTGACACACGACTGAAAACAAAAACTTTGCCCAGCATCTTGAAGTTGCACACAGATTCAATGATCGCCCTCAATCATCTTGCTAGAATCACCCAGCAGTAATACCAAAAATTGCACATACTTGTGGAGGTAACAACACATGTAAAGAGTGAAGAACTTCCACTTCAATTCAAAAGCAATCAGAAATTTATGTTGGTACCAACTGAATTGCCCTAATTCAGGTAACATTCATGAGCACTATTTATCCTTCAGACAGATGAGCCACCAACTTCAAACTGTTTCTAATGCAGATCTCTCTGTGATAAAAAGAATCTCTGATTGGTGTTAAGAAAGAACATCAGTTTTCTTGTTTTCTCAGCACTCCAAATTTGTATACAATGAGCAATAAAAATCTACCTAGTTTACATTTAAGTGAGGAAAAAAGGATATGGTGAAAGAATGGAGAGCATAAGAGTAGGCAGGGATCAGATGAACTGACCAACAGCATAGATATTCAAATACTCTGAAGTGTGTTTATATGAAGCAGTCCCATGTCTAAGTGTTTTCATAACAAGCAGTCATGAAAGAACCAACAATCAGAGCCTTAACAGAATGATGTGGATGCAAGAGAAAAAGATAAATAAACATAGGGTTTGAATTTATTGAAGCAACATTCTAATCTTGAATTTGACACTAGAATTTTTAGTAAGGTTAATAGAAAGGGTGAAGAGAATTACTTCTACTCTTGAAAAATTCAGAGATGTGTTAATGCATCTATAAATACATCTAACATGACCTGCTCTTTGTTGCAGGCGTAACTTCTATCACACTGGTCAAGACATCAACAACTGCAGCACCTGCCAGAACACTGCGTGTATCATTTACAGGTATTTCACTTCAGACAACTTTGTCTAGCCTGTTTGTCTCTCACAAATGTGCATTACAATGTTTTGCTCTCAGCTATAAAAACATCTCAAGTACCATTAATCCAGTTTTTAACAAATGCACAAGGTCGTTTGTTTCCAGGTAGAAAGAATTAATGTTGCTGTTACCTGGCAGAGGTACCATAATTCTGAGCAGTGAAATTTTCCACCAGTGTTTCACAGCATTAGCATTGCTAGCATGCTTTGAAAACCTTTGATCAAATTACTTTTATGTCTTACATTTTCACAGCTAGGATGTTTGTAATCCATTTAAATCTTGGAACTAATGTCTAAAGATTTCAGAGATCAGTCTTCAGAAAGGGCAAGAAGGATGACCTGGGTAGCGATAGACCCGTCAGCCTCACCTCCATCCCTGGAAATGTGATGGAGCAACTTATCCTCAGAGCTGTCTCTAGGTATAACAAGGATAAGAAGGTCATTGTGAACACTCAGTATGGTTTCACCAAGGGGAAGTCATGTTTAACCAACTTGATAGTCTTTGATTAGGACATAACCAGGTGGATAGATGATGATAATGAAGTAAATGTAGTTTATTTTGATCTCATAAAAGCATTTGACACCATCTCCCACAGCATCCTCACAGCTACATGAGGAAGTGAGGTCTGGAAAATCAAGTAGTGAGGTGGACGTGTACCTCACACTGTGAGGGTGGCGGACTCCTGGAACAGGCTGCCCAGAGACATTGTGGAGTCTCCTCTGGAGACATTCAAAACCCACCTGGATGGATTTCTGTGTGACCTACTCTAGGTGATCCTGCTCTCGCAGAGGAGTTGCACTTGATGATCTCTGGAAGTCTCTTCCAACCCCTGTGATTCTGTGAAAATTCCCCAAATGCCAGCTGGCTTCAGCTACAGTTCATGTTTATGTGCCAAACAAAAACCTATCTCCCATACTGCTCACTGCAGTAAATGTTTGTTATTATTTTGAGAGGGTGCAATCTGAGTTTAAGTTTTCACCAAATGTGAACTGCAGTTTACATTAAAATCTTATGGTCACAAAACATTTTAGTACTGTGTCCGGAAGCTGTACATGTTTCAAATGCTGTATCTACACAAACTTACTGTGAGAGTCTGCAGCTTGCCAGTCACTAACCAAAAACCTACTACAAACAAAGCCTTGGTTATGCTGCACACAGAGCTTGTCCACTGAGCAAGGGACTGTATGGGTCTTCCACCAATTTCACAATGCAACAGCTCTCTGTGACCTCGGCTACAAGGCAGTTGTTAAGATTCCAAAAGATTCATTGGGCTCTTCACAGAACATTAAGTAACACATTACACAAATGCAGCATAATCAGAGTTGGAGCTCACACTTCCGTCACTGCAGATCCTTTACCGTACTGCCATAGAGTGCAGATGAATGCATGGACAAAACTACATAGGAGATTTTCAGCCTCATTTGGAGAGGTAGTAGAGAAATTGTCATACTGCTGTTTTAATCCTGTCTTTTTGCATTCCCTTTTTCTGAAGGACACTACTCAAAGGACTTAAAACAGACCCTTGTTTTCCTTGCTACACCTAACATATTTCTAATGTTTCATGTGTTATGAAGATCAGGTATTTGAGTTAGATGTTACGCTGCAAAATTAAGAAGTTCATTTGAAACATCTTGCCAAAAAAATGTTTATCCCTTCAAAAGATCTCCATCTGTATTAGTATTCCAGAGATTTCAGCTATTTGAACAGGTTTACATTTATAAAACTGAAGGGTAAGAGAGTTTCTTTTAGGTTGAAGACTTACCCTTTATTTAAAAAAATATGACAGATCATTAGCTTCACCAATTTGTAAGCACTGGAACATTAATTTTTGTGATATAATGAATAGACTGTATTCATATGGAAGTGTTTTTAACACTGCCAAATTTATTCAAAAGCTTAACAAGCTTGTTCATTAAATCTAGGTATGGCCACAGCATTAGAACCAACTCTTCGACAAAAAAATTCAGTCAAATACTGATGTCCTAAACCTCTACTACTGCAATCTTGAAACAATTGACATGTCACAAATTCAATACCACAGCTCCTCTGAGACAAAGCTGTTAGTCATCTCCACAGTCCACTGGATACTCCAGGAAGTGACATGACTTATCATGACATATTCAGCATAGACTAAATCTGAAAAAATATGAAGATGCAGGACAAAGCATATTTCCTTGACTGGGTCATTATCTCTGAACAGTCTCTGTGCATTTTTATTGGACTACACAGGAACAGAGGTCACTCTAGAATTGAATCACAAACTACCCCTTGTCACAGGATGCTTTCTCTTTTCAGAAGAATAAAATGTGATGCTCACCCTGTGTTTCTAGTTTACAATACAGAAAAGATCCTGAGCATCAAGCAAAGTATCTGAAGGGAAGAACGTAGGAAACAATAAAACAGAGTTGTGCCTTTTTGATTTACTAGGTAGTTTATAATGATAATGGTGCCTGGAGGCTTGCAGTGCAATGATAAGTAGAACACATAAAAGAGAACACAGTTCCTCTAAAGAGATTCTAGTTTTAAGAGACAAAACAGGAGGCAGCAATGAAATGCAATAGCTTACGCTTTACAGAGATGTTCCTTCTGCAAGACACGGTTATGAAATAAGCATTATGAGTAACTAATATTTGCAGTTCATAACATAATCATTAGACAACATTCTGAACAAAGAAATTATTACCAGGTTTTACAACAGACAAACCTGACCAATTGATGTGTTTGATGTAGCCTAAAATATCTGTGTATTTTATTCACTAAAGTAAAATTCATGTTGTCACTAATTACAGAATGAGGAGGTTCATCTTGCTCCTTGTTTTCCTGCTCTTAAAGAGCCCAACTCAGCAGTGATTTCAACACTCTACAACCAGAATGTTGGGTTACTGCCACAGCATCATCTTTATGCACATTTTAAGCAGTCCTCAATACTATAATAATAATAATACACTAATCTCCTATCACTCCAAGCACAGATTACACTGATTGCTAAAGCAATAAAGAGTTTTTCAGTCTAACAGTGACCAGGTTTCTGCTGGCTGTAAGCTTAGCTTTATTAACTGCCAGCAGGGTTATATGAGATGACTTTGGACTTGCAGTCTAAATTCTGTGAAGCAAATGTTGCTAATATAATAAACAAAAGCAAATAGCAACTGAAGACAAGTAGTTATCTGAGCATATAAGGGGTAGTATTAAATGAAGACTCAACTGACCTCTTGCCTCTAGGGATGATCTCTCCAACACTAAATTAGAAACTTTGAAGAAGGGAAGAAAAAGGGAACACAAACAGATGTTATCCTTATGTATGCTATAAACTGATTGTTTCATCCTCCAGCCCTTAGAGTCTGTGACTACTGAAAAGTATTAAGTTGTGGTTTTAGAAATAAGCTGATAAAACTAAAAAAGTACATTGATAAAATTTGTTTTTTCTATCACTTTCTTCCAACTTTTGTATTTACTATGTATTGCTCCACATCCAGAGATCTCTCTGCAGCTCTCAGTTAGAATAATGCTATTGCTTTCTTTTTGTTAGCTGAGTTGTTGCATTTCATTACAAAGGGAACAACTTCTAGTTCATTGTAACATATTATTCAATGATGCTTAGGGTTTATATATATATATATATATACACACACAAGTGTAATTAGTAATTTTCAAAGATAAGCATATTTACTATTTTTACAGATTTCTTCTACTCAGCACCCAGATTAGGTTCAGGGCTTTAATGTGACATCCCAGCATTCCTCTGATGATGCCCTTTTCCTCTCAAAGAGGAAAACACAACCAGCTTCTTCCTTCACCCACCTTTGCCTGCTGAAACCTGCACAGCAGACACAGCAGATAAAACTCCCACTCTCCTTCCCAGAAGACAGTTGCAATAAAGTAGAATTATAAAACAGTGCATCATTTTCTGTTTGTTTTCCTGTTTGTTTGTTTAACTGTTCTGGTTTTATCAGACTGCTTAATCACTGCTCACATGGATTTTTTTTAACCATATAATTATTTCTGTGAGTTTACCTGCTCTTATCTAATTAACATCTTGGCTTTCATTTGACACTGATAATAATTAACGGTTTCAATGGAGAAGATGAGTCATATTTTACTTTTCTATTTACTAATACCACTTATCTCAAAGACCTAGCAGGTCCCTAGCAGAAGACATTCACATTTAACCAAGTTAAGCATATGAGAGCTTTGAATTCATGCCAAACATCTCACTGAGTTAGATCACAGCATCAAAATCTAGACACGGAATAGGATGCATTGAAATGTCACCACGTACATCAGGTACATTGTCAAATCTTCTCCCTTTAATTTTTGTCCCACTGTTTTGAGCACAACACTGGAGTTCTTCACTCATATAAAGAAAAAAGGTTTTCCTCAGAAAAAAAATGAGAAAGACTTGTTTTCAAATCCACAACCTGTACGCCCCTGGTTTAAGCAGACTCTACTACTGAATAATGCCAAATTATTCCAGTGAAATAAGCTTATTTTCCATGTGTTTTTACAAGTGCTTAAATCTCTTCATTTCTCCATAGCGTAGAATATGACTTCAGGCAACAAGAAGGAAGATTTCATCAGATTTTGAAAATGCTGGATCATGCAGAGCAAAATCCAGCCCCAGCTTCACCTCAGAAGCTATCACCTGATCATCCAGCTCCTGAGAAAAAAGAGTTAAGAAGAAAGATGAAAAAGGTGAAAAGAAAATGCTTCTGGTGGATTTAACTTCCTCCTGGATCCTTTTACATTTCAAAAGCCACTAAAACAGAAAGAAGTTTGAGAGCACACCCTTCACAATGTGCTAGTACCAAATCACAAAGCATAAGAATGTTTAATGAGTATAAAAAAAATCAGAAGAACTGAATTAGCTTAAATCATCTCACTAAATAAAGGCAGATCAAGATACTATTTTCAAAGAGAAATTGTTTCTTTCAGAAGGAAACTTCCTCATTTTTTCCAAGGACACTTTCATAAGCTTTGTAAAGACCTTTTTTTCCCCCCAGCTTTTAAAAAACAATAAGGTTTAAATCTCTACTTTAAAAAACAACTGTAGACAAAGCTAAGAGAGTCACACAGTCTTCATTTCCTACTTGTAACCAACACGGATTGCAAGGAAAGAACTTCATTGATCTTTAAACAAACCATACAATCAAGAATAAATTCAGGGCAATCTGCATTGTTGAAACAAATCTGTCCTCAAAGGAGACAATTACAATTACTCCACAAAAATATTTTTGTTACCATCAAAAACTGAAAAACTAATTTCAGCACAAGTCTTACTCATATTGGTTCAATTTCAAAAGCAACCATTTAGAAGTTTCAGCCATTTAATAGACTTCTCACAAAAGAATAATGGAATCAAACCAAGACAATATACTGGTATTTTAGTCTTAATTCCCTACTCAAGCAGGGTCCCATTAGGTGAACTGAGTTTTGAGTATCTCCAAAAAGAAGAATCCATAACCCCTTGGGGCAAGGTGTTCCAATTTTTTCCCTAACATCTAATCTGAATTTCCTGTGTTCTAACTTGTGTCCATCACATCTTGCTCCACCCAATTACACCCTCATTAAGAATTAGACAATAAGACCTTTCCTCTAAGCCTTCACCTCTTAGAGACTGAAGACATCCCTCTCTTCACACATGCTGCAGCCCACAGCCATCTTGGTGATCTCCCTCCAGTACATTGACGTCTTTCATCTACCTGGAAACCTAAAACTGGACACAATGCCTCAGATGTCATCACACAGTTCTGAATTTGGGTACTGTCTCGCTAAGCCACTTGCCCAAGTTGTCCATTTAAGATCTGTATCACTATACCAAAATATCCCAAGATGTGGGGTTTTGGCCTTAAGATACAAAATCAATTATTAAAAAAAAAAAAACAACAACAGTGAACTTATCTGTATTATAATAAAAATTATATATGCTGAAAAGTTTTTATCAGATGCCAGTGCAGCCATTTTTTTTCCCTTCAAGATTAGTTATGCTAGCACAAGGAATGCCAATGTAACCTAATTTAGGGTCGATGATACTATTTTGCTCATGAGAACATGGTCACCTCTCATATGGGGGGCAGAAGGAAAATGTTTTTCCAAAGCAAGTTTAAAGGGCATGCTGTAAAGCCCAAATAATGTACTTTATGTTTAGTGGAATGTACTACAGACCTTTCCTTAGAAGTAACTCTGGGTAATTTGTCCAGATGGTGCCAGGGTATTCAATAAGTTAAGCCCTGGATACTATTTTTCTAAATGATGCTGTGTTAATTGTGCAATGTTAGTTAAAAATGTCTGTAGACCTTTTGTACACTTCTGTGTTCCTTGAATTCTTAGGGTTCATTGCACATTTGAAAACACATTAAAAATTTTGCACAGAACAATTTTGTCTGAAGAACTAAGTCTTTGTGGCAAAACTACTCTCTGTTTGGAAGAGAGCATCCTATGTAACACAGCTTTTAATATATCAACATTCTGAAGGAGTGACAGTTTTAACAAACATCTCCATGTTAAATTCAGTAAGTATGGAAATGACAGGCACAAAATTATCATTATTTTAAGAGCTTTTTAGAAGAAGAGCCTTATAAGGAATTTTTACCGGCAAAACTGATGCCTTCAGTGAAACCAAAAAGCTCTTCGATACTAATTTGTGGGTATAACAAAGGTAAGAATTAAGTGCTTACATCAGTACATGACATTCTCTTACACAACAGCATTCTTGTTTTGCATTAATCTATATAATTGATATAATGAAGGATTTATTAGTGTGTGAATGTTTCTTCTGTGTTGAAGTAACGTTTTGATTGCTATTCTCTCTAGTATAATAATGAGCAACACCAGCTGACAGACACAAGCAAACTCAAGCTTTTTATGTAGTGAACTGAATTTGTTACTACAGGAAAGTGAACTTTTTTACATACTTCTTGTTACCAACCACCAAAAAAAGCTCATTAAAAAATGTCTGATTTTGATTTTGCATAAATAATGATGCCTTCAATATATTTTTCAAGGGATTCAGACTATTCCATTTAAACAAGCTAGAGTATTTTGGTTTACCTCATAGCACCAATTAATTGCTAAGCTCAACAAAACTAGGCAGAATACTCTGCTTAGTTAATGAAAGTCCAACCAAAGAATGCAGCTTTAAGTCTTCCTTATGACCCAAACAACCATAGATGTTTCTGAAAATCTGAAATTTTAATGGTTGCTGATTTAAATGGTTAGAGGTTTGGTATTTTAAGATCTGATCTCTATGAATTTAGAGCTGTAGACTATTTCTGTTCCTTAATCTGCCAGTCAAAACTAGCCTTTTTTTACATATTCCTCAGTTGTTATTCAGTTCTCAGCCACTGAAGTACGGATTATCCAAATATGGATACTAAATCCTCTTTTTAACGTAGGCACACACAGCAGTAGGTAAACACTGAAGGTATCTAGGCCAGCAGACCCTCAGTTCCCAGTGCTGCCTTTAAGAACATTCATTTGTCTTTCAGCCTACCCTCTGTCCAGTGTTTCTAAATTCACCCCCTTCAAGACATCTGTTTTCCCTGAAAGAACATATAAATTACAGTGCTGCTAAAGCTCTGACCTTCAGAAAGGTTGCTCCTAGGGCTCTCCAATTCAGAACTTCTGTATAAAAAGCAGAGGGATTTTTGAGTAAGCAGTAGTAGCAACAAGCAGCCAAGTTCTGAAATATTTAAGATCCAAACACAAAGCTTAGCTGAAACAGACAGGACTCCCTCTTTATTCTTGCAGAATTGTGAGCAAAAAACCGACATGCAGCAGGTTAACAGAAAATAAAAGTATGGCAAAAATCAGCATCATAGTTTCACAATAAAGCCACTAAATGTGAGATGTTAGTATCCCCAGTGTCCTCCACAGCAGTCACACCTAAGTCTTTTTACACAAAACTCTGAAGAGGAGAGTGGAGCAAAAGGCTGTTTGTTACATTAAAAGGTAACAGCAGGAAAGCGTCAGTCATGGTACGCAGCAGCCTCAGCAGGAAGGAAAGGCTGTGAAATGCTATGTGCTTGGTTTATATTTAACATAGAAATACGTAAACCAGAAACGTGCCCTTGTGGCCAAGAAGGCCAGTGGCATCCTAGGGTATATTTAAAGGGCTGGGGTTAGTAGGTCCTAACCCTCTACCCTGCCCTGGTGAAGTCGCACTGGGAATATTGTGTTCAGTTCTGGGTGGTTCAAGGACCTCAGGGAACTGCTTGCAAGAGTGCAGTCCAGTGCCACAAAGATAAGGAAGGTGTTCCAGCCCCTTCATCATGAGGAAAAGCTGAAGGAGCTGGGGCTCTCTAGCTTGAAGGAGACTGAGATGTGAAAGGGCAGGTGTCAGGAGGACAGAGCCAGGCTCTTCTTAGTGATGTCCAATGATAGGACAAGGGCCAGTGGGTGCAAGCTGGATCAGAGGAGGGTCCACAGGAACATAAGGAAAACCTTTTTAACTGAGAGTGACTGAGCCCTGGAGCAGGTTGCCCAGAGAGGTTGTGGAGTCCATCTCTGGAGACATTCAAAATCTGCCTGGAGGCATTCCTGTATGACCTACTCTAGGTGACTCTGCTCTGGCAGACCATTCGGACTCAATCTTTCAAAGTCCCCTCCAACCTCTAACATCTTGTAGGTCTGTGATTCTATACATCCCAGCAACACGAAATACCTAAAACAGGTAAGCTATGTGAAAATGTGACAAATAAGCACTGTTTTTTGTCTTATAATTTATTACCTTATAAATATTTCAGTAATTAATTCATGTAGGAAATAAAAATGACCAGATAGACCTATGCAATTTATGACGTCAGGACTGGAAAAGGAAAAGCAATAGGAATCTGTAGGTTGTTATAAGATAACAGTATTGGCTATAAAAATATCTCTGATTTAGAAAATTACAGTGTAATGCCTAAAACCTGCTCAGAGAGTATGAAATAAAAGTTAGAAATACATACAAACATGCTCTTCAATAAAATTTTTTTTAAACCCCCTAAAAATCACAAACCAATGACAACAGAAAAAAAGCCAAACCCACAGCTACTTAACAAAACACTGTAGGCCTCTTTGAAAGAGGTATTTAAATGACAACTACAATATGCTATTTATAAAACACTGCTCAGAACATGGCACATTCCAAAGTGACTGTCTTGGAAATTGCTCTTCTGAGGAGACAGTCTAACTTTCTTTGAAAATTTGGAATATGTGAATAAAATACTGATTCTCTCTCTCTCATGTAACAGCAGTTCCTGTAGGGTGTTTTATGCAAAATAGCTCTCTCTAAAAAGCCACAATGCTTTGTGCTTCCACTAGCTTAGACACAAAACAGCTTCCTAATGAAATGCATTATTCAATGTATGTTTTGTAAATTTCTAGGTAATAAAATGAGATACTTTTCTTAGGTTTCGGCAGTCACTTAATAATAAACAGCACTTAGATTAAAAAGGAAGTAAACAATTGTTCTTTGGAAAAGGAAAATGAATGGGGAATTCATAAATTGGTCTTTCATGGAATCATTCTGCAGCTTTTCTAGGCAGAGAAAGCATTTCAATTTGAATATTGAATAAAAAGGCTAGAACATTTAGCTACAATGTATTTGAATATAACTTATTCTCCAACCACAGAAGCTCTGCAAAGTAGTTTCTCTGATTATTTCCCCAGAGAGTATTGTTTTTTGCTCAAGTATGCCATCTCAAGAAGCCGTGGTTTACAGAGCACACGCTCCTCCAAGTCTGCATTTGTATGATATGTTACATAAACGTATCATTTTTTTTCCTGCAGCTTTACTACACTCTTTTCATCACACTAAACTGACACTCTGAACAAATCAGGTCTGAGTAACAAAAGAAAGTTTTCAGATGTATGCAGTAGGTTTATACTATTTCCCCAACCAAGACAATACTGAAAACAAGTATTTCTGTATTCCACAGGTTTCTGTATATTTTATTCTATAATTAACATAGTAGAAATTTTCTTAATCACAAAAGGCTCTATAAGTCTATNTTGAAGTCTCCTTCCAACCTTACCATTCTATGATTCTATAATTCTAAGTCTAAAAGTCCATAAACTATTTAAGGCAAAGCTTGAATGACCAATTTCAGACAATACACATGCACCTCTGTTACAAGTTTAGAAGCACTCCTACAAGTACAGTCAAAGTTTTTTGTTTTTTTTTTTAATAGTGAAAATAACCAAGTAGCTGTTGAAGCCTTCAACTGCCAGAACATCACAATGAAAGCAAGAGTGGCATTTAAGTAAGTCTTCTCTGCACTACTCAGAGAGCCAAATTACTTTCCCATCACTGACACCTCCTGAAGGGATTATGTCCCTCTTAGCCTGTCTCTTTCCAGTAATTACAGGAACAAAGCTCACAGCATGCTGTTACCAGCGGAGCACAACCTTCCCTGAGATTCAACTGGCACTGAAGCAAGAGAAGATAAAGGTAATTGTAACACAAAATCTTTTTAACTCCCTCTCTGCCAACAAACTTGTGAAAAGGAGACCTGCTTATCCTTGCCAGAATGCAAAGACATTCAGCCAAATGAAATCCAGTGCTCTGTCAGGTTCAAGACATTTACATACGCAAGGAATGACAGAGTTTGCACCTTGTATCCATCACTTTCCTTAGTCTAACATGGCACTAGCACTGGTTTTCATACCATTTTCAAATTACAGAAAATTAAGCAGCAAAATACTTTCAATACTCAGAAACACAGTAACAGATTTAAGAAGGTCTAGTTAACCTGTGCTTCTGGAAGTCAGTAACACATGTAGTCCAATTGGAAATGTCATAGCTACAGTCTGACTGCAGCTATTCTCTATCCCCTACCTGTACTTGCAGACATGCCCATACTTTCATTCCCTGTGGCTCACCTTAAAGCATTCTGCAGAAGGCTTCATTTGCTGACTGGCTGCTTAATTTTTAAAAGAGGAAGCATTTAGACTTTTCAGACAGTCTGCACCTCTCAAAGAGTTTTCAAGCAAACCTGAGAACTGACTGAGTGAACTCAAAGTAGTACACAGAGCATGCAATGACCTTGATTTGCCAGTTCTTTCAGAATGTAAAATATTGATCATTACTAAGGACTTCTTCACATGTCACATGTAAAAGACCAAGCTGTTGAGAGATTTTACCTCAGCTCCAGAAAACTTTCTAGTGTATGGGAATTGTGCTTTGAAAAACCTTTGAAATGCTCAACTGATAGATAAGCAGAGGTGCCCATTCACATTATGAGCATTCAAATAACTGCATTTCAAAGTTTGCACTGGATTTGATCTTTTTAGCTAGAAACAGCTGAAAACATTACAGTAGATGAGAGAACCAAGCAAACAGACAGATTTTCCAAGCCACTGCCTGTAACAACCTTGTTTCCTAATGATTTCCTAATGATAAGGATCTTGTTTACAGGACTGCTACGGTTCGTTCTGCCACTTCATTTATTGGTTATGGCACTCAGTAGTACTCCTTATAACATCCATCACACTCATAGGACGGTTTCTTTGCAAGTACAGACAATGTTTGCAAAGGCTGCAGAGGACTGAAAGGTTCACTGGGTCCCCATTCTGAAACTCTTGCTGTTCAGACCTTGCACACACTGCACAGGGTTACACACACGGTAACAACAGACTGGAGTTCTGATAAACAGTTCAGGCTATGAATTCTGAAACTCGCAGATCTACCACCAGAGAATCTGAAGAAGCCACTTGCAAGTATCTCTTCTGAAGAACTCAATGATTAGTCTCATAACAATTAGGG
This sequence comes from Ramphastos sulfuratus, assembly GCA_013399055.1. Classification (NCBI taxonomy): domain Eukaryota; kingdom Metazoa; phylum Chordata; class Aves; order Piciformes; family Ramphastidae; genus Ramphastos; species Ramphastos sulfuratus. Next base: position 638,528 of record WBNM01006289.1, on the reverse strand, counting down.
AACACGCATTCTGACAAGCAATGATCTGAAACTTATTTTAGTTTTTCCAACAGAAATGAACAAAGAGACAAAGAAGATTTTAAAAGACATGCAATGTACCTCTTGCAGCCAAAACAACTGAGTAAATGACACTCAGGATTTTGCAGAATCATGCAAATCTCTAAAGACTAATAATTAACATATCTCAAGTACAGATTCTGAAAGGCAAGTTTCATAATTCCTGCAGAACACAACTGTTCTGTATTCTTACAAATAGTCTTAATTAAGAGGAATGTACTTAAACACAAATACACTGCAGGATGTATCTTTGCATGTAACTCCTGAAACATGAAATCAACACAAATATCTCAGCTGAGTGCTCTATCCCCAGATATTTTCCCTCTGCATGTAGGGCATTATCTTCCACATTCAGAAATAGAAGGAAGAATGGCAGCTGTTCAGGAAACTGAATATCCACCAATTACTTGCACTGGGCTTTTTTTTTTTTTTTTTGGTCTTTCATTTTGAGTCAGGCACTTGAACTTTAAATTAGTAGAAACAATATTTTGCATGTCTTGAAGTGTGCCCTTTATGCAGGTTTGTGAGACATTCTTCATTGTGCAAACAATGATGAAGTTTAAATTCAGTGTTGCGTTTTTTTGAAGAGCACACAAATCGCGCAGTATTCAACCACACTTCAAAACCACCACAGTGGTACAGCTGAATTCCAAAAACAAGAGAAATAAAGCTTTAGATCTTTTACCTGAAATCTAAAAATGTCCATGAACAAGGACTCCAGAAATCCTCTATTTGCATTTTTCGTCAGGATAACTATGACATTACTTTCAAAGCATTAAAAATACATTAAAATATTACTCACAATTAAGGCATCATCTCTTCCCATTGTAATAACAGTTCTGTTCACTGTGCGTAATAACTGCACCATTACCTCTTGGATATGGTGGTAAGTTGATGCCTGTAAACAAGAAAAAAAAAAAAAAACACAAACAGTTTTGGAATTAAATCTATATCTCCTGTAAAAGAAATTTTAAAAGCAATTATTTCCATTTTAGCAGTGCAAGGTGTAAAATATAATCCAGCTACTGCAAGAACAGCACTAACTCCTGCTCACACTGTGCTCCTTAATTCCAGCAGTTTCAGTCAATTATTCCAGTTTTAGCCCTCTCTATCCAACAACTACTTTTTGTTTCAAATACTCACTTCCCATCTCTCACTCAAGGGACTCAAGTTTCCTTCAGTAGCTGAATAGTCTAAACACTAATAGCAACATGCTTGTAATGGATAACTGAGGTAAGGGGTATCCTAGTTCTCCACATCTGTCAAAGGCCCTCATGATAGTCTGGAGCTCAGCAATATTCTTATCTTGTAGACCCAAAGGATATAATTATTCAAGGAGAAAATTTTGCTTGGCAAATGGTTTGCTCTTTGGCCCCATTGCCCAGCTACTGGTCACTCTGGTTGGCTGAGACACCAGCAGCTGTCAGCACCAAGTTTTGAGAGATCTTTACAGACCAGTGGCAAATATTCACCAACTGACATCAAATGCTAAATACCTTTAGCATGTTGCTAGACAGGAGGGCTGGAGAGGGAGTTTTTATAAGGGTATCTAGGAACAGGACAAGGGGCACTGCTTTTTAAGCTGGAAGGGGAGTAGCTTTGCACTGGATCTTAGGAAGAAGTTCTTCAGTAAGAGGACAGTGAGACTCTGGAATAGATTGCCTGGGGAAGTTGTGGATCCCTCCTTCCTAGGGGTGTTCAAGGCTAGGTTGGATGAGGCCCTGAACAGCCAAGTCTAGTTGAAAGCTGTCCCTGCCCATGGCAGTGAGATTGGAGTAAATCATCTCTAAGATCCTTTTCAACATAAGCCATTCTATGATTCTATAGCAATGCTAGGAGGGAAAGTTTTTTTTAAATCAATGCTTGAATCACACCAATATAAGCCCCTCCAATGTGTTTCTAAACTGTCTGCTGTTAAAAAACTGAGACATATGCATAATGGAACAGTTTGAACCACAGTATCTTACCAGTCTAATGTCCCCAAGCCACAGACAGACTCATCAGGAGCCCCATAATGAACCACATGAAACTAGTGGCATGCTTGTATGTTTACACATTATTGATTAATGCACACATCACCAAAACATCCTACACAGCCAAGGTAAAAAAAAAAAAAACAAAAAAACCCCACACCATTGAAGGAGAAACTGCATTAAACAAAATAAACATGGTACAGGAATTATTTTAGCTGATACTTAATATTCATTTAAGGGTTCTCAAAGGCACCTGTTTTGAGCATGTAGTTTGCAGAGAACATTTTCTTTTCACAGGAGGCACCTTGCCTGGAAAAATCATAACATATGCTCAAGCATGCAAAGGTAACCTTCTGCTAAGCCTTTGAATTGTCAGAAGAATGTTAATGAATTAATGAAAGGATTGGGTTTTTAATGACACTGAGACTACCTTTTTACTCAATCTAAGAAATATTTAGGCATTCGATAGTGACATCTCAAATCTTCAATGGTTTCATACATAGCCTACAGACAAGATTTCCACTTTTATTTTAGCTAACAGTTTCTAGTTTCAGAACACAGTCTACCAGCCCACTGTAACACACATTTTCTCAGACCATGTTTCACTTCCTGAGAATGACATATGTTTTTTTTCAGTGAAACCTGGAAAAGCCACCATTTGGCTACAGTCCATTTGGTTAAACAGAAGACTTTTCAGAAGCTATGTTAACAACTTGTATTATGTGTAAGTGCTCCCTTGGTAAACATGAATTGCATTATTGCATTTCATGCAATATGGTCATCAAAAATGTAAGCTGCTGAAAAATATTTTGCTAGGTGACCAAACCCTAAAACAGGCAGTGCTTACATGTGGTATGCAGGTCAACTATAAGAAATTCTGCAGGGTTGGAACAAAAGTTAGAGTAACTCTGTTGTTTTGGGAATTAATTGGGCACTTCAGAATACGGTAGAATGCTCATTTATTTGGACTGTGACAAATATGGATTGATTGGCTTCTTCAGAATTACAATATTACATAACCTGTACTAAAGATCTCACTTGGAGATACCTCTTCAGTCATTAGAGCTGTCCCAGCTCTGTCTCCTTCCAATCTGTTGCCCAACTCTAGCCTACTGCAAGGTATGGGGCAAAGCGAGGAAAAAAAAAAAGGAGCCCTTGACACTGTGCAAGCACTGCTCAGCAGTAACTGCAGTTGTCATCGGTGTACTTTCAACAATGTTTTGGTCACAGATCTAAACCACAGCACCACATGGGCTGCCACAAAGAAAACAAACTCTATACTAACCACATCCAGTACGCTCATACTTTTTTGCCTCCACTTCTCTAAATTTGTGTTCCCTCTCTGACATACACAGACAAAAAAGAGCATCCTTAAAAGGACTAAGGTTTTTGTTTTGCTTTGTTGTTGTTGTTTCTGTTTTTTGTTTGATTTTATTATTTTTTTTTTAAATCACATATTGTTCTGGTTGAAAATTGTCTGCAGAAGAACTGGAGATAATTGGCCCTTAAGGAACACATAGGTTACCTCACTAAACTCCTTTGAAATTATCTTGCCGAAGTCTTAAGAGCTGCCACGATTTAGTCAAACGGTGTCCAAATTTCTATACAATTGTAAAATGCTTCCAGACCTACTTGCTAATATAAAAAAAGAGCTTAAAATGCAACTTCTGCCAAGTAGGTTTCATGCACAAAGCAAGAATTTTATACACCTCACTTCCACTTGTAGCCTCAACTCATTTTACTTCAGATTCCAACAGAAAGAGTTTACCATTACATTTAATTGTGTAAGCACTACAAATAAAAACTTCCTCTGATATAGTAAATATTAGACTACAGGATATATATCAGAGTCAAGTCAGCTTATGAAGGGCTGTCAGCCTGCATGCATCAAAGTTGTGAAGGGGGAATAAGGAAGTGGTTTTAACTAAAACAGAAAGAGATTTAACCATGACCTTCCTCAACAACTTGCAGTTCTGAGCTCTGACAGGTGCTGAAAGCACACAGTTTCAAGCTATGAAGCTTATTTTAAACATGTTTCAATCAAAACAATGCCATCTATGGTCAAAAGTTGTTTGCTGTAGAGACAATTTAACATCTGACCCAGATGCCTAACAAAGTCTGCCTGTTCATAAAAATGAGTCCTTAAGATAAAGCAGTGCACTTTATGTACTTGCTGCTTGCAGAACCCAGCAGCTAGACAGCAGTTGAAGAGTATTTCAACACAGGATCTGATGGTTCACACGTTCCCACTCACCAAACAATGTAGGACAAAACAGTAGAGCAGAGCTGCTTATATTGCAGTACCTTTTCCTTTGACAAAGGAAACACATTCTTCAAAAATTCTGTAACAGCTTCAAAGATGAGCTCACAATATAAATTTAGAATATGCAAAGCAAAGAACAACTACTGCTGCTTTTTTCCCCTGTTCTTCATGTGTATTCTGATTCTGGTGATTTTTGCAGAATAAATCCAATGCAAAAATATCCAAGTTAAGTTCACAAATAGTTTTGAACAGTATCCCAAACCCAGATTTCTCCATTGAGATGGAAAACCAGAAGAAATATGGACAAGGTACTGATGTTTACAAGATGCAGTTAAGCTTGCAATTAATATTGAAAGTGAGTCTGGCACAAATGCCTGAATTTTTTTTTTTCCTCCATCAAATCACCCATTTTCTTAGAAAGATGCTGACAACTGGTCAACAACAAGTTGCATTAATCTTAAGGTTCAACTGAAACTCCATGAAAAATAAATTGATTAATTACCAAAATATTTCTCTCTGGATAAAGGCATTCTGAAAGAGACTACCAAAACATTATTATGATAGTAATCTGACCACATAGTGAGCCTTTTCTATTTACCTCTATGACTATGGAATGCAATGTATTCCCCATTGCAAGTCAAAATTGTATGTCCTTGAAACAAGATTTTTCACTTTAGTTGAGAAGTAAACATTCAGCTTACACTCAGGAGAAATCTGCACTGTCTCTGAAAGACAAACTACTATCTGATGTTTTAGATACTGCTGTATTGAAGGCATTTCCCTCCTTCATGTAAGTCATCTAAAAAGAAGAGTTTTAGCTCTAAAGCAGAATAAGTGTTTAGCATAGCTAAAAAAATGAAACCATGACCCACAGATTCTGTCAAGAAAAGAAAAACAATTACTAGCAATAGGCACACATAAGAGCAAATAGTACAATTTGCTCTTGTAGTAAACAGTCTTATATTTAATTGCATAAGTAGTTAAATATTCTACATATATCTTAATATGTTTTAATATCCATGTTGCACCTGATCAGCAATTGTGCTATCAGAAAGCATGCCAGGCTATGTGTTCTCCTCAACAAAAGCATCTAGCTATTTTATTCATGTCTCAACTAGTGTACAACATTTCTTATTCCTCCAAAAGTGTCAGTATACGCTGGCACCACTACTCAACTTAAACAACTTATTCCAAGGGACTTCTCTCCCTATGCTAGAAATTCATTAGTATCTATTGCAAATACAGTCTGTAGGTAACTGCCACCCAAGCATCTCACAGAAAGTCTTCAGTTTAAAGGTTACCTTCCTTCAATGAAGCTTATACTGTGATACTGAAAAAATGTCACTTGTTTTAAAGAAATGTGAATGAGTTTGGTTTTCTTTAAATGCACCTGTTCTAAATTCTCAGCAATTTTCTGGACAGAACAGGTTATATGCTGCCCAAAACGCCCCTGTTTGTTATAATGCAAAAAGGGTTGCCTAGCTACCTCCTTCAGTGAGGATAAATGCACAGAATGCACTACATGCTTTCAAACAACATCCTTCAATACAAATTACATCATTTTATTTGGATTGTTAAATGATTGAAGTTCAAACCTCTGAGGAGTGCTATCACCCATTGAAACTCTGGTCTCCAGCTGTGTTTAAACATGCACATCACACTGACT
>WBNM01006289.1:582675-632507 GCA_013399055.1 Ramphastos sulfuratus | reverse complement strand
ACAAAAAAGCCAAACAACAAAAACCAATGACAAATCACCAACAAAAGAGAACAATAAAAAACCTCCTGTGATTAAACATATCATTCTCCTCAATGATAAAACGCATTTAATTTTAAGTACAGCTAAGCGTTTGCCTGCTTTGAGGGAGAACATTTAAAGGGGGAAAAAAATTAAAATAAGTGCTTTTCAAAAGCTTTCAACAGCATCATACTAACCAAGTAGTTTTCAACTAAAATGTTCCCAAATGAAATCTGAAGTATTTGAATATTTAAGTCCTTGAGGCATATGTAAATCAATGCATTCACAGAACGTTCCAAAACTAGCAGTTACAAATCTGTCAAACACGGAATTTATTGAACCAAACATTTGCTTTTCTTCAATCATCTTTGCATTTCATTAGCCCTTATTTCTAGAAACATTTCTCCAGGAGTGGCAGCAGTTCAGATGCAGGTCATTTTCCATTCCTCAAGATTTATGCTTATCATACTTAGCAATTAAAAATAAATAAATACATAAATCTAATCTACCTACACTTCAAATTAGTTTTCTCCCGAGATGTAAATTCACAAGCATTTCCAAAAATGAGGAGTATTTATTAGCAAGAGTTCTATTTAGAACGTGATTTTGCACCAATTACACTTACAATATGAATAAGACACAGGTTGAAAGAGTTGTTTTTCTTTAGAAAAACAAAGAAATAAAATGGGTTCCATTTTTTTTTTTTTTAAAAAAAAGACACTACTGCCAAATGTTTCTGCTGATGAGAAGAGCTCATTGAGTTTCTGCAGCACTTTGGATATATCCATCCCCGTACTTGGAAACTGGACAAGCTGAAATCCACCAAATAGTTGTCAGGCTGCATGGGGATACACATCTGCACACCCAGCAACAAGGATTCAGCTTCTGCATACAGAAATCTCAGTCATGCAAACATGGGCTGCAAACTCATATTTCCAGTAGATGTTAACAAGCCTTGGACATGTCAGCTGCTGTTGTTATGGACAGGAGCTGCCAAGTTTGAAAATCATTTATGTGGTGCATATGCAGAAAGTATTAATCCATCTTACTTTATGACTCTGTTTCACCTTTTCAAGTACACAGTAAAGAAACCAGTTTACATTACAATATAGCCCTATAAACGTAACCAGTTTTTGCTGCTGTTCTCAGAACAATGCATGTGACAGACATCTGATGACTCCCAAGCTAGAGCCAGCACTGCAGGTGGGGACCTTAGCAGCGCAGAGGGGCAGAATGCTCTGCCTCCACCTGCTGTCCACATAGCAAGGGATGCAGCTCAGGACATGGTTGGGTCTGGGCTGCGAGTGCATGTCGCTGGCACATGTCCAGCTTTTCAACCACCAGCACCCCCAAGTCCTTCAAATCCACAGGTCACTTCAGCTCCTTCAGATCCCTCTGGCACATCAACCACACCACTCAGCTTGGAATCATAATATTCTAATTAATTTCATTATGTATTCCATTGAAGTTCACCGCTCCAAATTGCAAATGCCTAAACTTCTGCTAGGAAAAACAACACAGCAGCCTCACTGTTTTTAATAATGCTATGGTGATTATAGTAGCTATTTAAAGAATATAAAATGGAGAAATAAAAAAGATAATACAGACTTCAGTATTTTACCTCTCATACCTCAATTACCCTTTAGCACAAGGGTATGAAAAATAGGAGAAAAGTTCAGTTTGGCACTGAATTGTATTAAATATTTATATGAGATTCATCAACATCAATGTTTTACTACCTAATCAGCTCAGGTGTACTACAGACTTGGGCTATCTACATAATCATTAGTACTTACAGGGTCTTCACAGCTCAGAACCTCCAGGATGCTATTGAGTAATTCAACACAGTACTTCTTCTCTTGAATCTGGAGCTGCTGATCATCCTTGTGTTCTAGCAATTCCTTCAGCTCTTTTGTTATCACAGGAAGCAGAATGTCCCTGCATTCTGAAACAAAACAAATTATCTTAAGGACAAATACAAGTCAAATATTACTTGCAAATAAACCCTCTACCAAAGAGTGAAACACAACATGCTCTAACAACCAGAGTGTGTTCCAATGTAGAACTGTTGATTTCCCAGTGTGCCTCAGGGAAGTTCTTAAACTTTCCTGATATTTTCTTAACTTAGCAGTGTTTCTCATATGAAAAACATTTCCTGATAAAAAAACTATTTGCTTCAGTTAAATTCTGCATGATGTTTAGATTGTCACAAACACTCACTGACAAATTAATTACTCTACATACAAAGCACCTGGAAATAAGCTATGTTTAAGCAGTGACAGGATTTTAATGTAAGAAAAATACTATACTTAAATTACTCTTTCTGAAAATAAAGACACAAGGAGCAATAGAGCTGTTTTGAGAGCTAAATTTTGAAATATACCTTCTATGAGCACAGAAAAAATCCAGACAAGGAAAAGACTCTACTGAAATGCCTGTTGAGCCTATGAGCAAGAGCTATGCATACATTCATCCTTCTTTAAACCTAAGGAAGCCAACTCAAGTGGCAAGTTGTATTTCAACCCTATGTGTGCACTGACTTTTTAAGTCAGAGGTGCCTGTAAGGAATGGCTGGAGGACAAAACACAATGCTGAAATCACTTCAGTGAAAATGCTATCTAGGAATAAAAAAATAGAGATTTTTTTTCCCCCCCCTAACTTAAATCACTCAGTAGCATGTGTCAATTAAGTAGCAACGTTTTTTACAGTGCCATGTAATGGAAGAGTGCAACGCAACAGTGTGAATACTGAGCAAATGCTTCAAAGATTTCATATGTCTCTGAAAATAACCCAGGAAGAAGACAAACTGAAATGTAGCTTCAAAGGCTCCACCTCAGAATAAAATCTGTATAGAGCTACAGAAGCCTTCCAGTCACTGACAGTGTGCTCAAGTTACCACCCACTTCCACTGAACTCTTTTTTTATCTCTTAAAACTTTTGTCTGTTTTAACTCTTGGGAAAGATGTTTGTATCACCAATTGTATTCCATTTTCTACCAACACCCCACATTGCAGTTTCTAAAACAGTACTAGAGCCAAACTAGAAAACTTATTACTGCAAACAACAATGAAAATGCAGTTTGTAATTCTTTTTCTATTAAAGATGACTTAGAACACCTTTACCCAGACATACAGCACACTCACTAATACAAAAGCATGGAGTGAGATGTGCTGAAACTGTATCCAGCGTGATTTAAACCAAGCCAGGGACTCAGAACACCTCCAAAACAAGGGTGCTAATACCAGAAAGTAGTCAGGAAGGTAAGAAAGAGAGGAAAATAGTGGGAAATGGATTAATTTTGCAGATGAAGCTGCAGAAGCTATTCACACAGATAAATCTTATTTCAATTAATAGCTCCAAGTCACATAAAGCTGGGAACTGTGAATCAAATCTAAAGGGCAACATTATTTCTTGCCTCAGAAAATGCCTCTACTCTTGGTAATCATAAAAATAAATAAATAGAATACTTTTTAAACAAAGCTATTAGTCTGATTTTCTATAACCCCTGATCCAAGCTACAGGAGAAAATACACTCAAATGGCTGCACTACAACTCCACTGCTAGAAGAGCCATTGAAGAACACATATCAACACAAGACCTGTTCAAAGAGTGGCATGAAAAGGAATCTCACACAGCTTGCTGTTCATTTCTGTGTCAAATTCTGCACATAGACAAGCTTCCTGCACTGAATGCAGGCCACAGACCACTCCTTTGAATCAGAAACCAAATAGCTGCACTTACAAAGCACCCAGTCGAGCACAGGCACCCTAACACTCGTGAAGCAATTCAGCATGGATTTGGAGACTAATTTCCCTCCCAAAAGCAGCAGTACTGATAGATTCATAGTCACCACATGCAGATATGAAGCATTACAGTTTTCTGAAATTGAGGTATAATCTGCTAAGTGGAAAATTCTTTTCTGATTCACTCCTAAGTTCTAGTAACCGATCATGCAAACATACCAGTATCTTACCAGCCATTGAAAATCTTTCCTGGTAGAATGCAAAATGCTTAGTGTTACAGATAACTCATTTAAAAACCACACAGTGTATTTTGGTGCATTCTTCTGCACACAGCCATTCCATACTTGTGAAGCACAAAGAAAGCAGGGCTTTCTGCATAGACAGATTTTTCCCATTGTACTGTGACAGCAACTGAGACAGAAGGTACAACTGATTTCCTCCAATTTTAAGACCTAATTACACTGCAAGCTTCATTACTCCCAGTTGTACTTTGCATTATAAATTAAAATTGGCTCCATATTTGATACATACTGAATCTATTAAAAGATCTTAACATGTGCAGCTGATCAATTATGTACAGGGCATTTTCAAATGTCAATGATGCTGAAGTGTCCAGCTACACAGAAATTCAGAGGTTGTTTAACTAGCCTTAACGACATAATCTCTTCTTTAAAACAAAACTCCCAGAACAAAACAAACCTACAACTGCCATTAATAAAAGCATAGTTCAATGTATGTTTTTACAATCAAATTGTATACTTCGGTGTGTTAATAAAGGTCATATGCCTGTATTTTCTGACTGGCTGTCAGACAAGCTTGGTAGCTAAGGCTATACAAGACAGTTACTTCTAGTCCGCAGTAAACAACTTAGATTATGTACCTATAGGACATTATTCAGAAATAGACAATAGTTCTAGGAAAGGAAAGTGGACTGAGTTTTATAAGATCCCTAGCAGTTCAAAGTAATCCCATAGGAGGTTGCTATTCCAAGCTGTTCCAATGAGCACCTAAGATAGAAGTAACCAAAAAAGACAAGCCCTGGTCTCAGCCTGAGCCTGCAGGTGAACCAGCATAGGTATAAAGCTGCAGCCACACTTTGTCATGAAGGACTTCAATCTGCACAGTGACAGCAGTATGAATAGAAGCCAGCAGTGTGCTCAGGTGCCCAAAGCCAACAGCGTCCTGGCCTGTATCAGCAATAGTGTGTCCAGCAGTAGCAGGGCAGGGATCATGATCCTGTAGCAGGTACTGTTGAGACCACATTTTGAATACTGGGTTCTATTTTGGGCCCCTCACTACAGGAAAGACACTGAGGTGCTGGAGCATGTCCAGAGAAGAGCAAAGAAGCTGGTGAAGTGTCTAGAGCACAAGATCTCTTTAAGAGTGGCAGAAAAAATTGGAGTTGTTTAGCCTGGAGAAAAGGAGGCCAATGGGAGACTTTTTTGCTCTCTACTGCTCCCTGAAAGGAGACTGGAGCAAGATGAAAGTGCTTCTCTTATCCCAAGTAACGAGACAGGACTACAGGGAAGAGCCTTAAGGGTTACCAAGCCCTGAAACAGCCCTCCCAAGAAATCTGTGGAGTCACCATCCCTGCAGGTATTTAAAAGAAGCAGTTACATGCCACTTAGGAACATGGTTTAGTGGTGGTTGGCAGTGTTAGGTTTGCAGATGGCTCTCTTCCAAAACAAATGATTCAATAATTCTGTAATTAAGCAATCCAGGCACACACATCTCCCCAACCCAAGAAAGATCAAGACAGATGAGGGATAGATGCAGAGGGGGGAAGTGCAGATGCTTATACAAACACTAGCTGCTTTTTTGCTTGATGAATGATGTGATAATATTGACAAAGATAGATACATTCTTTCTTTATGTTCAAACCCATGACAAAACAGCTCTTGTGTTTGGTTTGGTATTTTTTCTGGCTTCTAAAACAAAACAAATAAAACAAATATGTGATGCCCTAAACTGTATTTGAACACATAAAACATCAACAGTTTGAGCATCTTGCATTTATTTCTTCAGGGTCTGTCAACAGACACACTGTTCTAACATATTTTTCAACCTCAAATGCCAAAACACTTCTCAGAAGGAAGTTCCCTGTTTGCATCTTCCTGAATAATATTCATTCCCATAAAATAATAAGTTAAAGGTTTTGGTTTGGGGTTTGCTTGGGTTTTTTAATCCCTCTACTCACCTTATTCAAGAGAAATCTAATGATTTCTTCTATATCAGGTAAGGGAAATTCAAACTCTAAGTCATTAATGCAATAATGTCATTAAAAAAGACATTTGGGTCTCCTTCAGCAAAACATCACAGACGGGCTTCATTCCTGACTGCCTCATATGTGCAGCCAAAATGGTAATAAAGTTTTAACACCACTATTGTCTCCCTTAGGAAACACTACTCTTGATTCCCTGGCATGCCTGTAGTCATATCCATCTGTTAGGATGGCTTCATGCCCACTTAAAAACTGGCACACCAATTTAATAAGGACATAGGTGTCATCTGAATACAGATTTAGAACAAAGCCTTAAAAAACTGAAGCACTGAATAACATTCTTTCAGAGAGGACAGGCTTCCAGTGGCAGTTAGTGCTCAATAAAGCACCATGCTCCTTCACACAGGACATCTGCTCACAACTGCAGGCATCTTTCTATTACAAGTCTTGCTTCTTCCTTATTTGCCATTTAACCCTTGGCTAGAAGCCTGGAGGTCCAGGATTTAAAATACTATATATTTTATATTGTTAAACCTAAATTCGAATTTCACAGTTGAGCTAAGAGCCACAGAAAAAGGAAGGTACAACAGGTCACCTACAGACGCTGCTAGCGCTGCAAGATGCAAATGCTCTTTCCTTCCTGGACTCCATTAACATAGGAAGGAAAAAGACAGCAGTTGATCTGTGAAGCCAGCGAGCAACACTTGTGCTGACCACTCAAAGCAACTGTCAGCAGGTAAGGTTAGGTACAGAACAGATGTAACTGCAACCAAACATTATACTGAAGGATGTATTCACTTCCAAAATTCAAAAAGTATCTAAGTTTCTCCACTGCTCATGGGAGCCAAGTGATGCTATGTATTCCAAGGCAGCCAGAGCAGTACCAACACCTCTAAGTGTGGTAGCCAAAACAACAATTCAGAACCTTTTTTAGCTTGCAGTCACAATCTGCCAGCCTGCCACAAATGTGATGTCAGCACATCCTCTCTGGCAGACTTAATATTGTGCTTAGTGTTTCAATAGTGGCATATCGATGATTTCCAACTTAGATGTTTCCACATTTAATTTAACGGACACAAAATAGTGCTTAAGTAACAGCTTCCTATTGACTCCTGTAACACCTCTTTGTTCTCTCTTTTCTACTTGAAGAACTTGTAGTTTTTACACATACATTCATTGCTAAAACCAGTTCACTTGTATTTTTTAAAAAAAAAATTATGTGAAGGAAAACCTAACTAAAGGAGTCTGTCATAATGGGTCAGCCCTAACAAGAATTTACCACTAGCAGTTTTGAGCATGTCATCTATCACTCCATAAATAGAAATAATGGCTTTAATCTACACATGCTTATCACAAATGTATGCAGATCAATACCTAAAATATGCATGTGCCATCCTTATCCATATATCGAAGTACTGCAGCAATAAAACTGGCAAAACACACACAGAGGATTTGAGGTGATGCTTTGAGGGTAATGTACTCCTAAAGACACCACAGAGTATTACACAAGGAGGAAGGGAAAAGACCACTCTATTCTCAAAAGTGTTTCTTAATTATTTCAAAGCTAAGAACAAAATTGCAGAATGAATGCACAGGAAAGATTTGTTTCAACCTAGAACTAGCTTAGAGGAATTTACGAACAATGTCTCTTTTCATATTTTTCCCAGGAGCTAAAGAAAGGAGTCTAATGCAAATGTATTAACAATCTCCTACATGCAAACACTTGAAAACATTTTAACACTTTCAATCAAGTTTTGTTGAAAACAGAGCAGGGAAAGAATTACAGAAGATGAAAAGTTTTACTTAAGAACTGCTATCAGTAGGAAAACATTTAAGAATACAAGAGAAGTTAAAAATCAATATCTATAACTGAATTCCAGGATTAATAAACTGAAAGATGTTTAATGAAAATGAATGTTCCTTCTATTTTTAACGAGAAAAAAAAAAAAAAAAGAACAAGCAAAAAAACCCACAGATTTTTTCTTAGCAGTCCTGAAGATAAAAGGAAAACATTTTTGTCTAACTCTTTAATTGGGCTACCCAGAAGAGAATCAGACTTGATGCTGATTACATGCCAGTATTTCAACTCTAGATTTCATTTATCCACATGAAACCACAACAGAGACTTACATCTGGATTTTTAAAGGCAGGAAAAAAAGCCCAACACAACAACAACAACAACAAAAAATCCCAAAACAAAAACCACTCACTCCATCACATAGCTTTTGAAACAGAGACATTCTATGACACAAATCTGTACTCCCTGAAATAACAAATTCAAACCTTCAGAATAAATATAATCCAGAGAACATGGAAATACAAGTCATTATATTCCTGCCTTTTTCAGACAGAAAAGTTTATTAAAAGTTCATTAGATGTTCATAAAAGTTTGTTAAATTTGATCTAGGAGAAGATAGATTGCTTAGGCTATACTATACAAAAATATAACATTGCCAAAGTCCTACAAATTCGTTCTGTGTTGTATTACATATGCTATATTACTGTTCACCACTTCTATTGCACTGGTTCTGCTTTAATGCTACAGTATTAAAGATCATGACCTTATTGAAAAGATACTATAGTTTAACCTAGACATAACACACACAAAATATTCATAACACAGGACCAACCTACTGACAATTTTCCCCAGCTGCATCTCAAAAATTTAGGACACATTTCTTTCTGTAATACTTACTAAGGAATACATCTCAGATTTGACTTAAATCTTTGCTCTTCTAGATCACCAATACATGAACTACCAATAGTTTTCATCAGTGAAGTGAAGGAATGAGAGTATTGCACAGGTAAAACTCAGCAACGTCAACACGAACATTTGGAACCCTATCTAGCTGGCGGTGTGTTTAAGTACCTATCTTGGTTTAGCAGCAGTACAACAGAAAGTTCTTCAGTTAGGAAGAAAAATTTGCTAGTCTCAGTATTTCCTCTGGCATCTGGCAAATTAACCCCTACTGCTAACATATGTCTCCTGCTGCTGTTCTTCCAAAACCAGTATGTGGTCTGCATATGCTGAACATGCAATAGCTATGTCTAAAGCCACAGCAAGTAGAGGACCTGGATTTCAAGCCAAGAGACTGAAATTCTATTCCCACTCCTGCCAGTGGCCATCTGTGTGACCTACTTAGATTTTGCATTCTTCACAATAGATCTCACATTGTTCTACTACAGTCCCATCTCATAATTAGGTGTGGACCTCTGAGAATACCATGTCAAAAGCAGCAGTGTCAATACATTTTACTATATGTTCAAGTACTTTAGAGTAATTCCACATCAACAATTTTAGAAAACCAAAACACAAAAACTACCAAACAAAACCAACTAATCACACAACAGACAAACAAAGCAATTTGCTTAAGCCTAATTATTTCACAAATTTTAGCATCATGTCACTGAATATTCCTTGGTCACCTCACAACAAAAATATAGATCCAAACACTATAAGCTCAAAAACACTACAATAACAATTGCATGCAACTGATAAACAGTTATGCCTCTATTGGGTGATCTGAAGAATGGAGAAGTAGTCAGGAAATTTTGGAAACAGGTTTCCTACAAAGCAGCAATGCATTAAAAGTGTCACATACAAATGAAGCAAGTCCAAGAAACCTTTCTTTTTTAAGTCCAGTAGAGAATTCTACAAGAGACAGAGCATAATCTGTTATACCTTACTATACTAAGGGAAAGATACATAACAGCAGACAGTTTCTTACCTCTTAAATGAGTCTCTGAAATCCCATTAGGGATGCTTATATAGGACAAGACCATTATTTCCCTCTGATATTTTGAAATAATTAAATATTGAGTAATCTAAAAGGAGTGTCAAAAGTAAAGATTTTATCCTCTGATCAAAAGGAACATGTGTGATGTTATCTGAAGACAAAACAGCCTACAACTCTGTGCATGTGCTCATGCATCCTGTGAGAATGTTCCTAGACATGATGGTGAAAGCGTACAGGCAGTTGAAAGCATCAGCCTACAGTCAGACGCCCAAACACCTGAACCACCACAACCGCTTCTAAGGTGTACTATAGTTACTGAGTGGGAACAAGAAATCGATGCCTCAACAAAATCTGTCAATGCAATTCAAAGGCTTGTGGGAGTGCTGCAGCACTGTGGGGCTTCTGAAGATCAGTTGCAGCATCAGTCAGCGGGCCTGTGCATCCTGTCTGACAGAAGCACTCTAGTCCACGACAGTCTACACTCAAAACCTTTGAATGCCTGGGAATGCACATCAATAAATTCAGTTTAACCTGGAAGTTAACTTCCAACTTCAGGTTCATGCATAATTTCTTCAACAAAAAAACAAATTTAAGTGGGTTTCTACCTATTTTTTTGCAAAGGCATTTCCAAGTTTTCACAATTGTCCTTCCTTAGAAAGTGCTGCGAGCGCCAACAGGTATAGGAAAAGAAATGTCAATATATGAAATCCATTTAAATAATAAAAGACAGTACCAGTGGGAATGGAAGTAAATTAATTGAACTGAAATTGTAATGAACTACATGGAAAGAGACTAAATACTAAAGCCCAGAGGAAAAATGGATAATTGGAAACACATTCAAATTAATAGACTTCATTGTAATTAGCAATGTAGTTAAATACATTACATATTCATGACAGAAAAAAAAAAATACTACCTGTTACAGATAAACGTGAACTTTAAGTAATGATACTGTTGGCAATCTTACCTTCATTATCACACTACATCCTTCTCTGTGATACAGTACAGATGCTTGAGTTCTTGTAAATTACCTTCCACCTCATTGCTTAGAGTAATGAATCAGGCGTTGTCTACATCCTACATACACAGTTAGTTCTCTACCCAATTAATTTTAGAATCAATTGTATTTAACGTAGAGCAAAAAAAAGCATCTGTGGAATTTTCTGTTTTAAACCACAGCAATGAACAAGAAAAAGGACTTGTTTGCTATCTACCCTGGGCAGTATTACAATAGCACAGTTACAGACTTTTTCATACTACTATAGTACCAGAAACACTTAATTGTGTAACAGCCTTTTCACATACTTCAGTGTATTCACTTCCATATGCTGTGGACTTCATGGTAATTAAACTCGAAGGTCAAAGGCATGCAATACAAAACCAAAACAAATTAAAATAATCTTTCAATATCAGATTGATATAAACCAAGCAGTGATTATCCCAGGGCTGATTTTCTGGCATTAGCATCGTAGTGACAGGTTGGGTGAAAGGGAAGTCATAAAGATAACCCAAAAAAAGATAAATTCTATGACTCTAAGGATAACTCTCTGACTAAATGCCCTAACAGAAACTGGGGTAGCACCCCTAAGACAACAGTAACCCTGTTAGATGACAATAGGGTATTAGAGGAATGGTCTCAGGAAAAGGAAAATACACTTCTAAGAGTCTATGAGAGCCTGAACGGGTTGCACTGAGGCCGGTGAACAGTTATGCCTGCTCCCCCCACCCCAACCCCTCCAGAGGAATAAAAAGTAAGGGAATTGTCGGGTACATGTAAATTTTAATCTCTACGGCAACAGCAAGAAGCAGTTTTCTCCTGTCACTTCAAAATACTGCAGTACAAAAGCTTTAAATGAATATTGTCTAGGTAGGAAGAATATTCTCTGGTTATCAATATCATAAGTCATGATATTGATAAAAGAGTACATCATCATAAAGCTCAAACAAAAATGGGCATGCTTTGGCTTTATTTTCAAATTATATCAACTTGATTTCTCTATTTTGGGCAAATGTTTGTTCAAAAGACTGTCTCTTGTTTAAAACTAATTAAAAAAAAAAACCCACACACACCAAAAAAGCAGCAGCTTCCAAGTGTTATTAT
Source organism: Ramphastos sulfuratus (assembly GCA_013399055.1). Lineage (NCBI taxonomy): Eukaryota > Metazoa > Chordata > Aves > Piciformes > Ramphastidae > Ramphastos > Ramphastos sulfuratus. Next base: position 620,687 of record WBNM01006289.1, on the reverse strand, counting down.
ATAACTATATACCAAGTGCTACATAAAAAACATGGTAAAGTAGATTTTGCATATGTAATCACCATAAGCATTTAAACAATCTGTTTATTATCAAATGTATACAATTTAACTGTCAATTACTAGGGCAAGTGTGGATCACAATGACCTATTCAGATATACAGGATCCAGTCCAAGTAAATGGTTTTAAGTGTTACATGCTGCCTCTATGGTTTCAGCTACTTTATTTGGCTGTCATGAGTTTCATGTTAGTGAAAAACAGCACAGAGAGATTTTGGACTTGATCTTTTTTAGATTTATAAATCTAAGGTTAAACTAATCCACTATCTACCTGGAAAAAAAATTAAACATATTGATTATCTGGTCATCAGTATAATAAAAAGACCATTTATTGTTTTTATAAAAGCTCCTCGATGCTATAAATCCTCCTAGCAACATTTCTTAGGCTGACCTTAAAACTATAGAAACAGGAAACATATACCCTTTTTATAATTCACAACACATTCTGAAGTAGACATTTCCCATGATATACCAGTTATATATTGCAACACATCAGCCAAGCCACATTTACAAGCCAGCAGCAATCTATTACCATTATTTATCTGCAGGCAGTAAAAGCTTTACAGAACACTCTGCACGAACATACCATAGCCAAAGCAAAGGCCTGTTAAACACGTGAAAGGAGCACCACACTAAGCAGACTACAATGGTAGCTTATTGGAATCTCAAAATCCACTCTCTTGCTCCTCTGGAGCATACATAGATAAGGAAGAAATGAGTTGTGGGATGTACACTAAAAGGAGTAAGACCTAAGTCAGAAGAACTGAGAAGCACACAAGTTATCTGACTTGTGCTATGTACTTTATGCTTGACTATTTTCCTTCTAGATCTTTATTCGGACTTCATTCCACATCATACAAGCATGGAATCTGTTGTCTGACAAACACACCTGATACTGACCCAGTAACAAACACATTTCAAGGACACAATATTCTTTAAAGAAAAATGATCAAGCCATTGTTATACCACAGCAATGCCTCCCTTATTCTGTCCTCTAAAATTCTGTGACGGAACAACAAAAAGGTGAGGTTTTTTCCCAGAAAAACAGCATTTGACTGTAGACTAACATATCATACAAAAAGCATAAAAGTTAGCAAAAAGTAGGTTAAATCAAGTAATATCTTTACTACTGTTAGAACAAGAATGACCCAGCTACTTTAAGTCTAACTGTTCTTGAAGACAGCAAAGCAGTGGATTTACCAGAGATGAATCAACACTTTAATAATAAAGATCTTTCAATGCTACTTAGCACTCCTGAGTGGAGAAATACATCAGGTTCTGATAAAAGTCAAGAAACATCAGTATTTGTGAAAATGGAGATGCTGCATTACAGCTGAGCACAGCTGTACAGCACAGCTGGACTTTTTCCACCTCTGCCCACATCTTATGCACTGTAAGTTGTATTCACAAGGTTTCACTTCATTTTCCTGTAGAGCACACAAATGGGTTTAAAGGATATATATTTATATAAAGTTCCATCCACCTAACCATTATGTCATAGGGAGAACATACAAAACTGTTCCCCTGAGGCCTGCCTGTTAATTGCTCTAGGCTAGCAATCCTGCTTTGCACAATAGCTGTCTCAAAAGAGGTGAACCCTCTCCAGAAGTCAGATTTCTAGCATTCACATTCTCTCAGCATGAGTTTTACTCAATTTCAAATGTGAATAGCACAAAACATAAGTCAGTCAGCATTTTCACACCTATTTATTTAAAGGGTTAAAGGCATTTCACGTTTACCTTGCTTTTTAAAGAGGTTGCTGCGTACAATTTCATTCATGGACTGCACTTTCTGCTTCTGTAGTTTCACTGGTGGAATGCAAGTGTAAAATTCATACAGTAGTTGGCTGCATGTAAAAGAAAAAAATGTCAATTTCTGTACAGATTAATTCATTATGCATTAATAAAGAGCTAAAGATAATAAATTTCTAATAATACATTTCTTTTTAAAATTTTATTTACCATAGCACAAACATTGACAAAATATCAGCAGCAGGTTAGAAAGAAAACCTTTAAGAGAAACAAATGAGGCCAAACTAGAATTTGGCTATGTTTACAAATGTTTGTTTCTTTGCTTTGCTTTCAGTAGAATAAAGATGTATTTCTGTGTGGCAGAGGCAATCCATCTTTGTCTGACAAGTAAAGACAGATACTTTTTTCCAACTGCTACAATCAGATCTGGTTTTCTGAAGTAGGACTTATTCAAGGGAAGAGTGAGGAGAGAAAAGAAAAGAAAACAGATTGTTCCATCTGACATTCTATGAGTCTATGATTTTATTCACTGAGTTATTGCTTAAGTGTTTGGTCACCATAATGAATTCTGTCATTATGCAAGTGGGATGAGAACTCCCTGTTAAACGCAGAGTTTCACCACCATCTCAAGCTGTACAAACTGGCATAGATTTGTTGACTTAAAATGGTCAACAAGAAATAACTGCTGACAGCAGCAATATGCTATATGATGCAAACAATAAATGCTCAAAAGCAGCTCACCTCAGTAACTTGGCATCAAAGACCATTTCAACATCATGAAGAACTGACGGGATGTACTTCAAAGCAGCAACCTGCATGATACAGACTGTATTACTTTTCTGTGTTTCTCTGCATATGCCCTACACAAGCAATACAGAGCACTCTACTGAAACACAAGCACAGTGTGTGAACTTCTCAGACTGAAATTTTAAATCACATTTGAACATTCATTTCACCACACAGCAGTAGTCATAAAAAGGGCTCTTATGCAAAGGACATGCCAAGGAACTTAAGTACCATAGTACCAAATGGATTCTGTTCTCTCTGTAGGCCACTGAAAGGCATGAAATCATGTCTGTAGATGATATTCTCTTTGTAGACCACTCGGACTGTCATTATGACACAAATACATAAACCAAGCACTGATCAGAGTGGGGGCTCTTGGATTACACTTTGCATCGGTTCCATCCCAGAAGGTGCCATGCAGATGACTGAAATTACCTATTCACTCCAAAGCTACACTTTCTGGAATAGATTAGACAAAGTGTCTTCTCCCTAACCAACCATCTACAGCTAAGCTATCTGATAGATCATCTTAGTTACTGCTGAGGTGTATTTTGACAGTGTAGTGGAATAACCAACATTTAAAGATGAAAAGGGTAGAAAAATTACACACAGTATCACAGTATAAGCAAGGTTGGAAGAGACCTCAAAAATCATCAAGTCCAACCCACTACCACAGACCTCAAGACTAGACCATGGCACCAAGTGCCACGTCCAAACCCGCCTTGAACACCTCCAGGGACGGTGACTCCACCACCTCCCTGGGCAGCCCATTCCAGTGGGGAATGACTCTCTCGGTGAAGAACTTTCTCCTCACCTCGAGCCTAAACTTCCCCTGGCACAGCTTGAGACTGTGACCTCTTGTTCTGGTGCTGGTTGCCTGAGAGAAGAAAGCAACCTCCTGCTGGCCACAACCACCCTTCAGGTAGTTGTAGACAGCAATAAGGTCTCCCCTGAGCCTCCTCTTCACCAGGCTAAACAATCCCAGCTCCCTCAGCCTCTCCTCATAGGGCTTGTGCTCGAGGCCTCTCACCAGCCTCGTTGCCCTTCTCTGGACACGCTCAAGCACCTCAATGTCCTTCTTAAATTGAGGGGCCCAGAACTGGACACAGTACTCAAGGTGTGGCCTAACCAGTGCAGAGTACAGGGGGAGAATGACCTCCCTGCTCCTGCTGGCCACACTATTCCTGATGCAGGCCAGGATGCCATTGGCCTTCTTGGCCACCTGGGCACACTGCTGGCTCACGTTGGCTCAACACCTCACTATTGGCACATGGACAACAATACTTCAGTAATTTTCAGGCTCAAAATCATCACTAGCTTTTATGGCTAACATTTTTAAAGACTTAGCCTTTATATACTTAAAGCTGCCTGCAATGAGATTCTGACACAGCAAATCACCTGTGACTTACCTAACAAGCTTGTATTTCTCAAATACTTTGCATGTCCAAAAGGATATGCTATGCATTGTGGCTGACAGCTCTAGTAAGTGCCAAGCAAAACTCAATTGGGAAAAGTGATGCATAATTCATCAAAAAGGCACATCTGACCACACTGATAAAGGTTTGAAGTGAGACATCAGTCTTCTCCTTCTCTTCTGTCTTCTTATTTCAGTAGGCCACCTCCCTAGTTACTGTGAAAGATGTTTGGTAATGCATAGAGCCATCAGTGGCCACAAAACATACCAAGCAGTGCTCCACTGACACTCTGTTTCATTCTCTGCCATCCCATTATGCACTTGTATAGGGAGGATAGCAGGAAGGCCATAGCTACCATTCCTCTGCAGAATCTGCACTACCAGTTGAACTACCATAACAAGCATTTTCCCTGCATTCTTTCAAACTCCCAAGTTTCATTTGCAATTATTGCTTCAAATGATGCACTATGGACACAACTGAGCACTGCCCTTAATGAAGCCACAAAAATCTCCTAGTAAGCAGTACATGTGCTGCGTTCTTTAAACCTTAGACATTTTTTTAAGCAGGATACAGATAAAGCTACAGCACTGTAGAAAATTCTTTTTTACATATACAATGTACTATTAGATTTATTTTAATCTTTACTCCTGACTAAGCTTATTTTCTTCATGGCCCTGTTCTGCAACATTACATTATACATATTCATGGAATTCATTTACCCATGAGATTAGAAGAACACTCAAAGAAATCATAGGAGCTCTGTTTCTTAGTCTAATTTTATTTGCTATTGAGGCAACTTTAACATATTACTCTGCCATCCCATGTTGGACATCACAACCAAAGCATCACTATCAGGACCTTTCTAGCCTTACATTCTCATAAATCATCTGTGCAGTTTTAAGTTCTTAGAATCTTCTGCAGCAGCACAGATGACATAAAAATGTAGGAAACTATGAGAGGAATAAGGCACCATATTCACATTCCATTACTTCCACACTTTTCAATACCACAGACCACTATTTATCTCTGTGTTTCCATGACCTTGAGAACATCACATAAGGTTTCTGAAAGCATGCATAGAATTGTGAACACTACTTTCTAAAAATCAATGCCTAGTAGCAAGCTGGGTATAGCTGACATTTGCAACAGACAAGACCATCTGTAGGTTCAATGTGATGTGTCAATTGGGGGACAGAACAGATTTTGGGAAGGAAGCTAGATTTGTAATTTAAGGTTGAGAACACAGCCTGTCAATGCAAGGGCACACCCACAGACTACAAATCAGACATCAACAGTATGACCTTATAAAAATGCATCATCTGAAATTTAAAAATAATACAGCAAATTTTATTGCCCAGAATTATAGATTGATATTCACAGAAGACAAAACACAGCTGCAGAAAATGATGGGTTTTCCTTGAGAGCACAGAGGAAAGAAAGAAGATACTAATACCTCTCTAATCCCCTTCATCTCCAGATTCCCCCTTGACCAAACTATTTACATCTACAGTGCCAGATCACAGGGAGTCTATCCTCAGAAGTACAGGAAACAGAATCACTAAAAGCTACAAAAAGTCACCAGCAATGGCTACAGAAAAGCAACTGATAAATAAAATAGAACTGTAACATCATCCCTCACAAAATATGTTTTAAAATATCTAAGTCTAATATCTAGGAAGACCAATGGCACCATCCTTAAGCCAGTTTAAACCTATCCAGCTGCAACTGGGTAGCTTTAGACCAGACATTTGGAAAAAAAAAAATTTTCACAGTAAGAGTGGTGAGGCATTGGAATGGGCTGCCCAGGGAGGTGGTGGAGTCACCAACCCTGGATGTGTTTAGAAGTCGTGTAGATGTGGTGCTTGGGGAAGTGGTTTAGGGTGAACATTGTAGAGTAGGAATAACAGTTGGACTTAGTGATGCCAAGGGTCTTTTCCAACCTGAACGTTCCTGTGATACTGTTTTAAAAAAATTACAAAACCAATCTGTTAAATTTATCTTCACATGAGAAATCCTCACCCTCCACATCCACACTGATATTTGTACTAGTGAATTTATACCATTCTCAACCTTGTCTACAAGGTTTCTTTACAAAGAAACAGGTCACTCTCCAGTTAACATGGTTGCTTTCCAACACCATCAAGTCAGGAAACTGAAATTGTAATCCTCATTGTACTAGCATGACTTCATGCAGTACTGAAGTTGAGAAGCATTCAGTCTGTATCTTTAAACAAAAGTAGCATCACCACTAGCAGAAGTAAAAAAAATTGTTTTACTAATTTGGATTCACATGTAAATTTCCAGTTTACAAACACAAAAAATGAACAATTCAGTCTTCAGTTGTTCGGATCTTATATAAACTACTGCAAAAAAAAGGAGCTGATATCTACCAAACTCAAAGCATCTATCAGCTTCAGCCAGCTTCAGAACAAGAGATTGAAAAGGCAGATTTTTAACTTTTTGTAAACTTACACAGTGTGTAACAAGATTAGGAAGTAAGATATGACTCAGAAGATAAAGTTAAATTGAAACAATGAAATGCTTCTGGCTGTTTGATATGACATGTAATTTTATAAATAACCTGTTCCCAGCTGAATTAATATTCAATACAAGTCTGAGTCTGATTTTTATCAGTAAAAATGACTGGGAAACTACCACTGAATAAAATATTGAGTTCTAAGTGAAAAAAATAAAACCCACACACAACAACAAAACAAAACAAACATTAGCAGAGATTAACAGACATGTAGGGTTTCAAAACAAGTATTTAAGTCTTCTAAAGCTAAACCTCATAGATATTTGGACAACCAAGACTGAAGAGAGTTAATAATTCACTTTCCAAGGCTCCGCAAACCAGCTCATTTTTAGTTTCACTGTCTTGAGAAGCTCAATTATTTTAACTTTCTTCAGGGGTCCTAAAACTTTCTTCTCTGATATCTTTAGAGAGTAATCCACTTGAACTCATTCAACTGATCCTACTAATCTATGTTTGGCTTCAATTCATATCCATGACAATTTCAAGCCTGACAGGTTTAAGACTGTTTTGATATTCTGATTATTTTTCTATTTTTCCAACAGACACTGAACTTTCCTGTCTGGGTATGCAAGGTGTAACACCTATGGAGTCCTATGTGTTTGCAATATCTCTGAATAACCACCTATCTCTTACCTTTGAAAGCTAACTTTGTGCTACTACACCAATCACTGTCATCCCAGATTGTACTTCAAAGCTAAGATGGTGCAATCCCTGCTTAGAATTACTCTGAAGGAATGAAAGAATTAAAATCTCTCACTGAAAGCTTCAGCTTGTTAGATCCCTTAAAAGATTCCAGCATCTGTGTTTTGGTTCTTTTTTGCTTCTTTCATTCACTATATTCACAAAATGTGTCTTCTCCCAACCTTTTCAACCTAGGCTTCAACCTTGAATAGACAACTTTGGTCTTCCAATAAAGCCAAATTACATAACACACAATAAAGAATACAATTCCTACAAGTGTCTCTTCCTCAATTTAAAAAGAAGGGGAAAAAACTCCACAACATAATACCCCAAACAAATAAAAACTCTCACTACCCAAATTCATATTAAAAACTAACAAACAAAAAACTCCAATCAAAACCACCTTTTTTTCATGCACACACCAACCTGCAACAAAATGGCAGTTTTATGTTGACTTTTCATCAGGTTGTTGATGGATTCAAAGAGTCTCCTCATAGATTCTTCAAATTCTGTTTGTTCTTTGCCTTCATATAATCTGTTAACAGATACATTCAAATTCTTTCAGAATCACAAAGCTTCATAGCCCAAAAATTTGCATATTTTACACTAACCACAAAATACATTGTATAAGTTGGTCCAGTATTATGTACACAGATATTTTGATCAATGACTTATATTAGATGTTCACTCTATTGTGTAGCAATTCTTCAGCTTGAACACCACATAAGCATTTTAATGTTTTTTTTAAAAGCCTCTAAAGAATGGTACTTCCCAGAATTCAGCTTGTAAAAAGTAATTTGTAAGTGACTTATATACAATCAAAACCACCTTGCATAAGCATTTTAATGTATACACAGAAAAACTATTTGTTTAGACTTTGTCTTCCTTTGTGGTAGGGTTTGGGGTTTTCTTTCCGCTATGACTGAGCTACTCTAGGATATTTTTCACATATTACTACTGTTTCTTTCTTCTGCTGGTATTGCTGCTTTTTCAAACACCTGTTTTACTGTCTCCATTAACCACTCTGCTTTCGGGGGCGGGGGGGAGAAGTGCTACACTTAATGCTTAACACTTTTAAAATACATTTAAATTAAGCTTATTCTATTTTTTTTTTCCATTTCTGGTCCTGAAGATTGAATCTTTCAGATTCATCGTTTATACCAGTCATTAAGATTGTTTACATCCAGAGTTAACTAATGCTGGTGATATGTCAAATTAGTTACCTGAAAGAGCAGTCAAAATTTGTGGGATTTTTTTTGTTGTGTTTGCTTTTTAAAACAATCCAACAACCAATAACAAAGAAACCAAACCCAAAACCATGTCACGCTAAGAAAAAAGCCAAAGGGACAGGAGAAGCCTGGAACGTGTGCAGCATTCTGTGAACAAACTGCTGCACCTCCAACATTCTGCCTTCTCTTTCAGAAGAGAAAAATCCCTCTTTCTACAGTTGGGTATTTCACTATCACATGCTTTTCTTTTCAACTTGAAATTTAAGTTCATACAAGAACTAAGGGCAAATTAAGAACTTCTGCCTGCAGTGAGGGAAACTTCCAAACTGTTAGTTACACGGTGACAAGCAAGAAGCTTTCAGGACAGGAAAACACCAAGAGGTACACTGCTCAGGCCTATGCCCTCTGCACTCCTTAGGGTGCTTGTCAGTGAGATTTAAGCCAGTTTTTGGAAAGGAACCCCAAGATCCAAAACATCCATAATGCACATCACTTAAAGTATGTCCTGACTGAGGTGCAATAGCTGTATATAAAATGCATACCAGAAAAGCTTCCATGTGAAAAGCATCTTGAAACAAGTAAGCTTTGGTACAAACACACTTAAATAGAGAAGTCATCTTACTTATTATCAGGTGGTATTCTGAAAATTTGGGGGTCGCTTAAGTGATTTACTATGTTAATATTCTGAAGATTGTGCCATGTAGGGGACATTTAATTTGTTATAGAACAGTAAGGTTGGAAGGGACCTCAAAGATCATCTAGTTCCAACCCCCTGCCATAGGCAGGGACACCTCCCACTAGTACAGGTCACTCAAGGCCTCATTCAACCTGGCCTTGAACACCTCCAGGGAGGGAGCAGCCACAACCTCCCTGGGCAACCTGTGCCAGTGCCTCACCACCCTCACTGTAAAGAACTTCCTCCTAACATCCAGTTGTTTTTGTGTTGGTTTTTTTTTCTCAACAGGAACAAAGTACATGGAAGTTGTAAATATGTGACTGTGTCTGTGTGTTTATCACAGGTACTCAGCTAATGCACTGAAAGTTTCTTCGACCTTTTTTTTTAATGCAGATGGAAATTCGAAGCTTCCTTGGCTACAAAGTGCAGGGCAAGAAGGGAGGAAGAAGCATCAGACAACATATATTAAACATGCTTTTAAAAGATTTAAAGCAGGACTAATTTGAGCCAGGTAGAATGATAACCATTTCCTTACTCATCATCTAGCTTCCATTTAGACCCAATTTTCTGTGTTAAATTTCCATTAAAGGCACTTGTTCCAAAAGCAAATGTAACAAGATGACTAATTATCTGCTTGGAAACAGCTTCATCACAACAGCACACATAGATTTCACCACCAAAAACAACCTTAGGCCAATGTAAGGAGGCAAGCAAACATCTCATGTTTTCAGAGTCTGTGTTATGTAAACCCTTGGCTAATACATATGACCTTTCTATAAAACAGTCACTGAACAAACAGCTGCAGGACATAACCTTAGTTCAGCTGACTGGAGTAAAAAAACCATTTTTTCCTTTCATTACATCTCTGGTGCTTCAACAGGATTGAATGAACGCAAGTTGAAGTAGGACTTGATTATCTTCACTGTATCTGCCTGACAACGAGATAAAAAAGTCTCCCATTTTATGTCTAATATTAGAAGTCATTATTCATCTCTTTCCTACACAATTTTCATTTTGCAATGTCTCTTACCTTTCAACAAGGCATCTTAGTTTCTTAAGCAGTCCATCAAATTAACAGAAGTGATCTAAATATCTGTCTTAGCTCTATTAATTCAAAATATTTATGCCCAAGAAGGCTAGTCTCTACTCTTGAAACTACTTCAACTGTAATTCCTCATTTTTGCCATACGAAGAAAATATATTAATTCACTTTTTACCCCCTATTTTCTTTTTTCATGATCCATCTGACAACAAGGAAATTGACTGCAAAAGTTCAATCAGATCAGGTATAGGTGGATATGCCAGTGCCAGATGATACTGTCCATAGGTTGGCTATTTTTGCCTAGAGGCTCCCATTTGCAAGAGCCAATTATTACAGCCAATTATAATCATGCACCAACTGACCTTAGAGCTTCAGAACTCCAATTAAGATATTTATTAGGAAAACTAAATGGAGTGGATCACCTGAACATGCAAGATATTGCAATAACCTAGTTTATCATAGACAGTCCACTGTACACTTTTTGCTGCCAGGTAACACTAGGGATTAAAATAGAGACCAAAGTTCTCCCTGCAGCAAAACCTTACCTTCTGACCTCCATCCATACAAGAAATTTTTCACAATCCTCGGCACACTTCCTTCCCTAAAACTCTAAATGCCCCCTTTTGCCATGGCACATAAATTTAAAATACAGCCTTTGAACTACTAGCTATATTCTATTCTCCTGAGCAACATCTCCTTCCTTATACTGCTTTTCACCGTGTTTATCTGTTTCCATCTATAAATATTAAAATCCTAAAGGAGAATATTTTTGAGAGACTAGATGTACCCAGATCACGTAACTTCTGAATCTAGTCCTGCTTCAACCAAAATGTCATAATTCACTAAATACAGTTTATTTTGCCCAATTATAAACCTACAGGAACTAGGGGGGGAGGGGAAGGGAAGCAGTGGAATAACATTATGCTGAGTTCCCACTAAACAGAAGACACATAAACCAGAACATTTTTCTATACTATTGACTGCTGACCACAAACAATATCCAACCAATCTGTCTACCTGTAGTCCTGAGTTTGCCACTACATATCTTCTGCCTCCACATTCCTTCAGCCATGCAGCAGAACGACAAGATAACAAATATCAGAGTGAAAACAGCTAAGGATATATATGAAAAGATGAAGCAGAGGAGAGAAAGCAGAGGTTGTGAAAGGATTCTGTGGGATATGGTGGGAGTCCTTAGGGGCTAGTAACAATTGAGGGACACAAATCCTGTAGTGTAATCTTTCTCCTTCCTCCTTTCTCCTTCATTCTCACCATCTCCCTTTTCCCAAAACCTGACTATCACTCGTAAACACTACACCTCATCTGCTTGGCTGAACTCTCTCTGTTTGGCTGAACTATCCAAATATAGTCTGTTGAGTCTTCTCTATAAATCCTTTAAACCAGAGATCTGAAACTCTAAATGCAGTTGGACTATGATGACTGAAAACTACACTCTTCCATGCAGTCTGATCTGCTGAACACCATGATCTCAAGGACAAGTACTCAGCTTCAAGCCATCTGTCACAATGCTTGGCCATCCATTGGTCTTAAGCCAAGGCACCTGACAAAAAGATTAATCATCCTCTGAAAGTGGCTGCCATGACTAAACACATCTCTGGAACTTAATACTCTCCAAAAGAATCTCTTAACAATGTCTGTATTTTAGGCCAGTTGTCAACTCTTAGTCACAAACCCAAGAAATACAGTTCTGTTTTAGAATTGTGATTTCCTGTTTCTCAGCTGTACTTCTGTTTCTGATATTGGACTGTTAGATAAATGGCAACAGCCTGGGTACTGTTATAGCCAAATCCTCTGTTGTCTCAAACCATGTGGCAGGGCAAAGCTGACAGCCCCGAATGACTCAAGCAAGGTGTGACACATCTGGTCTGAATAGACAAGGTGGCAGCCTGAATAGCTCTGGAGGAGAGCTGCTGGTTTAACAATGCAAAGAGATAATGTCTATGGAGTCAGGAATTCCCTCTTTAAAATGATGCGTGACTGCGCCACATGAGGGACAGTGCATTGCAGGGGCCCGGTGCACACATCTCCTCCTGCCAGAAGGGTATAAAAGGACCACAACTTCGAGTCCATGTGTTGCATTTACCACAGAAGGCTGCTGGGATGCACGAACATCACCAAGAACTTGGACTATTCCTGTGAAATCATTGCTGCATCTATCTTTCCCCCTCTCCTTTTTCTTCCCATTTACTTTCCATTACCAACAGCCTTCACTGGCTCTGCTAAAAGGCAGCTCCTCAGCTGTTTGGTGTCAGGTCACTCAAATTTACTGCAAGAGCTGTTGAATCTCAGCACAACCTCCATTGCTGCCCAGGGGTGGCTCAGCACGCCAAGTCGCAATAGGTACTTACTGTGAAAATAATGTCCTTGATCTAACAATGAACTTGAAAACATATTCCAGTGCTTTCAGAGTTCTTAGGATAGGTTCACACTGCTCCCCTCGACTTGAGGTATCCAAGTAAGTCTTCAGAACAGTCATTAATTTCCTGAAGTTAAAATACATTTTTTAAAATATTTTTTTTAATTAACTTCTCTAACCTCTTTGGCTCCTCTAAATAAATGTTTATGCTTAGTCAAGCGCATACAACAAATGTACCGCTTGTGCTGTCGCATTCGTGTTGCACAAACTCTATCAGTATAAATAAATGAGGAACAAATTCTCTGTGAAAGCAAGAAGAAAGAAATAGGAAATTTCAGACTCCAACACATAGCTTCCTGGAAGCACTTTTACAACAGTTCACAATACATATGCAGAAGGCAACACAAAATGTTACTTCTGCCTACCTACATTTAGCACTACATGCTCCCAATGAACTGCGTGTAAGTAGTGCCCTAGTCCAGGACCCAGCAGTATCTGCTTCAAGTTGATATTTTATTTCAATACTTTCCTCCTTTGCAGCCAAACCAAGGTGTTTTTGCTAAATCCACTTTAAAAAACCCACAGAAACTAATATTAAAATTTTATTGTTATAGTTTCATTTTAAAGGATTATATTAGTGTTAATGATGTAATCTTTATCTTAACATAGTCATAAGAATTAAAAGCAGTTGTTTTATTTTTTTTCCCCTTGAGTTGCTACAAAAATAGAAATTTACTATCCCCCACTCTAAACAAACAAAACAAAGCTAGCATGCAAATACTACCTTCAAGAAGTGCTTGCCAGTACACAGAACAGATGTAGACACGTATACACACATACATATATCTCTATGCAACCAAGAGACACATCCTTAGCCTTACTGCACCAGAGCCTAACTCATAGTTCAGCAACACCCTGATTTTGGCCTCTTGTGCCCACTGTGTTTTTCTATCTAGTCGTTTGTGCAGCTCCTCTTAATTCACAGCTTTCTGCTGAGTTGGAAGAATATTTACCCACCTTGTGTGCCAGGGCAGCCCACTCAGGATCCCTTAACTGCTATAAAACTCCATAAAAGCTCAGTACAAATGAATGACTAAATAGGAACTGAATACAGTCATAATATGGTTATAGCATGTCTGGGACACAGTATATCCTTCATAACAGTAAGTCAGGCCATACACAGCTATTTGTTTATTTCATATATGATTCTTGAAACAGAGTATATCTTCCATCTTGTGCATAGAACCAACAATGCCAAGAAAGTTAGGATTGGGGAACAATCATAAGCATTACTTTTCCTCCACCACTTCGATTATATCATCAGAAATTCCCAGTCAATTAAATCTTAGCAACATTTTAAGCAAATAAGGCTGTCCTGAGAGATTCCATACTCAGCCTTCTCTTATTTTACAATATAAAAACAATACATTACTTCAGTTTATTGTTTATGAAGTCAAGGATTTAAGAGCATGTAGGTTGTGCTTGAGCTTTCTGAGACAAATAATGCTCATTCCAACTTTGCCAGAATGTAAGAAAGAATTGACTGTGCACTACTGCCTGCCAGTTCCAGCAACCTCATGTTCTACTACATGATCTGTGTGGCACTTCCTGTTGAGTTGGAAGTGATGCAAATTCAGCACAGGATACAACGAGATATTCTCGTCTACTCCAAACTTTCAGTTAAAGTCTTACATCTATTATTCATATTCCAAATTAAATTTCTGCTTCAATCTGCCACCCCATTAGGCTGCCAGAACAAGACTTCAGGTAGATTTTAAAAAAAAAGTAGCTATCCTGCTTATAGCACTTTCCCAAGATGAGTACTACCAGATGATGTTACCTTTCTTCATAATTCAAAGGAATTTCATCCTAACATCATCTGCAAAGACCTTTTTAACATAAATTAGGAAGCCAGTATCAAATCTACTGTACAACACGTCCCCACAGTTTTAATTCTCTTCTTTGAATCCTTGTCTTCCCGTCTAAGTATTATTTGGAAGCTCCACAAAGAAAATAAAAAAACCCAAGCCACAACAAAAAAACCAACAAGCACCAAACACCAAAACTGTCCACTGGCATCACCACCTAAGACTTCAGCTCACAGGAGATCATATATCAAATACCAAAATTCCAGGTCATTGCACTGAAACCCTCCTAGTGCAACATCAGACTGAACTACATATGAAGATTTGACAGTTCACAAACTATGCCTTTACTTCAGGCATCTCAGGTTAAGGACAGGAATGTAGCAGGAGAGGCTTTACAGCAAAGTATATTTTGACAAATTGGACAGGGTACCAATGAACTGCTCAGACATAGCAAAACCCAGACAAAAGAAAATGGATCATTTAACCCCAAATTAATTAGTCAATTAACTCTACTTATCTCTCTCACAGATAGGTTTCTTTACAGATAAACAAGCAACACCATCAAAACAGTCATCAACTATTAGATCACAGAAGTCACAAGCAGGATTTATTTTCTTTCGTGTTGTGGTGCATGTTTAGAGAGAAAGAGAAAGACAAACTTACTTGTATGCCAGTGTTGCACTGAAATGCTGTTGGATATATGCTTCCAAAACAGTGTTAAAATGCTGAAACTTACGGTCTGCAATGAGTCCAATGATATAGATCTAAACAAACATGGCCATCATTAGCATTTGTTGATAAAGTTTCATTTTTCATTTAAATATTTGTCTACTGAAATATTTTTGATACTTTGCTATTTGAGAGTTTTTAAAGTAATTTGCCTTTCAGTCTAATAGTAATAACTCATCTGTTCTGCAGCAATTTTAAGACTAATTACCTGAAATAAACAACTTGCTAGCTCATTCGAAATTATATGGTTCCTCACTTTAACAAATACAGTCCTTAGTTGCTGATTCTTACCAGTGCATCAAAGACAAGGATGTCGTATGCATTACTGTGGGAGTGTTCCATCATGATGTTAAACAGGGCATCCAGCGTGTCTTGGAGAAACTGCAGAACAACATGAATTGACAAACTGGCAACCAGTTCAACTTGAAAATCTCACAAGTCACTTTTTAACTGAGTAGGTTTGCTTTCTCTCAAGTCAGAATTTCAAAGGTCTTCATCAAAATCTAAATTCAGAAAACATTTTTTATTTTGTAGGTTCTGGTTCCTTTACTTTTAAGAATCTACACCCTCAGACACTACTATAACAGCATTTCTAGCTCCTCACTGAAACAGATTAATAGATGTTACTCTCATGTATATGCAATGACTGAAAAGGCACTTCATATTTCTGTGCTCCAGTTCAACATCCATTTACATCACAGCAAAGTACCCCAGTGACTTGGAATACAGCTATTTGTTTGGTTATAAGAAAAACAACTTTTTCCTCCTTCCCATTCTCTCCAGAGAGGTATCAGAGGCTTACATTTAGAGTAACCCACATATAAGTGGCTATCACTTACCACAACATTAACAAAGTTTTATTTAAGTTCTATTCACTAAATTAACTAAGAACCTCAGTGGGTGCACAATACATTTTAGGTTTGGGGTTTTTTTTTCCCCTCATACCAACATGTAAACTAAGTACTGTAAAGAAAGCAATAGAAAATACGATATTTCAGATGGACAAAAGCAAACAGTTGAACTGTGAAAGATACTGAATGTTACTGCCTTCATATCAAAGTTTTAAATAAAACATTCTGTGCATGCTCAGAATTAAACTTTACCTGTGACATACATAAGCAGATGACCAAAGCAACAATCAATCTATTAATATTCTTGATATTCAATTTGTCATTTACACACAAAATTTCCAACAAAATGAAAGACTAGAAAGCAGGATACGATCCTGATAAATGTCTGGGAGCAATGAGCAGGGAAAAAAAAATTGCTAATACTTTGAAGAATCCTGTACAGGTGCTTACTTCCTTGCTTCTCTAATGAGAATCTGTGCTCATCTTTTGCAAACTATCCCTAGAAAAGGCATTGCACTGAATGACACTTAAAATTGACAGACCTCCTCAAGGTCCTATCTTTACTGTACAAGTGTCTTTAAGGTCCTATGATTACTGGAACTGACCCTCCAGTTTAATTTTCTTTGTCAAACTGTGTAGCACTTTTTGTGCAGAGCTATAAAAAGACATGTGAAATAACTATTATTGGAGTAACTAGAGAAGATATACCTTCACAACTTCTTCTCCATCCACTATCTTCAGTTTTTCCAGGTTTTCCTGCAGCAGCTCTGGCTTCATACGCCACTTCAAGAGCCCCAGTAAGCCCACTAATAAAACAAGAAATGGCCAGGCATTAAAATTTAAAGTCTAATTTATCATTTGAGCAAATGTCTTCCTTCTAAAGCTCCTCCTGGTTTAGAAGATCATAGAATCATAGAATGGTAAGGTTGGAAGGAGATACATACCATTCTGAGTTAACTTGGTAGAACAAACAAGGGTTGAAATATAAAATGCATCTCGTGAGCTTACTGAAAGTCCCCCTACAATATTTGAATTCCTGAGCATGGTTGCTGCTTTATTTTCCATGTGTTGACGTGTAGAAGGTAATGTCAAATAAGCACCAGCATCCTCCATTTTTTTACTATCCCCCTGCAAAACAACACACCATTTCTTATGTATTTCACAGCACTGAATTTAAAAGTGGATTTATTTTGTACTTTCTGCACTGTAAACAAAAAGCATGTTCCCATGAACTTAAATGGATGCACCGAAGGATAAAGAACACCCAGGTCCCTGCAGAGCCTGTGCAAGTAAGCCAAGTGTCAATGTTTTGCAGCAAGAAAGGCTGCAATCAACACACAGGGAAAATACATCATCAAAATTATAAAGGTAACAAACTATGAGAAGTGAGTACTTTACTTGGAGAGTAAAGGCAAGAGCAGATTTCTCATTCAAATATCAATAGCTATAGAAGACAACAGACTACTGAGGATCACCCTGATGACTGTAGGCTGGATATAAACAACACAGTTACATGACTTCAGAGCAGAAAACGAACTGAACAAGGAAACAGTAGCAGCAGTATTTTGGTATGCTCATTATAACTTAATATCTGGACAATTACCATGAAAGATCCTGGCATGGTAAGACTACATTTTAAATCAGACAATAAGCCACAGTAACTAAGGGACACAAATATGGAATTCATGCTTTGCAGTAGAACAAACAATACAAAAGCAGAGCCAAGAGAGAGTTTTTCCCTGCTGTCTAATCAAGCTTCATATCATAACCTTCACAGGTTTTTTGTGTCTTACCTTTTGATTCATACCCTACACAGGAGACTGATTTTCAGAGGAGTGATGGAAACCATACTCTTCACCCTAAGTTAATGAGTTCTGTCACTTAAATCTGCAACATTGTGATACATCTGACTCAATTGCAGGCTCTAAGTCTATGACTGTGCATAAACAAGGAATTACTAAAACCATAACCTGGAATGATTTTCTAAAGTTTTGGGATTGTAGGTGATTCGGTGACTGTTAAGTGTGCAGTCTTGACTTCCTATCAGACAACAAGTCTAGGTGTCTGTAGTAAATTTTTAACCAAATGGATAAAAGCAGAATCCTTACATAGCAGAAGAGACAGCATTCATAATGTTTACAATTGTACCAAGCTTGCTAAATAATTCCTCAAATTTTTGCAACCTCAAGAGTTCAAAAGATGATGGGGAAAACAATTACAATTTTGATCCACGAGTACATCAAAAAGACTCAGTGCCTGAACCTAGTGAAAGCAGAAGCCCACAGCTTAAAGGTTTCCATTTTCAAGTTACTTCTGAAAGACCAGATGTACACTGTTTAAAACACTTACAGCTTAGAATTGCTGCTTTTAATACTAGAAGCAGTAAACATATGTGAGAGAATCTGTCTGTTTTTCATAAACTAGGTCAAGTCTGTTTAGAATTTCTCATCCATGCTGTCACTTAAGTTGAAAAAGCTGGGTTAATGCAGGAATGAATTAGATGGAATTTCATAATCAACATTAACCACACAGTCACTGCGATCATTATTTTCCTTCTGGCCTGAGTATTTATCTGTGTTATCATCAATGAAGATAAATAGCTATACAATACAGTTAATCTTCATTGGGCTACCTAAATGACTTGGTTTAGTTGTATGTGTCTCACCATTAATAACATCAGACTAGTTTACTAAAAAGAAGACTTCTTAAAAACATAAAGCAGTGCCAATCATTTCCTTAAGGTTACATTCCCTGATTATTCCTGTGATCAAGATTCTACATGAATTACAACAGTTTCCCCCTACTTCAGCCAGATTAATGGTACACATTCAGATATGAAGGTTCTTCTAATACTAGACATCAAAAGCACAAACTTCAGTAAAAACAATAGGAAGAGCAAGTGTCTCATTGTGCTTTGATAACATCTCTAAAATTTAAAGCCACGTTTACTGACCATAGAACAGGGGGTTTTTGTTCAGATGCAAAACAGCAGAAAAATAAAATTAATCTGTGGATAAGGAAGTAACAATGCAGTCAAAAGCAACAGTGTCTAAAAAGGTGGGTTTTTTCCCTGGGAAAGACAGGAAAAAAAATTGATGCAGTACCTTTAGCACTAGCAAATCATGGGTGCCATCTTGAAGAGTGGTTCCATCCTCCTTCATTAGTCTTATGTAGGCCATTGCAAAATTCTTTTCTCCCTTATCTTTAGCTGCAAAGCAAAATATTTTCAGCTGACTATCCATCAATGAATTAAAATTCACTGGAAAAAAATTATCTCCTACTTACACTCTTGAGATGATCTGTGCCTGAACATGAAGCGCAGATGTATTCTCTGCATGTCTTCAATAGGGACTGCTACCTTTTGTGAAATCAGAAAACAATTAGCCAGATGGGGAGAAGTTGGTTTCAGCTGTAATGAGCTCCTATTCTAGAATAAGCAAGTACCATTTCTGCTGGTTCCACAATGCCTTTTCACAGATCATTTAAAACTATTGAGCAGTAGCAGAAGTAGCTGATAATCGATTACCTATTAGCCTTGCCTCCAAGTCTACCACTACCCAAAAAAACCCAAACAAACCACTGCACATAAGTACTAGGTTCTTGTATGATGGAAAACACTTCAGTATACTGCAGTCTTACTACTTACCCCATTAACCACACAATTATGCAGCAACTCTGAACTACAAAATTTCCACATTTCAGGTACGAAAGATAACTGATTTAACAGAGTTGTGAAAAGGATAAATATATATTTATTTATTTATTTATATAAAAATATATATTTCTGCAATTAAATTCAGTTTCAAAGTCTTGAGTAGAATCCTGGGAACTTATGACTGCTTTATTCTTAAGGTAGCATACCTATTTATAACAAACATGAACAAAAAAAACTGCCACAGAAAAAGCAATTTTAAAAAATATTATCAAGTTTACAGTTCTCAAACTTTAAAGATTTGCACTCTTGTGTTCCTTCACATCTTACATCTACCAATATTACTGCTTAACATGTCTTCCCATGAAGTACAAAGCATCCTTTTCAAAAGGATCTACTGCTAATGATTCTGTATAGAAGTCAGCATTATAGAATAATTTAAAATATAAGCTATTATATTCAGCAAACCCCCAATGTTTTCAAAGCAATAACCTTATTCCAAATCACACTTCCATTCCCTCCCTGTCCTGCCCAATATCAGCAACAAGCCTTGGTGCTATAATTGCAGGGTTTTCATACATGGCAATATCATCTTCAATAAAAATCACTCTTGCTAGCAAACCTGAAATATCCTTTGTAAGAATTACTTCTGGAAGCTTCTGGGCATTTTCCAGTCAAAGACACTACAGCTAGATTAGGTAATTATTGGTGTGTCTCTAAAGTAACATGAAGCAGTTTTTTCCTCTTTGAAGATCCTAATATTTTTTTGGGGGGAGAGGTGTTGTGTGATGTGTTTTGGGGTTTTCTAATCATGCAATTGAAGCTGCTCATCTCCATCATTTCACCACAAAAAAATAAATGCAATACTTCATTTTTGATGAGCCATGTCAGGATATCAAGTTATCTAAGATGACCTCATTTGTTTTGCTAAACAAATTCTTAACATCATTTTCTAGGCCAAATTTTAAGCCTCACTAATCATGTATCTTTAATAACTGATGCATGATTAAGTCTCCAGCCTTCAAGCTGCGTTCAGGACCAAGTCATATTTTAGAAAAAGCTGATGCTGTGCAAGTTCTCTGTCTGAGGAACCACAAAGTGAAGAGAAAAAAAACCAAGTGATAAGTACTGACACCATACCTTTAATGTTTCCATCCAGCGTGGCTGTTTGACCTGATAGTAAAGAACCGATCTGTATTCACTCACAGGTTTGTCCCCTGCTCCCAAGCAAACAGCATTCTTACAAAAGGAAGGGAAGAGACAGTGTTTAGAGGCTCATGTCAGTGAGATTGTTTGACTTAAACAAAACTAACACACGGCAAGGTACCAGAGAATACACTTCCCCAGCGCTCCCAGTGCTGGCTGTGGGAGCGGCTTTACTTGAGCACAGGGCAGTTACCACTATGGGACAGCACTCCCTGAGGCACAGCACCATGGCAGCCCCATCGCCCCTAGACTTCACTTCTTGCCCTCAGTCTCATGTTCATGGCACCCCAGACACCTCCACGGCATCCATCAGGAGGGGGACAAGGCACTGGGCCATACCTCTGTAGCTTTGTAAACCTGACACAGATATGGCATCATTCAAAACTAAACAATGATTGAAAGCAGCGGCAGAGGAAGTGCTAATATGAAAATATCACTTTTTCATTCCTCTGAACATGATGAAAACAAACATTTTCCATAATCATACTGGACCTACCCACAGTGTGCATTTTACAGGAATTACACAGTGGCCTGGAATAAGACCTGTGAGATGAACTTTTATGGACTTAATTTCTTTAATTGGAAAACCCAAGGCATTATCTCAAATGGAAGAAACACACAAAGCCAAAATAATCTAACTTTGTTATGCCATTTATTTCTTCATTTACTGTAAAATTCCAGCAGACTCTCCAAAGTGTTCAGCCACCTACCAGAGGTGACTTCCAAACTAAACATACTGACAGTATACCTGCCTGCACTTGTTCAGCATTTAGAACTTCCCATTCTCTAAAGGCTGTTAGAACTGGTATAGATCTAGCTTCAAGTTTTGATCGCGTTTAAACCCTATTTGTAATCTAGGAACTGAGTTTGTTTAGTGAACCTTTGAAGAGTCTTGGCCCACATCTGTATTTCCCAGCTGACTGTGGTAGAGGATTGTACATGCAGAGTGACTGTCAACCCTGACAACTGAAGAAGCAAGACTACAGTAACTACCACAAAGGGGCTGAAAATCCAGTGAATCACTGAAGTCTGCTTCAAAGATCAGGATGCCTTGTGGGAAAAAGGGTGCAATGTTGATACCTGACCACGACTTGTAAGGTCTGGTCAGAGCGATTTAATGCAGAAAGGCATGTCTTATCTCCCTGGGTCTGAAAGGTTGTTGGTATTCATTTACATTTTTGGAAGCTACAAGGGAAAAGCTGTTACTTCTGTTATTGCTTACATTCAAAAGCATTTCAATTAACTCCTCAAATTTTTGGCTTAAACATATCTAAGACATATTGCCCACAGAAAGCAGACAAACTGGACATATATTTCAGATCACAGACAAAGTGACAAAGCTTTCTCCTAGTACTTACAGAAAGGATGTGTCTGCAGAACTGAACATAAACCATGTCAGAATGCAAAATTTAATGCATTGTTACAGGTTTATTGCTTTCAGGACACTATGGTATATGTATTTTAAGCCTATTATTTAGGAATAGACAGAACACAGATTGCTGAGGTTTATTTCAGAGTTAACTATATGCAAGTCATGTAGTCAGGTGTTCTCATATGTATAGTTAGAGTTCTTTCATCAGGGTTACAGTTCCTTGTATGGACCCTAATCATTACATGGGTTCAGCATTTTCTTCACTCAGGCTTTGAAGTTAATTTACAAGTCAAGCATTTAATTGTAGTTCATAAACATACTTGAGCAAATCATGAGCCACAATGAATTATTCCCTATTTATTTTTATCTCAAGATATGTCATTATGATTTCACCCTCATGATCACAGTGCTGATTTATTGAACAGTATAAGGCTAGAAATCCCCTTGAATACTTAACTGCTGTTAAAAAGCCTGAAGGAAAAGACAAAAATTACTCAAAAGAGAAACAGACAAGCTAAAAGACACGGTAAATATTTATGTGGCATATGTACAGTGTCCACACTCCTTCATTGCCTCTGCTTTAGTTATTTGCCATGTACTTTGTTCAAGGGACAATGACAGAGTCTTCCTGGCACAAATCAAGGGTTTGTTGTGTACCAGAAATGGTACTTCTGACATTTTAATGTACAAATTAGATTGCTCTGGGAATTTCCACAAGAAAAAACCCTAGAGTAAGAATGCGGTAATTGTCAGAAACAGTATTTGTGCCCTGGCACAGCTAAAATAGGTCATTCAGCCTTATTTGTCGTTACAGTTTTATGCAAGACAGTTATGGGACTTCAATGGATACATTTTTCAGACATTATAAAATGTGTCAGGCACAAGATTTCACAAGATGACACAGAGGAGGGAAGTGCAAGTTATTATACAATGGTATTTTATAAAAAATTATAAGGAGTTTAAGGCTCACTTCTCTAAAACAACTAGAACAGTACACATTCTTCTATGTCCATCACACAGGATAAAAGGAAACTTACTGGTATGACTTTTCCTTCTTCATCACAGACACACATTATCACTTCCACATTTCTCTGAGTTGTTTTATTGTATTTATCAAAATCTCCAGACAGCAGTGTAATATAAATGTCATTTCTTATATCTCCTAAAACAGAAATTTAAATGTTTAAAAAAAAAAAAAAAAAAAAATCAATGAAAGCAGCTGTGAGAACATAGAGTCAACTGAAATTCATGACAATCTAATGTTTTTTCAGGGAAACAGGTAAAAAACATCTCATTTTCCATCTGATTTTCAATTTTCATCTCTGTTATGCTTAGCTAAGAAGATTGCAGAGTGTGAAACGAAGTAATGGGGAGTCCTCAAAGTGACTTGAAGCAATTCTCGTCCTACACTGACATCTGCTGGTGTCAAATGATGCCATTACTCAATTTTCCCACTCCACAGCTCTTTTTCTAGAGGCAGACTCGAAATAATTTGTGTTGATTTTTTTTTTTTTGAGGGAGATGTTGTTTGTTTTTGAACAACATGGTTTTAATTGGAAAACATCTTACCATAAATAAAAATAAATAAATAGACCAAAGAAACTAATCTCATCTTTTTAGTAATTTATTAGCAATAAATACATAAGGTTAATTTAAAATTTCACAGAAGTAGCCACCATAACCTACTTAGAAGACAATAAATCTATGCCCAAATAGCTGTGATTATTCCTCACTGTTTTCATCTTATTTATTTCTCTTTAAGTACTAAAAAATACTTTACAAGAACTTCACTATTTTATATAGGCCTCTAATATTGGAACAGAACTTACCATAAACAATAAATTCCAAGGAGCCACTGACTTATTTAGTTGAATAACTAACTAATGGTTAAGGCAGTAGCTGATGGTCATTAACCAAGAGAATTAAATAAAGCAAACAACTCTATTCCTACCTGGCATGATTATTTCAGGAAATCCTAGCTTTCTAGCAACAACTGTGGTTCTGTCTACAAGATGTGGATAGTCCTTCCTAGTCTGAATCACATCTCCAACAAGCATTTTCACGGTTACCCAGAGACCTGTTAGGAGAAAAAGATTACTTCTATAGTAAGGAAAAAAAAATTAAAAATCTCTTCATATGATTGGCTCTTCTACCCACTGGAACAGTGATAAAAATTAAATTTCCTCCAAGTCCTTTAGCTGAAAGTAAAACCTCTAAAATCCCAACCTCTAGCAACTAAGAGTCTCCCAAATCTCACAACAAACTCAAGATTCCTCACTTCCAGCTTCAAAGTTGACCCACCTCTATGATGGTGCTACAACTCTAACAGAAATGCCTGTCTCTAAACATTAAACAATATAAAATGATGTTCCACAAAAGGACCTTGTTGCTTCATTGAAAATTAAATAAATAAAGGCTACTTTACCTTGTCCACCACTGTCTCCCTTTGATGCAGTGACCTTGCTTAGGAGACTGTGTAAAAAGTCATTCTCTGCCACTACCCTGCAGATGAAATAACAATGTCTACTAGGAATTAAGTGCTAGATATATCAAACACTATTTGGAACACAGGTGACAAACAGCCTCAGTCCTCCCAGCTGTACTTGACCTTGTTATGAAGTGTTCTATAATTTCATTATCTCTCACTCCAAGTCTCAGACAACTCATACTAACCTTACGCACACACTCAAGTGAGAAAGACTGAACAGACATTTTGTGACAGACTGACAGTATGAAAGCCTAACATCTGGTAGGAATGGACACCATGAATGTATTCACAATGTCAGTCCAGTCCACTCTCTCTGAAAAACAGCCTGACAAATGGATTTGGAATTGTCATCAGCTACTTTTGAAATCAGAAATAAATTTTCACCATAACTTGGATGAAATCGTAAACAAGTGAAACAATAAAGCAGGTGTTGATTGAATCACAGAATGTAAAGGGTTTGAAGGAACCTCCAGAGATCCAGTCCAATCCCCCTGCCAAAGCAGGATCACCTAGGACAAGTGCCAGGAATGCATCCAGGCAGGTTTTGAACGTCTCCAAAGAAAGAGACTCTACAACTTCTCTGGGCAGCCTGTTTCAGGGTTACATCACCCTCACCATCGAGGTCTCTTCATACTGAGCTCAAAGTTTCTCTGTTCTAGCTTGTAGCCACTGTTTGCTTTGCTATCACTGGGCACCATCGAAAAGAGACTGGCACCTTCATCTTGACACCCACTTCTCAGGTACTTATAGACATTGGTAAGATCCATACTCAGCCTTTTCCTCTCCAGACTAAACAGCCTCAGTGTCACACTTCTGTCATACTTGGGTCATTCAAAATGACATTTATTCTCCATAGTACACAGTAGTTGTGCTGTGTAGAATAAACAAACATTTCCAGTGAATACTGGTGTATCTGCATTTGGTCTGTGAGTGCCACATTCTGAGGCAGGTAGTCTGGCATTTCTTTTGAAAATAGCTAATGAATGATAATTCAGCTGCTTTGCAAGGGAAACCAGATTTTCACTCATTTGTCTCATATGTAAATCAATCAAACACAAATTCTAAGTAATCCATGCTTGCAAAGCTTACTGATGAGTATGCATAACTATTTGACTTGGATTTTGTTGAACAGACTTTGGTGCCAGAAAGAGCACATTCACAAAAATACAGAATGACTTAGGTTGGAAGAGACCTTAGAGATCACCTAATCCCACCTCCTGAACATGGGCAGTTTTGCCTCTCAATTACACAAAACCAGAATGGATGAGGCCAAAACAACCCCAGGGAGGAGGCATCGACAACTTCCCTGGGCAGCTTACCAGAGTTCCACCACCCTTGTACTGAAAAACAACTTCCTAAGATCCAGTCTAAAACTATTCTCCCTCACCTTAAAACCATTCGTCCTTGTCCTGTCACTGCATTAAATGCCTTTCATAGTGGTATTTAATTAATTAGCACCATTATAAAGTTATTCTAAGATTTTTTTTCCTTGAAACATTTCACTGATTGTTACAGCAAAAAACAAACAGAAAAAAAGATGTCTAGGATTGTCTTACGGGTGAAAGGGAATGAAATGCTGCTTTTCTTCATCACTTTCAGCTTTTCCTTTTACGATATCTGTAATATCCATAACTAGAAGCGTAAAAGAAAAAAATCATCAAAACATAATAGCACTGCAAAGTATTTCCTCTTATCTATGAGTAATGTGCATTGAAATTCTTATGCCTCAAAGAAAATATAGATTTTCTCACTAGCAAGCAGTATAGCCCAACAGAAGTAGACTTGTGGAGCAGAACATTTCAAGCCAAGTCCACATGACAAACATGTAAAGAGATAATTACTTCAGATGAGTTTCGGTTTGATACTGCAAATACAGATGTGACATACTGGTGGTGCTCTGGGGACATAATCATTAGTTTCATATCATCTGCAAGGAATTTTTTTTCCATATTTTGGTACTGTGCTTTTCCTCATACCACATAGCAATAAGTATGAATTATTAGGCAACTAAATTCCAAAGCACATTTCTAACCTGAATTAAAATGTTAACGTAGGTGTAGATTTTAAAGTTTTAAAAAAATATATATATCTGGAAGATAGTTGATACAACTATTTGTTATTATGTCATGTTATGGTTTGCTCCAGGGTTGGCAAGTATCACTGTGGTCCTGCTTCAGAAAGACCACAGGAGACATCAGTTACCTGCCACTCCAAAAGGCCTCCTTAGTCCCTGTGTGTATTTCTTTGAGTTACTGTCTTTGAGATCCATCCTTCCAACTCGGACTATTTGGCAAACTAAATAAATTTTGTCTCTGCTAAGGTCTTTATTTCCAAGATCCTAAGATACAAACAAAAAAGTAATTGCAATTTTACTTGGGGAAAAAAACAAGTTGTGTAACTCAAGTAGGACCTTCAATGATTAACTGATCATCAGTAATCGATGTGGGTAAAAAGCAATAACAACAACCACTACCACAAAACAAACCCAGAAGCAAACTGCACCCACAGAAAGGAGGAAACACCTGACAGTTCAAAGTTTGGGGAAGAGAAAAGTAAAACAAATGGAGATGATAGTAGAAATTAAAAGATACAGTAGATTAAACAATAAATAAATCAAGTCATCAATAAATTTATGAACTGATTTGAAGAAAGGACAATAAAGCATTGTCACTGCCTCAAAGCACTTAGCGGTTCAGTATCTCACTCTGTTATTAAGATTCCTTCTTCCTGCTTCCTCCTTCACCTTGTTCAATCTTCAGAAATGCTGATAGTGACCACTCAGAAAAGACAACGCAATTTGCAAATACAAAGTAAACTGGAAAAGACTTACTGTGAACACTACTTTAAGGTTGTTGAGCATATCTATTTCCTTTGGAAAGCCTCTACTCCCCCATCTCACCAAGTAGTTCTCACTGTTTTGAAGATAAATATCTTATTGTCATGTGATTTAAACATTCCTCCCCTTCACAGTACATAAAAAAAGCACAGCACATGAAGGTTGTGTAACAGACAATAGGCTGGGGTGACTGCTATTTAAACAGTCTGTTATTTAATGATACCAGACTAAAAACACAAGAAGAATTCTACACAAAATACCACCAATATGGTTTAAAAACTAAGTTTAACATAGCACAGAATAGAGCGAACTGTATTGAATTGGAATACTGCACAGAATCTTAATTCATCTTTGAGTTTATGGTTCATCCAGTTTGTCCCTTTCCTCTTCTCAGCACTTGACTACAGATACAACATTCTCCATCAAGAATAATCTTTTAAACTTGGTCTCAGGCTTCTCCAAAATTCTGAAATATTCAGCCTAAGAAATAATTATCTAAATATTTAGGATCCCTTATCCTCAAATTCTTTAGTACTGACCAACAACTAGATCTGTCTACACTTCCCTTTCCTTTGTTTTCCTCCTTTTATATAGGTTATCTACATTACCTGTTGGCAACTATTTAACTTCATTTTGGCTAACTTGTTTGCTACTCTTTTGCAATTGAAAAAAAGCTTACCTTATAACTGTTAATTTCTGTGGGTCATACAACGACATAAAGAGCTCTGCATCCTCTCCAATTCGGCAAACAAAATTCCGCACAAAGACATAGAGGCTGTGGGTGGGGGATGAAGACATTCGGGAGTAGGATGCATAATCTGGTTGGTCCTTTGACTGCTCAGAAAGGGGAAAATCGTTAGCCAAATCTGTCAAATAAAATGGGTTGGGGAGGGGGAGAGGGCAGGATGCTACAAGCAGTTTAGTGGCACAGATGAGAACTCCTCAGTTGTTTTGCAGTGATTAGTCACAGTCATTATTGGCATATCTTGACCTCCTAACTTTTCTTTTTGTCAAGTGTTTTACTTGCTTTATTACTGTTTATTTTCCCATGCATGAATAAAAGAAGAAAGTATCTCACAGGTACCTGAACCGATTTCATATAGGAAAAGGTCAAGGAAGTACATCCATTTGCTTTGCATTTTAGAAGATTACATTTTTGCACTCATCAGCTATGCTTAGGCAAATTCTGGTGTCCACAAGATTATGCTGAGTTCTCTTGAACTCCTCTTTAGTGAGCTTAACATCCTCAACTCCATACAAATAATTAGTAACAACACACAGCAAACAATTAGTGTCATCATCATGTAATCTAAATAGGAGCTTTGTTTAATCATAGTTCACAGCCTGAACTCCCAGAAATTATTTGCTAAGTCAGTCAGGCTATTCAGTAGCCCACAGATGGAATGGGGAAACATTTCTATTGAGGAAGCCAAGAATGGATTTCAAACCAGCTGCAGACACAGGCTTCCAGGATAGCCCATAGCCTGGGTTCAGCACACAAATGCAACCAAGTCCCTTTGAGACTCAGCAATATTCAAAGCACAAAAATGAGAATCTATGCTTAAAGGTAAATTTTTCCAACAGCTTTTGTGATAGAAGGTTACATCCTCAAGCCCTTGTACTGCATCTTCATTTTAATCTTAGCAAAGGAAGCATTACATTTGTCAGGTCATTCCTACCATCTCCTCCTTAATTCGCTCAGTGATTTTATTAGTTGCTTCTTCATGTGCATGAAATAGGCTGATGACACTGGTTTTATCTGGATCCAAGATATTTCCATCTTCATCTCTAACTATTAGATCTAGCTCAAGTATCCTGCAAAAATGCAAAGAGCGTAATGGCAGGGTTATTTCCTTCTATAAAAATGAAGCTGACAGCAGTGAGGCAAAAGGAGCTGTTTTAAGTTTTAAAACAATAAATTAAGTTTAAATGTATGCAACAGTATTTGATTGAAGAATAATCTAACTAAACCCCATGATGGTTGTTTGTTGGGGTTTTTGAGGTGTTGCACAGTGTTTATTCATTTTAGGAATTTTTAGTAATGTCATCAAAACTTTTAAATGTCTATCAGATAAAGCAGATTAACCATGTTCAGTAACTTCAGGGAGTCTTCCTTAGTTTTGCTATTTAACATGTAACCATTGTTATCAGATGAATAGGTTTTTACTGTTACCTTCTGCATTTATTAGTCTCTTACTGTAACAGTCTCGTGACACAACTGCTGTGCTCTGTTCTCCTTTGCTCTCAAAAATCATGCCTTTTTTCCTCCCGGTCTTTTACTTTCCTTCAAAGTTCCAATCTCAAGTCTCACCTCACAGCAATTTACTTTGAGAAGCCTCATCATGGTGTCTAGTCTTATCAGAGGAATAACAGGGAGAAGTTTGCAAGAGAAGATTCAGTACATCTACATCTCACATTGATGTGTCACGAAACTGCAAACAGGGAAACTTCATTACCATCTCTGTCCTACCTGGGTGCTTTAAAACAAATCACGTTTTCCAGCAGCAATTTTGGTCACTTACTTGTTACCATAGTCAATTTTGGAAGTGACTTTCTGTTTGAGTTCTTTGAGCTCATCTTTTGGCAAAGTCCCAGACAGAAGCTGTGACCGCCACTCCATTAAGTCATACATCATAGACTGCACCTGCTGGAACCGATCTTTCTTATTTGCCTAAAGACAGAAAATAAAATGACAGGTTCTCAAGTCTCAACCTGAACTGAAAAGTTGGTCTTGGCAATTAAAGGATATGCCATATTTAATGCTAAATGATTGTAGGAGCAAGAATTAGGCTAAGTACTGAGTTTGGCTTCCTTCCTTCCTTCATTCCACAAGCTATTAAGAACAGAACCTCCCACATGATCATAACGTAATGACACAAAATGTAAGCAGGTTGCATTGAGGCAGGGAATTTATTTATTTATTTTATTTGACTGGTTTAAAATTCATTAGTTCTCATCAAGACAAAACATTATAGATGCAGTTTACTTCTGTATAAGATACCTGATAAGAGCATGCTTGGACCAATAACATTTGACTGTTATATGAATACATTTAAGAGACAAGTAAGAGAATGCATAGAAGATACTAAAGCAGTTCCAGTGTCATTCACTGAAACAAGAGTTTCAAGTGAGTTTAACACAGGAGGAAGACTAAGAAGTTTTGGAAAACATACTAATGAGGAAAAAGTGCACCATATTGTATATTTCTTTGCCCAGACAGAAATAAAACAAACTCCAATGGCTATGATCCTGGAGCACGGAGTGCAAGTTATTGAAACGGATTACCCATTAGAAGGGACTAGTCAAAGTAGTGGAAAATTCACTATCAAATTAACAGGTCAAACACACCATTCAGAAGTGTCCTACCACATAGAGCTGTTTCCAGATGCTTCCCCATTCCCAAAGTGTAGTTGTAACTTCTTGAGCTAAAGGAATTTCAGCAGGTATGCTATTTTCTGTATGTCTAGGAAAGAAAACAATTTAACAAAATGAAAATGAGATAAACTACCAGACTTCTATGGTTTCATTGTAGTTTCTGTGTTTGAGGCATAGATATGCCTTAAAACTCTTTCTTTAGCAGACAAGGCCTTTAATATAATAAAACCATAAAATCCAATACCTTTTCTTTTCCACAGTAACTTCTTTGATGTGGATGAAAGATTTAGGAAATATTCCCTGTTGAAGGAGAAAAAAAAAAAAAAAACCACAAACAACATACCAAAACACTTAAAAATCCAATGTACTCTTAATTCTGCAAGAACAATTAACTGCCAAATGAGTTTTGTGAAATCCACTTCTAAATTGCCTTCATAAAACCATGACTATGACCAAAAACTGTCATCTCCAGATGAGTCACTGCCTGTCTAGTTTTCTGTCCAGCTAGATGCATTTCTGTTTGACCCACAGTAGTTTTGTTGCTGTTTTCTGCAAACACAGCATAGAATTATATTTCTTCGTAAGTAACACCACCTTCCACTCCCATCCTCCTAGAAAACAGTAGGTACAGTGAAAATTAGGGTAAAGAAACATTTTGCCTGTGCATCAGACCACACATTTTTCATTCTAAAAGAAAAAAATGCAGTCTGATTTAGTCTACTTTGTTACTCAGCTTGATCATCAAACCAAAAGAGCAATGCTGACATAGGATCATTGCATCTAGTGAAAGAAATGCCAATAGGCAGAGGAATTCACTTGGGACAAATAATGACGTGGCTACACAGTTTACTTTGAAGCACAAGAGGCAAGAATACTGTGCCCAAGACTTAGCTTGCTTAAAGAAAGAAAGAATTATCTTTCATTTGCAAGGCATAAAGGACACAGTGAAGTCCTCTGAGGTATATGTAATATAACTGCAACTGAGATGATGGTCTCATTTTGTACCACCTAGAGCCATGTAGTAAGGTGCTCACCAAGTAGGAGCAAAAGAGGTACCAGAATGTATGCCTCAGGGGAGTTGTTTATATTGAATGTAGCCTAAAGAATCCTAGAAAAAAAAAGCATAGAAACAGACAGGTCTACTTCTCCCAGGTCTCACTTCTAATATTTAGTAACATTGTCCAGAACAAATGTTGATCATTCTATTCATCTTGAAAGGGAAGAGAATCAACTTGAGCCATCAGAATAAGACTGATCAGAGATACTAGAAAAGCCCAAAACATTTCAGCAGCTGATTGCTGAAAAGCATTCTCATAGGAATGAATACTGCAATCTTACCTCCGATCCTTTATGTCTTACTAGATAACCCTTGTACCAATCTAAAAGGAAGAGAGAGTGCAATTAGTATGACAGAACATACACATTAAAAAAAAACAAAAACAATCAAGTCAGAGGGGTTGTTTCACGTAAGAACTATCTACCACAGGATATCTGAGAATTAATAGTTACCTCGAAAACATATGGATCAAGTAAAGAGGCTAACAGGAAATATATCAGCATGACTCATACATTAGCAAGTATGATTACATGGTCTACCTCAAGTCTTGCATAGCAAGTACAGGTAATCTTATACGGAATTTAAGAGCCCCACACTCACTCAAAAAAAGGTAGGATAAGCTGTTTTGCAATGCAATATATAACACACATCTCTTCATAAACCAAGAGAACGCAGTCAGATTGGAAGGGTACAGCTCAAATCAGTATGGAGGAAGACACTATCAGTACAGTATTAACAATGAAGCCAGCTCCACCATTGCACAAACTGTTCTGTTGACTTGTTCTTCTGCTGCTTGCACATGGTTCCTTTTGCTTATGCCAGTTGGTCTTATATCTCCATACCGATGGCATCAGTTGAGATCAGCACATTGACTATCTATGATCTGTGACTTGAACTCCTCCTGTTTAGCACACTCAACAAGTTGGGTGGTTTTCTGAAACACTTCTATCATTCAAATTGCTTTAGCTTTAGCATTACAGGCTGCTATCTTATGCTACAGGATGACTAGGCTGTTCAGTATGTCTTAGCAACAAATCTTTAGTTTTGAGACAAAAATGTACTCCATTACAATGTGAATCAAACCCAACATAACTTCCATCAGGCATATTAAAGTCTGTAGAAAACTTCATAAACTCTACATTCACCTTGATGACTTCCTTGTTACCAAATAAAGCTTCCAAAAAAAAAAAAAAAAAAAGCCTTATGTGTACTGTAACATTTCTGATTTTGGCTCTCTGAGAATGAATGGGTTCTTCCTTGAACTAGAACAACATCACAAATAAAAATAAGAGCATTAGGCAACCACTTCAGTTACACAGGAAATTGCCACAAAGTAAAAGGATAGCTGTAGCCTGAAGGCAACTGGCTTACCTTCACAGGACTCCAAGATATGGACCACATCACCAATCTGTAGAGGTAGTTGTGGTAGTCCTGTGCCTTTGAAGTTGTATATTGCTGAGAAATTAAAAGACAAAAAAAAAAAAAAAAAAAAAAAGGTATCTCAATACAGCCATACGTAAACTGAAAACCACACATGATTACATGATTATTAGGGTTCTGACACAAGGACAAATACATTCAAGTAAACAAACAAAAATAGATTTTTATCAAAAACCTCCAACTGTTGCCACTACGTCATGTCTTGTGAAAATGTAAAGGTGCTGAAAATGGCCAGTGTTGGGGAAAGAAAAAAAAAAACAAACAAAAACCCAACACCTCCCCACTCACCCACCCACCCAGTATATGCATGAAAACACCATATTCATAGCACAGGATTTAAGAGCATCTATTTAGATGCAGTGCTTTCATATATAAATGCTCATTGTGCTGCAGAACTGTTCATTTGCTTGTCTAAGAATTTAAATACCTAGCTTGCAGAAATTTGTGGTACCAATGGTGAGAAGGGGTGCACAGATGCATATCAAAACTGCGTTTACTGAATTCTTCCCTTGGTTTAGATGCATCATCTTAACATGAAACACTGTTTTATATGAGAACAACAGAAAATGTTGTCATATTCTGTATTTAACCACTCTGTAAAGTACACAGGAGCTGCAGATTTTAAAAGCATTCTAATCAGAAACTTATCTACATGTGGTTAAGAAACAGCTAAGTTTCAAAGAGAATTCAGCAAAATAAGCTTCTTGAGTAGTTCTTTGCCTTCAAAAGCTACAGGATGTGGGCTGCTATGGCAAGCATTTATTTCCTTGTATTTTTACTTCATGAGCTTAGTTACAGATTTTACAGTAGCATCACAGAGAACACGTGGCTGAAGATGTTACCACACAGGGAAAATGAATAAAATACCTAATCCTGAAACCACAATTAAACCATACAAGTAGGAACAGTACATGAGCTACCAGCACGGCCTCTGCTTGCAGGCAAGATAGCACTTAGCAGGATTTTTCTTCCTTTTCTCATGAGACTACCCCAATCCATACACATAAACACAGCATTCCAAGTCACAGCATTTTGGACTAATGAAAAGACTATCTAGAAAGCTGAGTCTACCTGCAGTACATTCCTGCATTCCTTTTCCTCTCTCCTTCAGGCTTCTGAAGCATGACATTCATCATTGCTGGGCCAAAAGGTATACTAATGACACATTTTACCTAAACATTTCACTGGAAATTCTGTTTTAAGTGTCAAATTAAATTGCTTTTCATGCGAATGCCTGAAGTCAGTGTGGAGCTAAATACATTCATCATCTTCATTTTCTCAAGAGTTCCCTAAATTGTGTTTCTTGTTTCTTTCATTATAGTTTCAGGAGAGAAATTAGAAGTAATTTCAGGTTAAATTAAGTGGCTTGTTAGACCAAAAATTGGTGGGTTTTGTTTTTTTTTTTTTTCCTTGCATTTGTTCTTTTTGTTTGTTTGGTGGGTTTTTTGGTTTTTGGGTTTGTTTTTTTTTTGGGGGGGGTGGTTTCTTGTTTGGTTTTTTTTGTTTTGGTGGTTTGTTGTTTTGGGGTTTTTGTTTTGGTTTGGTTTTGTTTTTTTTACATAAAGAGGCTTTCCCACCAGTTCCTGCCCCTGACTGGGTAGAGCAGAGCTTGGACCATTAAACTTTGCAGACAGAAAAAAGAATAATAAAAGAAAAAAACAACATAAAACTTCAAAGGCAGCTCTGCTGTCTGGATCCAGTCATCTATTCAAGAGAATCTTGAAGACACTTCGTCACAAAATCCAACTCAAGTAGTAGATGTGTTATGTCCTGACTGGCTTCATTATTCTTGACACAGATTTAAAGAAATGGAAGACTGCAAACAACCCTTCTAAGTAACCATGATGCTTAAAAAAAGATATTGCCATCAGAGTATTTGGGGGAGAAGGGTGTCTTTGCTTTTACTGTTCTCTTGACATGTCCACACATATTACAAATACTGTTGAGTAGCATATACTTCCTATTTCAGACTATGAACTGCTCTCCTTATAGTTGTATTTGTCTCAAAACATGAATTCAAGGTAGCAAGTCAGATATTCACAGTGCAGATTGGGTATGCTCTCTTAAAAACTTCATGTAACAGCAACTAATGCACTGAAAGGTGCAGTAACAAACTGACAAAGGAAGTGGCTGTATCAGCTAAGACTTTTCTAAATGTCTAAGTGGAAACTTCATGAGAGGTTTTACTATAGAATACAGGCTGTTTGGTATGTTGTGCTTTCCAAAGCAGAGCAGTGAAACTTTGTAGAGTACATTTCTCTTGACGTTCCAACACACAGGCTAAGTGAAACAGTCACTCTTCATTCAGGATTCCTGTTAAAATTTTAATTCAAACAGCTGTAGACTGAGACAGAGCCACACTTAACATCTTACAAATTTGTGCCCTCACTCTAAATGATAAGCAGACAAAAATAATTTTCACAAGTCGCACTTTGTACCTCATTTGGGAACATTCACACACAAAACGCTCTAGAAAACTCAGCATAATCCCTGTAACAGAATCCCTCTGATTCTTGCTCTTCACATGATTAGACTGCAAGTTAATGCAAGATGGGAGTGGTGAGCAGGAAAGCCCCACAGACCTGCAGCACTAAAACCATTTATCATCCTCATCTTCCTACCTGTCTTCCCCTTCTGTTTTCCTTCATGTGAAATCCCTGCTCTCTTCTTTTTAACAAATACAGACACTATGCCATTTCACTCTGAGACTCATCTTTTAGCAACAAGCATGCTTCAAGATGGTTTCCTTGGCTATGTTCCATCTTTCCACTTAAAAAGAACTGCTGGGTTTTTGTTTTCCTGAGGTATACCTTTGCTGAACCAGCTCTTCACTGTACAGGAAGACTCTCTGGAATCATTTCTACACAGTAACTCAGGAAGTGTTTTGCATATTTCTATTGAATAGCCTCAATAAGAATTCCTACTCCATTTTGTTTTTTAAATATTGCAGCTCTGCTTTCATGAGTAGCAGTGTAAAAGCAGCACCTTCTTCCCTTGCAGATCTTTGTGTTCAGTTATGATTTTCTCTCCATGTAAGAAAGGAGAAATTATTCAACAAAGGACACTGACAAACCTTCTGTGAGAACATTATGCAGTCCCAACAAGAATTCTTGTTTTCTGGAAAGAATCCTATACATTTTGTGTTCCACCATTGTGGGTTGAGCTTGTACATTTTTCACAAATAAGATATTTTCTTCAAGGTCTAAGCAGATTTCACTTTTCATCTTGCACTTTACTGGGAAGCATTCATCCAACCCCAGTAGCCTACCACAACTTCTGTCTTGTACAGTCCATTAAAGTCAAATGTTTTTCTGCAGAGAATGATTCAAGTCCGAGACTGAGCTTCGTATATCAAATCGAAAGTAGGGTTTCCAAGTGCAAAGCTGAGTATCAGCTATCTGAAATATCCTATTTCATTAAGTACAATACAGAAGTGGACACAGACTACATTCTGCCATAATCAGGGGATTCTGCGGTCTTCCATATGTACTCAGCATACTATTACGTATCCAAAGTAGACTGGGCCCAGCACTCTAAAGTTGAAACTCTGCTCATCAGCAGAAAATGAAGGCATTAGACATCCTTCTAAATAAAAGACTTGGAATTCAACATGAGATCTTTCACCAGAGCAAAGGTTTTTGAAAACAAAGAAGCCCAAACAGCCTGATGTGGTCATAAAACTTCCAACCTGTTACTCCAGAAGCTTGCCAACTTTTACAGTTGGACTATAGACAGCAAACTCAGACTGTTCATATGCTTTAAGCCTGCCTGTTATATCTCGGGCAAAGACAACAAGAATCTTACATGGCAGATAGGTGGGAGAAGAAATAGAGTTTGTACCAGATCATTGTTTCAGAAAGCGGTGCCTGGACACAGTAGTGATTGCACTGATGTGACCTACAAGCCACACACAGCACACAGTACTCTAATAAAACAAGTGTCATATTATTAGAACTGGCAGCATTTGAACAGCAAGAACACTTGTTCTGCACCGGTCCACTGAGGGATCAAATAGAGCCTGGAAAAAACTCCTGCATTTGTTGCATCTATGGCAATTTAAGCTTTAACAAAACACTGCCATAAAACAGTCTTACCTATTATTTCATTTTATGCACTAAATGTGCTCATAATTCAGTTAAAATTCTAGTATTTTAAACAAAACTTTCTTAGAGGTATAGAAGACTACTGCTGTACATAACTGCATGTTCTGAATATGGCATTTAAAATTCAATAGTGCAGTGTCTTTTTCCATCAAAACGCATGGTAGGATGCACCAAAACAAACTTCATTGGACTGTCCTCAGGTTGTGAACTAAGAGGTTTCACAAGACTGGTTTTATTAAGTGTGGCTTGCTGCACCTTTCAGATACTACCATGACTACTCTATCAGGCTTGCTTTTTACATCCTGGGCAATCTTATCAGCTATAAGGGTACCAAGAGGCAAATGCCGCTGCAAGCTTAGCATGGCTGCCTGACTGCTCAACAGCTGACAGATCACAGGATCACAGTCAGGGGTCTTTTTCAGGGGACACCATGGATGAAACCCAGTAGGCAGGACCACTGAAGGAGTAAGGGGGGGGGGGGGGGG
>WBNM01006289.1:522427-582648 GCA_013399055.1 Ramphastos sulfuratus | reverse complement strand
GGGGGGGGGGGAATTAAATCAAATCAAATCACTGGCACATAGAATCATAGGATGGTTTGGGTTATAAGTGATCTCTGAAGGTCATCTGGTCCAACCCCACTGCAGTCAACAGGGACACGATCCACTAGATAATGTTGCCCAGAGCCCTATTGAGCCTAACCTTGAGTGTCTCCAAGGACGGGGCCTCAACTACCTCTACAATCTGTTACAGG
Source organism: Ramphastos sulfuratus (assembly GCA_013399055.1). Classification (NCBI taxonomy): domain Eukaryota; kingdom Metazoa; phylum Chordata; class Aves; order Piciformes; family Ramphastidae; genus Ramphastos; species Ramphastos sulfuratus. The sequence goes on along the minus strand of WBNM01006289.1, from coordinate 582,436 downwards.
GTTCCACTACCCTTGTTCCTAACATCCAATTTACGTCTCATTTCCAACTACGGCCTCAGAGGTCTCATCCTATCACAGCATGCCTTTGTAAACAGACCCTCTCCAGCCTTCTTGTAGACTCCCTTCAGGCACCTGAAGGTCTCATCAGTCTTCTCTGGGCTGAGTAATACTTTACATTAGGGTAACTGGGCCCTATAATGTTAAACATTATAGCAGCAGACAAGCAAGTCTTTTTTATAATCACAGGAAACTCACCTTGACACAAAATGCTCCTTTTAAAAAGCTGCTAAAAGGCAATCTTATTTATATTATTCCTACTAGTAACTGATTTGTATCTAGTATTTTTGTCCACGTGCAAGGTAACACCTGTCACTAGGAGAGGGATAGAGGCCACATCCAACAAACCCAGTCACGTTCTCCCAATTCAACACGTTTCAGGCAATCAAGTGCAGAAAGGCAAAATTGAAACAGAAAATATTTACGCCCTTAATTTTGTAATACAAACTGCCACCAAAACAGGCTACTTCTATTTCACAATTCTGCTACTGCTGCACATGAAAGTTCAACAGGAAGACATTATTTTCCTCTTCTTAATTCCCTGATGATTCATTTTATTTTGTGAAGCTGGTTGGGTGGGGTTGTTTGTAATGCTATCGCTAAATTCTGTGGTCACTTTGAAATAAAAAACGTCTTTAGAACAATTTGGGTACTCCACTAACTGTGCACTAGCAGGTAAAACATAAGCACTACAAGATTAACAGCCTCCTTTACTGAGAACCTGCAGTTAACTTGAGCAGGACATTTACTTCACGTGCTTCAGCTTTGACACCTATTTTTAATGCTTTTTAAAAAAAAAAAAAAGAAACAAACAAAAAAAAAACAACTTAGTTTCTCATGAAAGTTAACATCCCTTGCTGAAAGAAAAAGTTATGCTGGAAGATGATCTTCCTTCAAAAAAGTCCTACCTATAGGTTCACAAAGAGGTTATCCTAATAATATATCCTATATCCTAAATCAGTCTCTCAAAAGCAACTGGAAGGTTCCCCTTCTCCTATAGCTGTCTCCCCTTGCTTTTAGCTGCTACTCATTTTACAACATCCTACTTTGTTTCTAAAGTACCAAGACAGAAGAAGCTGCATAACTGCAAGAGTTCAAGATTTGAGAGGTGTGGTGGCATCTCCCAAGCTAACACTTGGGTACTTGTTGTCATTCTGTTTGAAAGATCATGTCAATTAAGCCACCATTGTTAAGTGGAGGATGTTAACTACTCACACTAGAGCAAACACCTAACCACATCCTGTTCAGAAGTTTGAAGACAACTCAAACGGCAATTTACTAAGGTACCTACCCACGCCAGTCTTCTCTGTCTTCTGCCATCTTGCCATCATACATGAATCCGTGAGGCTCCAAAAGATGTCCACCAGCAAGGAAATCAAGATCCACAGAACACAGGCTTCGAGATGGGTAACAAATTAAGGCACTGGAACCAAGATTAGTTTTTCAGCTGCTCTATCAAGGATTGGCAGTCAAGCTGAGGCAGCTGCAAGGGTTCTGCGAGATTTGCTGCTGTTCTGAACTTCCTTCCTCTTTTCTCAACCCAAGATATTTTACCCCAGTGTCATGGGGGAGGGGAATCCCAAGCTGGGTGTTTCTGTTGCATTAGACTGGCTGTAATATATAAGCGGGCAAAAATGAGTGAAACCACCCCAGTCTTCTCTGGCACCACCCCTAAAATTAAGATCTACGCTGGAAGGCTACTGTGTGCAAAGCCCAGCCACAGTAACAACCTCCACACACTGGTTAGTTTCACTCTGAAATGTCAAAAGGGGCCTCATTTATTAAGTGACACCAAAATTAGATTTTAAACGTTTGACACCACATGACACTAAATCTTAACAACTACTTTCCTCTAACCTGTCCTGGAAAGGGGATTTGCTTTCATAATAGATTACCTCTCAAAGGAGAAGTGAAGGTAAGCCCACAACATTTCAAATCATTCCCATTTCTGTAACTTAACCTTTGGAGAGAAAAAAAGTAGGAGATTTTCCTTTTAAATGAAGCAGCTTCTAAAGACTGATTGTCAAGACTGAACCTCAAAAAGCAATTTCTTGTGTATTTACATCACTTTCACACAGGCTGTTGTATGAATTAACTTACATAATGCCATTTTGCATGTGCAAAGATTAAACCAAATAGTTTGTGATTTGAACTAAGGACAAATATCAAATTAAATGTAAGTATAGAACCTTCAACCACGTTAACCTTCATTCGTGTTCTTTACCTACAGTTTGGAGTTAAAAATAAGACAACAGAAAATGCTTTAAAAGATTTTTCATTTATCTCCTGCTTAGTACAACAAATTCATACAACCTTGTCCTCTGGATATTACAGGCCCACTTAGCAATTACTGTTTATCAGTGCTACTGAGCAGTGCTGTGCTACATCCGTCAGGGTATTTTTAATACCACATGACATTCCAGTTCTCAATTAAGACCTTAAACTTTAAGCCTAAAAACCACAGATTTACTTGTGTTGTCCTATCCTCAATCATGTCTGCAGACTAGGTTAGCAAAAGGTTTTAGCTAGGCTTTTTACCTATCTTGTCCCCTAAAATAACATTAGTAGAAACAATGCGAATTTCAAAGTAAGATTCTGAGCAACTCAAATTCCACCTACAATGTTTTATTTAAATCTTTCTTCTCCAAGGCGTAATCACTTTATGTTATCTATGAAGAGACTTTGAGGCTGATCTTTGAGTTCACTATGTATTTTGAGTATTAACTTCCTAACCAGCAACAACTATCTTTCTTACTTCTCTGAGCCCCTGCTGCAGCAAATCACCTAAAGGTCATGGCTTGCATTTCTTATTGTACTTCATCATGCTTTCCCATAACAAAAAAATGCCAAGGAAAACTTCCTTTCTAGCACTCATTTAAAAATATGCTTCCCAATCCAGGTCTAATAACTCTAATACAATATTACTGTATTGTGAAATTGGTACAACAAATAACTCTCCAAACCGGGAATTTGCAATGCCTGATGCTCTGAAATCTCTTTCACTTTAGGGATCTGATTCTGCACAGTACAAGACAATCTAAACACTACCACACATTAGACACATCTCTGTCCCCACCTCAGAGCTCAAGACCCCCTTCTAACCACCCCAACTCACCACAAATACCCTGACCTGAGAACACCAGCTTCTGAAGTCACAGTTGCTTCCCACCTGCTATCCCCTTCCCCCACAGCCAGCTCTCAGCATTACACACATCTGCTGTTGCTTCCTCCTGTCAGACTTTCACGATGACACTTTTGCAACTCATTAGCTACTAGCACCTAGAGCTTTTCCTCTAACTCAGCTAAGATCATCTCCTCATCTGTGTCTGAAAGTCTCAGCTAAAACTTCTAACAAATGGATTGAGCAACAAACAACATCCTTCAAGAGGAAGATGCAGCTGGAGTAAAGCATGCAGAGAAACTGTAAGACCCTCTGTCCTCAGCAGAGGACAGCCACCAATGTGGGCCTAGAGAATTAAGGCTGTGTCACAGGTTAGTTAAATTTGCTGCTGATATTCAGTACCATGCTGTCATCATGCCAGCTTCAAAATGCAAGTGCTCACTTGAGCAAAGTATCCTGGGGCTTGCAGTTCAGATTTTACCATGAGAGGCTTTCTGTCTGGTTGCCACTTCCAGTTTTAGGGTTTGGCTGTTGGACTTTGCCACTGGCAGGCTAATGCCTGCTTGGGTGGGGGGAACCACTGCCTTCTGCTGCTGCTTCTGCATTTTGCTGCACGTTTTGTTTTCTACAACAGGCCCAGGGAATTGTGCACTGTAGTATCTCAAATCCAGTAAAACTGAACACAGAGTTTGGGTTTTTTTTCTGTATTACTTTCCCTCCCATCTGTGCAGGGAGAAAGGAGGGCTTGTGAGAGCAGGTTGTGTTAACCCAGGACAGCCTGACTATAAAAAAAATACTTAATTAAAGACTGTATTTGTAAGGTACATTTGTATATCATCTAGAAGTGCTCTGGTGGTGNTGAAATCTCTTTCACTTTAGGGATCTGATTCTGCACAGTACAAGACAATCTAAACACTACCACACATTAGACACATCTCTGTCCCCACCTCAGAGCTCAAGACCCCCTTCTAACCACCCCAACTCACCACAAATACCCTGACCTGAGAACACCAGCTTCTGAAGTCACAGTTGCTTCCCACCTGCTATCCCCTTCCCCCACAGCCAGCTCTCAGCATTACACACATCTGCTGTTGCTTCCTCCTGTCAGACTTTCACGATGACACTTTTGCAACTCATTAGCTACTAGCACCTAGAGCTTTTCCTCTAACTCAGCTAAGACGATCTCCTCATCTGTGTCTGAAAGTCTCAGCTAAAACTTCTAACAAATGGATTGAGCAACAAACAACATCCTTCAAGAGGAAGATGCAGCTGGAGTAAAGCATGCAGAGAAACTGTAAGACCCTCTGTCCTCAGCAGAGGACAGCCACCAATGTGGGCCTAGAGAATTAAGGCTGTGTCACAGGTTAGTTAAATTTGCTGCTGATATTCAGTACCATGCTGTCATCATGCCAGCTTCAAAATGCAAGTGCTCACTTGAGCAAAGTATCCTGGGGCTTGCAGTTCAGATTTTACCATGAGAGGCTTTCTGTCTGGTTGCCACTTCCAGTTTTAGGGTTTGGCTGTTGGACTTTGCCACTGGCAGGCTAATGCCTGCTTGGGTGGGGGGAACCACTGCCTTCTGCTGCTGCTTCTGCATTTTGCTGCACGTTTTGTTTTCTACAACAGGCCCAGGGAATTGTGCACTGTAGTATCTCAAATCCAGTAAAACTGAACACAGAGTTTGGGTTTTTTTTCTGTATTACTTTCCCTCCCATCTGTGCAGGGAGAAAGGAGGGCTTGTGAGAGCAGGTTGTGTTAACCCAGGACAGCCTGACTATAAAAAAAATACTTAATTAAAGACTGTATTTGTAAGGTACATTTGTATATCATCTAGAAGTGCTCTGGTGGTGAGAAAATTAGTCACCATCACGACTGCAGTGCAACCTAGCAAATGAAACAATGATTTGACAAACCCAGAACAAGTAGTTCCTTATACAACATGCTTACTCTTGGTACCTGGCACAAGCTTCACACTGCATCTGTTGAACTGCAGAGGCGTGTTAGGATTCCCAAGCACCAAGCTACCAAATCTAAAAACCACTGGGTTCTAAGATTCTTCCTCAAGCTATCTAATGGATTTAAAAGAATTTTTAAAGTGCTTTCATCTAACTACTGAGTTTTGTAACTTACAAAGTGGCAAAGTTCTATGATTCTATAACCCTTTCAGTAGAGGGAGTTTACCTGTAGCATGAGCCAAATTAAGTAATCTTAAACTTTCATATAAACACCGAAAACAAGAGCAATGAAATCCATGGAACTAGCTTACCTGTTTACCTCAGAATTATTCTGCATGAAGTGTCATCAGACAGTTGGAGAAAATCGAGATGTCTCCAACCACACACCACCACACAGCATATGCATTGTGACTTCTTAGATTTTATTTACTGCAATTTTTTTTAGCAAAGCTTTCTACACAAAATACTTCACCTCTCAATCAAAACAATGGACTACATTCAATAAATACTTTGCCTGGAACACTATATAGAGAACATTTTACAAATGAAGAGAAATAAAAGTTTATTTTCATTATTAGTACAAGAAAATTTCGAATTTCAAAAGAATACTATCCCAACAAGATGCATAAAAAGGTTCACATGCACTTCTGCAATCACATCAGCCTGCACTACAATTTAGGGGGAAAAGCATTAAGAATTGTGAATCCAAGCACAGAAAAAAATTCAGGAGGATGACTTAGTTGAGTTCTTCATCAACAGTGTCTAATCTGTCCTGCTCAGGGTTGACCCCTGTCTTATTGTATAGTAAAACTTCTGTAACAAGTACATATGTAGAGACTTAATCAAGACTTAAGACAAGGCAACACTTAGGTCACATCACCAAAGAACTTAACCTTTTAAAGTATCAGTAGCGCAACTCTCAGAGATGTGATTATACTCCTCATAAAACAAGGCAGTTTACTATCTAAGTTAGGAACCTGGACATTTACAGGTAACGTAAGTTTAGTCAGTATTTCTTGCTGAAGCAGGTCTCCAAATTGCTCAGGTTCCTCCCGGAAATCTACTTTTATTGCTGAGCACATTGTGTTTCAGAAGTTGGCTTGGAAGATACATACAATGTTGTGTATTTTTTCTTTTGTGTTTTCTTCTCAGTTGTGATTTTGTTTTCTTTCTTATCATCTTCTTCTGTAGTTTCAAATCTGGATTCAGTTGTTAACCTACAGGCAAAGCAACCATTCTAAATACATATTTAGTTAATAAAAAACAAGGCTAGAATAAGAGTTTTAAGCAAAATCAGAAAGCCATGGCATACAATATAATCCAGATACAAAGACAGAGCAAGCAGTGTTTAAGAATGCAACTAAAATAAATCATTTTCATCTCGGTCCTACTCACATTTCATCACTTCAATTATAGCCTTTCCCTCTCCCTTCTCTGCTCAAATGTCTGGCAAATTAAGTTACTGATTGTGCTAACTGGTTGCAATTGGCCTTTAAAAAAAAAAAACCAAACAAAACACAACAGTGACTGTGCTATGCACAAGGATCAAGCCCACAAAAAAACAAAAAAACCCCACAAACGACTCCAAGTGAAAAGCCGCAGCAACATTAACATGAAGTCAAGCACATGTTTAGACAACAACAACAAAAAGGCAATATACTAGGTACCAACCTAGTTCTGCACTACTACTGCCTTTGTCTTTATGTTTGTGTAACTGAAAAGCTCTTGGAAAACCGTTATTTGCAGGCTCAAAATGAGCACCTGACATGGTTTAATTCTGCCAGGAATGGAAATAGGAATAGAATTGCTACACTGCTGTTAAACAGCTAAGTGAAAAACCAAGATTTAGACATCTGTGCACAATCAGATGTTTTAAGAATTACATCAAGAACATGCAAATGAGTCATAAAAAGAAATGGACAGACCGATATCTACTCAACCAACTCATCTGCAATTGACTATTACACACAATTATTTCCCAAGCCAAACAAGTTATGGAAAACAAAGCTCCAAATTAAACATTTCTTTACATACCAACACAAATGCCTATGCTGATTCATCACCACACCTGTTCAAGTAATTCTCTAGTGACCTTGTGGATTTCTACCAGTCTCAAAAGCCTCAAATGAACAGCCCACAACAGCCTTTAGTGATGGGTTTCCCAAAACAAAGGCTGCTATCCAGCTAGGGACTTGTTTGCAATATAGAGGTACAGCTGAAGACAAGGATTATAGAAGGAGCTGTAACAAAAAACTTTGGAGTAATTTACTCCCCCCTCCCTCCCCAGTCTATCTTACACAGATATATCAAATAAACTACTCCTATCCATTGCAATCAACCTGCTTATTAGTTTCTATAAGGCTTGTCTCAACAGAAGTGAAATGTGCTTTGCTGTGCATCTCCCCTAGGTCAGCAGTGTTTGCTCCAACACTCTGTACTAAGTACACACCTGTAATTCTGACAGCTAATCAGTAACTTTTATAACTTCAGTTGCAAAAAACTCCCAGCTGGAACACTGCATTTTACTTGAAGGTGAAACACTGACAATTAACCACCATGCACATGCCAATTACTTTTTCCTCCCCCAAAACTCTTCGTTTTAAGGTCCACATTCCTGCTCAAATTGCTAATATTTTTCATGCTTTTGCATTTAGCTGTATTTCTACATAGACTTTGGCCACTTCCATCACAAAACAGTCCAGAGATTCTTTTAGTGTTTAGGAATTCAACCTCTCCAATGTTTTTCATTAATTCCTATTTCAAAATAAACCATAACAGAGCAGGGCCAAGTGTACTCTCAATATGTTTTTACACATTATTAATTGCAAATTTTGTAGTTTTGTCTCACATTTTTGTTGTGTTGGAGGTTTTTGGGTTTCAAAATCTACCCATTTCTGCTTTGGTCCTTATTTGCAATGGATGTAAGATTAGAATCTTCCCTCTCAGCTATAACTTCATCTTCCTTTTCCACTTCTTCCACTCACTATACTTTCAAACATCAGCTCCACAACACAATTTCCTCTCCTCATCCACTCTCTGGCAGGTTTACTCCTCTAGTTCACATCGGCTGTTTCCAATACCTTCCTGTCAGCACACACCATATCTTCCTTTCCAAAAGATTATGAGAACTTAAACTTTTCATCAGGTTCCATGCTACCTGTTCCCACATGTACATAACACTGTCAAACAATGTCATCACTAAGTTATTGAATCTTTCGTCTCAACTTTCACCACCTATGTATGACCTTCCTGATCCTTCCTCCTCAGTAACAGCCCCTGTATATTTTGACAGAGCTACTTGAAGTTCTAGTTCTGTCATTCTCTTCCCAGACTGTTTCAGAAGGCTGCACTGTTCAGTTACTCTACATCTGCTAACTGCATCCAATGCAACCTTGAATAATTGATTCAAGAGTCAAAATATTAATCTAGTTACTTCTGAATGCCAGTAATTCTAGATATACTGTACAGATTTTCGTCTATTAGGTCTTTGTCCATCTCTGAGGCTGCTATCGTTCCACATTCAATGAACTGGTTTCCCAGCTGTTTTTCTTACCCCAAACACTCAAATACATGTTTGCCAAGACTATGGAGATGAATAGAATACAAAAGCATCAGCTAGAAAATGAAGATGAAATCATCATTCCTTTTACCAAGATGTTTTAAGTTACTTTAGCATCTATAAAAAAGTAACTTAAATTCTTAAACAGGAAGAAAAAGTTCATCTTAATTTAGCAGCTCTGTTCTACTTATCATGCATCCAGGCAGTTGTCTGACAACACAAATAGCACAATTCAATGTTTATTATCTTGCACCATGCAAGTTCTGTAAATTTAATTCAAGTTAAGAACTATTTAATTTAAATAATCTACACCCGAAAGTTGATGAAGGTTGAAACTGAAGCATAATACCTATTACTTCTGTTACTTGGACATGTAACACAGGTGTATGGCAGCTTTGAAGGCACCAAGAAAGCAGTCCCATTTCTGAAGTTAGAACAAACAGAGCAAGTTGTCCTGTTAGCTGCACACCTTAAACATTTTCAAGTAATGGGAAAGTTTTTTCAAAGATTGTTAAGAGTTTCAAGAGTCTTTTCCATTAGTCAGCATTTTAGTCTTTCTAAAAGGTATTGAGAGGTTCAGCGTAGGCAGCCGGAGCTGAGGGATTACACTGCATGCAATACTGAGGAAATAGATAAAGAAGTGGATAGCACAGTTCATGCAGCGAAAGAAAAGAGATGCAGGTCTGTGCTGATTGCCTTGACCAAAGACAGAAGCTGACACTGACCTGGAGGCAGCTGAAGTCAAGGAATTGTTTCCACTTCTGCCATATGAAGTGAAGCCATCATGATTCTCATCTTTAATCTTGACTCTCTTTCTTTCTTTTTCATGCTCAGCTACTTTTTGTGTTGCTGGAGAAGCTACGTTAATCAGTGGTGCTTCAAGAGTGTGTTTTTTTGGAGAAGCATCATTTGGTTCCAAGTTCTTGAGAGTCATCTTTGTTTCTTCTTTGTTTGGCATCTGACTGATAGAGGCTTCTTTTACTGAAGTATTTTTGCTGTCTAAGTATTCACAAGTAGTGTCAACAGGAATCTTCTCCCTCTTCTTTTTAGTTCTAGTGCCTTTAGCTAATTCTAAGAAAAATTAAAGGAATATATAAGTCAAACTGCAGTTAATTTGTCCACCAACATGTTCATAACAAAACTTAAACATTTCACATGACTAAAGACCATGGAATAATTCTTAGTAGATGACTTACATGCCTTGAAGTATGTCTCACTCACATATTCTGTTATCAACATCCCAAGACAAGTTAGCTTGAGAAACAACTGAAATGTCTCTCCATCCCCTCTACCTTTTAGCCTAGGCTTTTAACGAGATAGCCTGAACTAGAGGAATATGCTCCATTATTTTATTTCCATTTTTGAGGCGGTTGACAAACTTCCACAAGAGTTGAAATTTCAGTCCTTTGGGCATGGTAAAGTTACAAAATTCATCCATCTGATTTTCCATTCATTTTCCTCCACAAGCCTATTTCTGCCTTGTTTTTGCGCAATCCCAGGTATCAGCTGTTTTTCAGGTGGACCTCTGTTGTCAAAATTTAATTCATATTAACTTGAGCTACTAAACTGTTTTTCCTCTACATGCTCTAAACTTTTAAAAGAACTCTTGCCAGCTGCCTACACCCAGAAAGTTAATGCTTCTCAGAGATGCTGCTACCACTATGAAAAACATCTCCTGAGAATTTGTTCCCATCGTCTTGAGTACAGTTATCTAGCTATACTCTATAAAGCCTCTGAACACTGCAATTTGTACTTTTTAGTCTTCTTAAATTAGCATCAGTATACATACTGAAGTAAGATCTTTGAGCAAGGTAGGGATTTGCTACTTAAGATTTCAGAGCACGCTTATCAAAAAGGCAGGCATTTAAATGCTTGTTTTTTATCTGGAACTACCCAATGTCATCCTGCTACAAGTGGTTAAGTAGTAAATGATGGGATCACCATATCCTTTTTCTCTAATAGAAATGCAGTATTTACCTTCAGGTTCATATTTCATTTTAAGTTCGTCCAGCTTAACTCTCAGGGTCATATTCTCACTCTGACAAGCCTGCAAATGCCTCTCATTTGTGAAGAGTTTCCTTTCAACTTCCAGGACCCTTTGGCTCTCATACAGAGCTTTCATCCTCTGCAAGGATAGTTCGTTTTTCAAGGTTTCAGTTTCCTTGCTGGAGTGGGAACAAAGTTATAATCAGATTTGGTTTCTTCTGGGTTTTTGGTTGGTTGTCTTTTATTTTCAGTAATGCATCAGATACAACATCATCCATGTATTCAGCAACTTCACCTAACATCTGTACTTACACACCAGCAGGAAATGGAAGAGACTTTTCCAGTACAACGTAAGTTTTGACTTGAACTTGCTGTGCAGCTATGAATTGAGCTGCCAGAGACAGAACACTTGTTAAAAGAAGCTGCATAGTGAGCAACGCACACATACACGTTGGGTTGGGGAATGCTTTGAGCAGCATTCCCCAATCCACACTCTCTATTTCACTGGGATTTTCCTCATCTCTAAGTAAATATAAGTACTTCTACAACTGATAATACAAGCTTTACAGAAGAGAGTTGCTGTAAGCAACCAATACTAAAAGAACGTTAATACTCAGTGGAGGTCCTTGCCCTGTTTCAGAGGCCATTAACTTCCAGATCCTAAGAACTGAAGCATCATTCCTCAGCAATCCTAAGGTACTCGGATTACACCAGTTTCTCATCACAGCAAGTACAGTGAGACATAGACTTCTCAGGAGGTCCCAGGGCACATCATTGCCTCCTTCTGCAAGGGTAAAACTATCACTTGAGCACTTAACAACAGCCTTGAGACCAAACACTATAGCCTTTCAAGTAACAGATATGTATTTCAGTAGCCAAAAACTCATTTTAATAGTCAAATAAAACATTTCAAGTGTGGCTCTTTTCAGAAGACAAATAAATATATATGGCCTGTAGACTTCAAGAAGTTTCCTACATATTTTTACTTGGTGCTTTGGTGTTTTTTCCCTTAAGTTCTCCATTATCTTGTATCTAGGAGAATTAACAGCATTTTTAAAAGAATGCAATAACATAAAATAGTTGTGCTGTTATCTTTTGCAGGAGTAAGCAATAAAACCAAACAACTCTTGGTTATATGATAGGATATCCTATATAGGATGGTTCCACAGCATTAGAAAATGACACAAGAAGTCTAACTGCACATACAGTCAGTGGATTACACACAAACAGTAACAGAAAAAGGGAGAACAGAACCAAATAGCTAGGAGATAACCAGACTACAAGCAACTTGTAGGCCTCAGATCATGGAGTACTTACTTTGAGTTGTCAAGTTTAATTTGCAGTAAATCTGCATAATAACCATCTCCAGACTCTCCTCCTTTCAAGCCACTGCTAGATTTGGATTCTTCCATATTCTCATATAAACTCTGACAACAAAAAGTGAAATGTCAGGATGTCAAATAGTGACCTTTCAGAAGTACATTAGCTCAGTGCTTTGGTGCCATTTTCTGTGCATTTCTATGGAGAAGCCTCATTACAGAGACATTTCAACACACAAAAGAGAGCTTGGCTGCTCTGAGCACTTCCTCATTTGTTACAAATATCAAGTAGTGCTGAAATTGACTAGTCTCTCAATCACTCAAAAGAAAAAAAAATTTAAAAAAGAAAAGTTCTCAACTCCAGAAGAGCTTCTGAGAGCACTGCAGACCACTTCCTTTTAACAGGGAATTTGTTTCAGCATTTATTTGTAGGATTCAGCAGCTAGGCCCCAAAGAAGTACAAATTAAATCAACAGCCAAAATCCTAAAGATCAATTACATCCTTTAGATGAGAAAGGTGGTTCACAGTAAAGGATGTCATAAATGCAACAATTATATATTTTAGATGACGTTTAACTGCTGACATTTGGAGGTGGGTTGTTATGTCTTTTTTAATGAACAAATAGTACCCATGAAATCCAGTGCCAGAGAACTCACAGACAGCTGTCAGTAACTGAGAAGTTCTTCTCATAGCTATTTGAATCCATCATTTCATTTCCTCACTTTTTTAGGCATAGAGACAAGAATAAATACTAATCAAGCTTATACATGTCAAGAGTGGCAAAGCAATCAAGCTGTCTCACTTGATAAAATAGGTTAAGCCTAGCTTTATGCCACTTTGGTAACAGGCAGAACAGAGGACACTATCATGGAAAGCATAATCCTAATGCATGGGCTAATACATCTGAGCTCACATTCCAGAGCTGTGTTAAGACAGGACCAAATGACTCCTTAAGTAAGAAAGGGTACAGTTGTTCACCCCGTATACCCACAAACATTACAGCAGTACATAAGGGTTTTCTCATGCATTTCTCACCTTCCACCATCTGGACAAGATGCTGTCCGGTTGCATAACAGACCTGAACAAACTGCTTTACAAGGATGTAAAGGGTTAACCCTCCTGGATGGGGGAAGTGGTCATAACTTGACCCCAGGTCTGCTCAACCCCAGGTGTAGTGTTTAGCCCACTCCCACTTCCTGTCTGGATCCCCTATATAAACAGAGGAAGTGCCTGTTTCTCTCTCGTGGCCTGCCTGCATGCTCAACACAACCCTTCGTTTCTGTTCTCCTGTCTTACCAATGACGTGGCCAGTCTCTACCACATGGCGGACATCCCTTCCATCCATTGCCGTCCATCTGGTTGTATATATATTTTGTATCTTGTTTTCCCTTCCCTATACCTATTTGTAACTCCCCTACCTTTAACAACATATCAAAGGTATTTAAGTTTTCTCTTAACTTCCAAATCATAGCCAGACTGTTCTTTGGGTGTTTTTACCCCTTCTCTCTCCTTTCTTTCTTCCTTTCCAAAGTGGGTGGGAGAGGGGAAGGCATCCTACTATTACTGTATTCGTTTCAGTTAAATGTATTTTGAGTCTCCTGGGAAGCTAAACTCAAACCAGTACAAAGGACTAGTTAGCAATGCAGTTTCTCTAGGAAGAGCATGCATGCTTCAACTGCTACATCAAAGCACATTAAAGGACTAAATAGCCAATAAATTCGATAACTGACAGACTAAAAACCAACAAAGCTGAAGTACAAAAGTAAAAATGTGAAATGGTCATGTCTTCCAAGAGAAAATATCCCTAACAAATAAAACCCCAAATCCATCAGATGGCCTAGCTCAGTGAACTGTAACCAAGTAACTGAATTTAAACACTATGGGTAACTTGAAGATGCTACACTCAGGAATCCAGATAGTTTCCCCAAACTGAGGGTTAGGCAGTATAGAATTTTCTGCTTCTCCGAACTTGAAGTTCTCCAGCTGTAAAATGGAACTTTGACCACATAAACATATGAGTAGCCTTTGGATTCCTTTTCAAACCTGAGCACGGACTTTGGATAGTTTTCAAAATTCTTATTCTTGTGTTCTAGTTTTTGATTTTAACATCCACTTGGTGACTGACCACATACCTTAAATTTTTCTAGCTGCCTCACTTTGATAAGAAGATCTTCTACCTCACCATTCTTTTGTTCCAACATTGACTGTAAGCGTTCCAGCTGCTCAAACTCTGCCTGAGAGCCTTTCATCTGTAACAGTGTAGCCATCTGCAGCTAGGATAAAAAAAGGAAAAATAAAGTTAACTTCACAGCAAAAACTTTGCTAAGTGAATGTCAGCATCTTAACCAGAACAGCAGCGTACTCTAACTCTAATCCTGAATATAGAAGCTCACTGGAAGCTTACACTCAAATCTTCCCTACAACTTTCACAATTATCACTGCAGCTTTAGGCCAAAATTTACCAAACAGAGGAGTCCTGAAGTGTCATGTTTCTGTGTATTAAGAATCCTATAAACATACTGTCAAGGACACACCACATCATTTCAGAGTCAACATAAACACCAATTCAGCTAGAACAAAACTACAGTCCAGGCTTCTTTATCAGAGCTAAGCTACATCTACTAAAAACTTCTCCATCAAGAAAAAAAAAAAGCACTTCAGCTCATCAAAAATTTCATTGCAGAAAAATGATCAAATGAAGCAAATCAAAGCAGCGATTGAAAGAGAAAGCATGAGAAGAACATTTACCCAACTACATCTCCTATGTCAAGTAAAGGTTATTGATGATGATCCTGTACCCTAACTACAGCTGAAATTCAATCACCTCCTCCTCACAGCTTTTACACGACGTGAGAGGCAAAAATTTTAACCCTGCTGCTGACTAAAGCTATCTTTACATTTCCAAAGCATGTAAGCACCTAACCTTTTCCCCTTTCACTGAAAAGCCTACTTGCTGTCACAATTGCAAACTGCAGTTGTTCTATACAAAAACAAACTACGGAAATATAAAGCAACTTGAACGGATACTGTGGAAAATACACCAGACATGGTAGAACTTTCACAAGAGCTCTGTTTATATTGTTCTCAGGAGTCACCAGATAATACCATATCCAGGCATTATGACAATTTACTTAGAACTAATTATGTGCACTGTGGGAACTGGCTGCTGAATGAAGACATCAGTTCACTACAGATTGAGCTTCTACACACAGCACCACAATGCAACACAGAGCAAAGGGGATTCAAAGACAGCAGTCAAAGCGAAACAGCAACCCTAATAAGCCTTCTCCAATATAAATATTAGAAGACATTTTTAGGACAATGATTACAATTTGAAATTTCAAAGGAAAACATTGAATAGTGGAAACGGATACCAATCTGCCTCATCTCTTGGTGGAAATCTTCAGTATCAGGAGGAATGTTTCTTATTCTATTCAGTGGGACTGGCTTACCCTCACATTTTACTTGCTCAAATCTTTAGTTCTCAAGGTCAGATTTCAGTAAAAAAATTTGATTGCTTTATCCTGTCCTTTAAGAAAGTTGTTTCAATTGTTTTCAACCTACTTCTCCACCAAAGCTAGGTAACACAAACCTTTATCTTCACTAATACTCATTATCATCACTCCAGATGTTTAAGCACTGTTTAAGAAGTATGATCAAATACAACTGAAATGAAAGGATCCACTCTTGTGTTGGAAATCAGAAGACCAACATGAAAATAGCTGGCAGTTTTGTGGCATACTCTTTAAACTGTCTTCTAAATGACCTCTCTTAACTAGTTGTCAACAGCACTAACCAATATGCTCCCAACCTACAGAAGTACAGTCTTAATTAAATAGTTACAAGAGAATTTATTCTTGCACTTTAAGTTAGGACAAAGATTGAAAAATATGGACAAGCATAAAAAAAAAGCAGAGGGAAAACTCCATTGTGGTCAGAGGATAAGTACAAGCCTGCTTGTAACATTCATTCTTGACAACCACAGTTGATATAGAGATTCATGGGATTCAAAAATTAGGCCAAAAAGAACAAGCAATTGTAAAGATAAATTCTATGCTGGCTGTTTTGCTAGGTACTTCGTTTTACTTCTATCCATTTCACAACTACTGACAACAGAAGCATAATGCCTTCAGTATGACTTTAGAGTTCTAGCAACAATATAAAAATTCTGCTGTTCCACAGAAGTCAAGTTTTTCTTGACTTGTTTTTCTCCCATTTCCCTCCCCCTAGACTACCATACCATAATTAAAGATAACCAAATCCCCTAGCCTGCGTGCTTATCAAACCCCAAGGAAACCCTGGAGTATTACAGTAATGGTCATACCTTCATTCTTTGCAATTGTTCTCTAGTGAATGCATGCTGTTTTTGTAGGGACTGATACTTTATTTTCACACTGATCAGCTGTCGTTCCATTTCTGCCCTACGGTCCTCCACCTACAGAACATTGTTAACAATTATTACTATGAAAACTACAACACTTGTTGGCACTCGGATGACAAGTTTAACAAGGAGATGTTTCCTAACAAATTGGTGTTGGTTCTGCAAATACTGCTTCTCCACCAATAGTACTTGAAAACATGCACCATTGTTACTAACTTGAGACAAACGAGAGTACAGGGCTCTAGCAGCTGAAGCACAACAGATTTTTCATTTGACATCATAATAAAGTAACATTTCACAGGCTCCAGTGTTGCTGTGGAATAGTTTTGTCCATCGGCATCAGAACAAATAGTTTAAAAATAAGCTAACTGTATACCAATTGAACTCATTCCATGAGTGTTATCAGAAAACAAAATAACTTCCTATGCATTTAACAGTTCTTGAGTAGGAGTTCAGCTGCTAGTTCAGACACCCTCCCACATACTCAAACATCGAGCCATTTCCAGCACATTTTTAAAGAGACAGCATTTATCAGCATCTTCTAGTATTTTACACACTATCTTCTGCATTAATGGCTGTTCAGCAGCTGAACAAAAGTATTTAGAGCTAAGAGCTGCACACAGAAC
The DNA here is from genome assembly GCA_013399055.1 of Ramphastos sulfuratus. NCBI lineage: Eukaryota > Metazoa > Chordata > Aves > Piciformes > Ramphastidae > Ramphastos > Ramphastos sulfuratus. The sequence goes on along the minus strand of WBNM01006289.1, from coordinate 565,431 downwards.
TGTCATGAACCCTCAGTCCCATCTTCTATCTTGATAGTCAGCTAACTTTTAAGTGATTCCGTTTACTAACCCTTCAACTTCAGAGTGCATGCAAAAATTGTTTTCCACAGGTTATTTCCTAGGCAGTTCAACAGTGAAGTAGCATTTGAGGAATAGAGATTCATGCTGGTCAGGTCAGGTACAGATACCCTAATGTTTTCAATGCAATATAAAAAAAAGCTTCTGAAGTACTTCTTCTCTCCTCTTCAGATTCTCAAGTAAGTGTACCATAACTGTACCTCAGCAAAGAGAGAATTGCCTTTACTTGTGGGGTCCAAGGACTGCTGCACTGCATGATCCAGCTGAACTTGAAGATCCTGATTAGCTTCACGTGCTTTCTAGATTAAAGCAAAGAGGATATTAGTCATTTAAGCATCTGATGTGCCACATACATGAATTTAATCAGACAGTTTCACCTCATTCATTTCCTATGCCTTTAGCACAGATTACAGTATGCTGCGGTACTTAATTGCACATACAGCTGTAGTCAGTAAAAGGCAATCAATTTTGTTTCATTAACAGGCTTAGGATTCCAATTGCTCTTCAGGACAAGAATATACTAAAACTCTATAGAGAAAACCTCTGATGTTCATCAGTTGGATTAACAGTACTAAGACTGGTAGCCCTGCTGTGGAACTTAGCCACGAGTCCTACACTCCCCAGTACAAAAATTTTCCAAAGCATTCAGTAGGAACTGGAAATAAAAGTGAGAATTGTAACAGGACGATCTCACGGGTCATTGATATGAGGCAGAATACTGCAATGCAAAGGGTCTCCATACACATTTTTCTGTACAAGAACGCCAATACACAGATTATTTAGCAACGGGTGGTACCCAACGGGACTAGCCAGCCTAAGGTTTTATTTCTCTGCCTTCTCTTTCTCCTTCAGTCTTTGCACCTCCTTTCTCAAAAGTCCTTTGATGTCACTGAACAGTGAGCACAACTCAAGGAATTCAGGGATTACATACCACTGTTGAATAAAATTAAGGGAATACCTCTAATGCATTATAATAAGAAACAACTTCTTTCTCCCTCTCTTCTTTTTCTCCCTGTAGGCGCTCCAGCTGATTACGTAAATTACTGTTCATGAGTTCTAATTGCTCTTTACTGTACTGCAGCTCATCCACCTTTTCTTCAGCACTGGCCTAAAGAAAAAAAGAAAAATCAACACAAAGCAAACTTACAAAACAATCTGAAGATTGTAGGTCCTTTTAATACAACTTTTAATACAAACTTTTAACCACTTTTAACACAAATTATCATCTCAAAGATGTATTGAAATTAAAATATGCACAAGAAAAATAATTTCCTTCTTACTATTAAGTCAAATGCAGCAATAATCACAAGCATCAAAAACTGAAGTGAGCAGAACTGCAGAATTTTCTGTTCAACCGCTCTAATTAAGGAGTAGTGACACACCTTTGCACTTTCTAGTTCTGTGAGCTCTATCTGAAGATTGAGCATTTCTGAAGACATGGTCTCATGTACACGTTCAGACATCATATGGAGTTCTTCTGATTTGGCAGCAATTATTTCCTTTTGGTGATCCACTTTGTGTCTCAGCTGTTTCTCTGAGAGTCGAGTTTCATCTAGTTCCGCTTTCAGATTCTCCAACTTAAAGACAGTTGACAACTAAGTGGTATTATTTTATAATAAACTCTTGAAAAGCACAATGCTTTTGATTCTAATTACAGAGATGTCTTCAACACACAACTCAGGACTAAACTTTCAGAAATAAGCTTTGAAATTTTATGTCATTCATGATCTAACTATGCAGATATTTGTTAAACACCAGCCAAATAAACTTCTACACATTTTAACTACTCATTAGGTTTTTGGTCTCAAAGTGTGCAATTATGAGTGAAATCACATACTGCATAAAATGCTATTAGCAACCTTTTAGCTGTACATTACTTGTCAAACCTTGTTTTTAAGGTCACTGATTTCTTGTCCATAGACTCTGGCAAGCTGTTCTTTCTGATTATCCAGTTGCAAGTTTTGCTGTTGCTTAAGGCAGTCACATTCAAAACTCAAGCTTTCCAACATTCGATCCTTGAGTTCAATTTCTCTCTGAAGAGAGTATTTCTCCTGTTCAAATATCTGAAAGAAACAACACATTAATGAATCTAGATGCAATATTGTTAAGTGCTTGGGGAATAATGTATCAAACATGGGCTCAGAACCAAGAAACTAAACACCTAAAACTTCTAACTCATTCAACCTTTTGTTCAAGTCCCAATCAGAGAACTGTCATACCTGTGATGCAAAAAAAACCCCAAAAAAAGATAAAAGAAAAAAACATGAAAACTGCTCTGAAACTTTTAAACTGTTTTTTGGTTGTATAATATTCCCTTCTTCACAGAAACCTATTTCTTTGTAGTATGAAAGGTGTGAGCATCTTTTCTGCAAGTGGAACAATAAAATTTGCTGAGAGGTCACATCTCTCCTACCATCACAGAACCTGATTATGTTAAAAATTGATATGGGCCATCAAGTGCTCACAGAACAGAGGGGTTCTATGCTTGGTAAAGACATATTGTCTACTGTTCTGTACTAAACATCATCCACACTTCCAGACTGATCAATGACAACTTAATCAGCTTCCCTCTCTGCCTGATTATTTGTTTGCTTATTATAAGGGCAGCTTCATTTTACTTTTCCATTCAGGCAGCAATAAAGGATAAGAACAAATGTAAAGGGAGTCCTGAAAGCAGAAAACAAATTCCAAAACCAAATCGAGCTAAAGATGTAGGATTTTTATTTTACTAAAATAATTCTAAAAGCACAAACCAGAATTTTAAAAAAAGGAATATAATATAACTAACAGCTGTTGCATAGCTACACACCAGCTTATCAAGAACAGATTTAGCTCTCAAACGGGGCAAGAGTTTTAAGTTAAAGACAAAGGCAGTGCACAGAAAAGGTTTGGCAGCACACTGGACAGACCCGAGAAAGGCAAAAATGCCTCATGCTATGTTCATGCAGGCCTTTGCAGAAGCATGCACAGGCTTTTCTGAAAGACTCTTGTACCTGCCATTAGACCCTACACTCATGTTCACGGTGACTGCCTTGGCTCTCAGATTCCAAAGCTCTAAGGACCTGTTAAATAACAGTTACCACACAAGATGTTTTTCTACTGTATGAAAGCACACAACTCCTCCTCTCCACCCCTGGCATCTGCCCAGTTACTAATTGAGCTGGTTCACACAAGCTTAGCTCATAACTTTGTGCCAGCCTTTAACACGGGATTATAAGCTATGGGTGCAGCTGCACAACACAGTAGCTACCATCTCAGCTTGTCTGCAGGGAAGGATGATCCTGCCCTGCCTTCCTCATCATTTGTGTTTTCCATAAGCTTAATAATAGCAAACTGATCTAAGTAAGCTAATAGGTTTCATGTAGATTAATAAGGTGCTACAACTCTCCAGCTGGTAAAAAACAACAAAATTATGACAAAGCCCCAAACATTTTAACTTTATCACAAAAAAGAAGGGATGGATGCACAGCCAAAAACAGAGTGCATAAAGAGAAATGATCTATCTGAAGCATGGGCTAGCAAAACTAAAGTGTTTGTGAGAAGTTGAAGAGATTCCTCTCTGTGCTGGTTTGAAATTCTCTTATAAAATTACTAAGAAAAGTGGCTGACTCAATAAACCCACTGTACTTCAAAACTATGCTACTGTTTTCTGAGCTGTCAAGAAACATACTAATAAACCCAGAATCCTCTGATAGTTACAGAATTTGACAACTTCACTATAGAGAAAATCAGTTTCACAGTTGCTGCTAATGGTCTTTTTACAACTTTAATTGATAAAGCCTGCAGAGAAAGCATAACATAAATGATTGCTAAACATACCCAAAACACATGCTCTAGAACAAATTTACTTTAGCACTTAGTATTAATTTTACATTGAAGGCAATTAATCCTACATGGTACTGAATGCTTGATACATAATTAGCTAGGCAGCTCTGTCCTAATTAGATAAAAATATGCTCAATATCTAAAAGCAGAGATAAAAAGCCCCCCTCTACAAATGCTTAAACTAAAAAGGTTTATTAAAATTACTTTAGACTCTAAAAGGAAAGATCTATGACATTCAGAAAAGAGTTAAAGTAATCAAGTGATATTTCTATGAAGTTTAAAACATCACCTCTGTTTTCTCACTCAATTCATGCCGTATTTGATCCAACTGTTTCTGAACTTCAGTTTGGGACTCCAACAAATGCAAGCCATATTGTGCTGCCTTTCTTCGCTCATTCTCTGCTTCCTTGAGTTGCTGTCTGAGACTTAAAATGGTCTCTGTCTCCATTTTTCTTAGGTTACTTCATCAATGCAAACAGAAAATTATTTTTAAAAATGTATTGCAGCAAGTTACAATTGTAAATCTGAAAAAAGTTACTGGCTTTCCTTTCTTAATTGGGATACAAGGATATACTCTTGTATTAACACAAGACCAAAAAAAAAAATAGCTGACAAGCAAAAGCACTCCTGTGGATAGTAAAATAATAGCTATTTGTCCATAAATTTAGTTTACATCTTATTACTGACTCTGTCTACTAGTATGCAGCAAAACAACTCCTGTGTGGTCAGCCTTGTTTACTAGAGCACTAGAACCAGAGTTTCTGTGCGTACTGCTAACTTGCCATATACAAGAGAAAGCTGGGAAATAATCTTGTACAAATACTGTTGTGCATACTGCTGACAACCTTTTCTGTGGTATTCATGTGGCTTTTAAGTACAGCATTTCTTGTGCACATAAATAACACTCAAGATTCATGTAGGTAGCTGTATTAGCAGGATAGATCACTCCTAATAGCATTATATAGGATGTAGAAACAGATAAAAAGGTAGTTGAAGGGAAGCGTCCAAAATAGAAACCCTGTAAAAAATATAGGGAATTTTAACACAGAGACTTTGCAGTAGTCAGTGGAGACTTTCATGGCTGTTTTCCACTTAAAACTTAAGTTGCTTCAAGCCAACTATTAACCATCTCTCTGTCACGTCAGAAAATCTGTCCATTTCCATCTTTGTATTGTAACAGAAGACACAAACAGAAGTGAATTTCACAGCAAGTTAGTCACAGTAAAGCCCAAATATTTTTTTAAAATAAAATTCAAGTCAAATTAACACCAACACTTGTATGACTGCTTGCTCTGAATCTACTAAATCAGCACACGACAGAAAAATCCTATTAAGACAGAAAACACTAAGCAGTCTGGGCTGGTGAACAGCATGAGCCAGGAGTTTTCTTAGCAAGTATGCTGTAGCAATTACATAGAAAGAAAAATCTGCAGTTGACTGAAGGTCAGAGTTCACAATTTTTACATAATTTCAGTATTAATGCAATTCTGGACTAAGTATCTCATTCAATGCTTTTTCTTTTTACTTAAGCAACTTAATAGTAAAGTAAGTGCAAAGAAATAATGACTATCTTAGCCAGGTGCTGGTCTTCATCAAAAACATAATTCACACCTCAGTACAGGAGAGCTTATTTTTAGGAGTCACAGGCTTCACTTTTTTATCTGACTTTCACTGAGCCTAGATAACTCCTAGTCCAGTAACTAGCATCTCCTAAAGGAAAAAACAAAATAATTTTAACACACAGAAGTACATCATGTCAAAACTGTTATTTTTTTTTTTAGAGGCACAAGACAGAAATCAAATTCTGGTTTTTGTGTTTCATATCACAAGCTCTTATTCAAAAGACAAAATATACAAAAAGGCTTTGTCTAGCCAGGCTCGAAAACTTCAGTTCTTCATATCTAACCATCGCAATCCTTGGAATACTAGTTTTGCACACCTTAAGCTAAAATAACCCAATGAAGGGCAGGAAATTTTGGATACATATCTAAGAATCACCAATATTAGTAATGCAGGGATTTGTACAGTATGCACAATTTAATAATGACATGGTCAAGGTGTAGCAATACAAGCATTCAGGCAGTCACTCCTGACATACACTTTTATTAATTAGGTAGATGAAATATTCCTTATTCTCTTTATAAACAGACTTTTAAAGCTAACTTTAATTTCTGATAAAACAGTATAGAGGCAACACAGAAATGTGATTGCTCCTAGCTCATTGAATTTAAATTTCGGTAATATTTTTAACTCACCTTCAGAAGTCCAGTTAAATATTTTTTGACCTTATATTTGTACTCCACCTTTGAAAGAAAAAAACAGAACAAAACAAGCAACAGTTGCCTAGTCCGGATGAGTTTAAGCTGTCATTATAGCACCGTCCCTCATAGCTGTCCTTTCTGAAAAGGCTTAAGGAGCTGTGGCAGTCTCATGAAAATGCAGATCACAAGCTAAAACCCCATAGAAATGCAAATCTTATTGAAATCTCATCTGAGGCATCTGTTAGATAATTTAGAAACAGCCAGATCACACAACATTGCTACAGGATAGAAGCTCTGCAGTTAGCCTGTGAGACAAGTAAACAGGCTATATATACCCAGGGTTACCTTCTAGCACATAGATAATCTTTTAAGAGTTGTCTGGGGAATTTTGCTCCTTCCTCCTTCAATCTGTGTTGTATGCTCTCTTCCACTTTTACACACAAGGTCTTTGAGGTCTCCATAAACCATTTATTAGGTAGCATAAAAAAAAACCAACCAAAACCACAACAAAAACAACATAGGCTTTTCATTAATTTTATAGTTGAAGTATGGAGAAGAGAAAGTTTTCCTATTCACACATTCCTTGTTAACACTTACGGAAACTAGCAAGTACGCCTTCCAGAGCACAGACATCTGCATCTTCTCATTGTCAATTTTGGGTAGGTTAATCAGACAAGGCCAGGTAACTTTGCTGACGTGGTTGTATTGTTATATATGCAATTAACTGCTTGTAGTATAATATTATATATAAACTATACTGAAAACAACGTTTTAAGTTATATTAAATGGGTAATTAGGTGAGCAGGTCAAAAGGAAAACAACAGAAATCTGTCTCTATTTATTCCACCAAGTGTTACAAGACAGTTAATCACTTTTGGCTAATTCTCTTCATCTTATGACACTGTGTACTGACGGCTCCAGACCTTGATTAATCATGATTTAATTACTCCTTGATAAAAATAATAGGGTCAGAGAAGAAAAGGCACTCTCCTGACATGTGACCCTTCTCCCACTCTTTGTTCTTTTAGTTCAACTGCTATTTCCAAGGGTTATATATTGTTATCTTTTCAGAAGTACCTACACCGTTTTCTGATGGTTAATATAATTTGAAAGATAGTTTCTCAATACTCTTAAGCCAGATATACTCCTTTAAATTCCATTCAGTCATTTACACCTTAATTTCTCAACCTACCAAGTCGCACATTTAGACTGAAGTATTTCCAGGGCTGACCACGTTCCCCAAAATACATTCTTGGGTGGGGAAGTATTACGGAGAAAGTAAAACGAAACAGACTACAGCCTGATCTCTCCCAACATGTTACACAGAAGCAAGGACTTACAGCCGGGTGCCGTAGGAAAAAGCACATTATAACCTAACGGGCTCAGAGGCTGCCCCACTCCCCACCCCCATTCACCTGACGCAGCATCTCCAGGGGCCGCAGCAGAGCAAACGGTCTTTTCCACCTGGAGCTACATGGAAAGGCAACGCCAGCGCGGCCCCGGCGAGGGGAAGGGCCTGAAGGCTACAGAACTTCAGGCACCAAAGAAGGCGAAAAGAGACGACAGTTATCCCCCACCCTCCCCGATCCCCTCCGCCCCGCCGCCTGAAAGCCCTTAGAGCGCCCGCGCCTCGACCGCGCGCTACCTCAGCACGGCGGCGGCCCCGCGTCGGCGCCGCTCCCGCCGTTCAAACTCGGCTCCAGACAGCGCCGCAAGTCTCGCGAGAGTCGCTGCCGCCACCGCCCGCTCCCTTCCGCTCCGCCCCGTAGCTACCGAACGGAGCCGACGGAAGTCGGAGTGCGATGTGCTGCTGCAGGCCCCCTGCGCCGTGTTGAGAGAGAGCAGCTCGTTTAGGCTAGTAGGGAGTGGCTATGCAGATGGCGTCAGCGTGGAGGGATGTGTGCGCAGACGCTACAGGAAACTTCCCAAAAGGAAGGGGAGGCCCTGAAGTACCGTATCAGGTCTAGCTGCCTTGCTACGCCTAGGGGCGGCCTACGTCAGGCGCAGCGGCTGTGATTGGCTCCAGAGCCAGGGGCAGCGCCTCCTTTCCTAAGAACAGCGGACCAAGTGAAGCGGCGAAAGCCTAAAGAATGCTGTTTATTATCTAGAAACCCTGCAAAGCCCAGGGACAATCAGCTGCTCCCAGACAGCACTCTACAGACGAGTGTTTGGTTTTCACAGAAAAACACCAAAACTGTCTGGCTTATCCCACCGCGCACTTAGCTTACCAAGGAAATCCCCTTCTTCAGTAGGGGCTGCTGAGGAGATGTCAGCCTTCTTAAACTTTTCCTTAATAATTCTATGGAGCTTGCTGTCCGAACTTCCGAGAGCTACACAACAAGCCAGAATGCTCATAGCATAGCTGTTGTAGCACCAGCTTCTCACTCCCTATGTCATTCCTTAGCTTGGTCTAGTTTATACTGATCTTCATGCAGCACAGAAGAGAGCCAGGAAGGGATTTTATGGTATTGCATTGTCCAGAACATAGATTCCCCACGACAGTGAAGATGTGAATAATACCCACAAAGAACAACAGAATGACAGAGTGGTCTAGGTTGTAAGAGACCTCCAAAGGTCATCTAGTCCAATCCTCTCATCAGCTGGAGGCTTTCACCATGCAGTTCTGGTGGTTGAGAGTCCAGTTACAGTTGTCTATGTACCCATTTTCTCTGCCTCAAAAGAAAACTCGAGTAATTTTTTACTTTCTAAGCAACTGCAATATTTTTAATTTGTTCTACAAGCTTCATATGTTTTTGCCCCTTCTCTAACCAGTGACTATGAGAGGTTTATTTTCATATTTAAGCTGACACACCTAACAGAAGCCACTGCATAGAAACACAGAAGAGCAAATTTCTGCCTTTTAAGAAACATGCTTCAAGAAACACACGATTAGATTTAAGCAACAGGCTGTAAGTAGGTGCAAGGATAACAATCCTATTTGGAGCAACCAGGGCAGAAATAGATGTCATGATAAAAGAGGCTTGGAAAATAAGCACATACTATAAAATTCTACAGAGGAAGGCAATAAATCTACTATGAGAATGGTACTACTACTAATCTTTTGTCAAAATGTGAGTCGAGGTTTTGTCAGTTGAAATGGGATTAAAAATTAAATACAGAATGGTCTAGACAGCAAGAACACCAGGTTGATTAAAACAAGGACAGGCAACAAGAGAATCCTGTTCTAATCCTGATTCTGCTATGTTCAGAGTGTGATTGAGCATTCCAAATACCCACAACTAAACCCCCTTGTTTTAAAATAAGGATAACAGTGGCTTAATTAACAAATACATATAATTCTCCTGACAATTAATTGAGTACATCTCAGAAGAATATGAAGTGCATTGTAAATATTAAGTATTAACATGAATGACTCCACTGGATCTGTTATCTGCCATAGCATGACAAGCCATGAAACAGTTAAAATAGTTGCTTCTTCACCCACCTTCAGTTCATGTATGTTTAATGCTGATGTATGTTTAAACATACTGATACTTAATCCATGAAATATGTTAGAAAACTCCATAATACTTTCCCTAACTTAGAATTTCCACTTATGCCTTTCAGAACTGTTCTCTTTTCCCTACTGAACTTGCACTCACTAGACTTTACAGATGGTTTACAGAACCACACCAACATTTTGTGACTATAAAATACAGCCATCACTTGTTAAGAACTTATTAGCAATACAGATTTGTCAAGTGACCATCTGGTTAGAGTGCTGCAAGATCATTCACTGGTGTTTTAGTACCTAATATCTACATAATAGGACCATTTACAGTTTGGCTCTATACCAGGATTCCTTGAGTTGTACTTAGCTTTAAAGATAGATTTTACTAGATGCTTTAGAAGAGCATAAAATTATAAGGTCATTATGTGCATGAAAGTTTTGTCCCACTTAGCTAAGAGAAGACTCTCACTTCTAGTGTTTCTTTTCTGCTTGAGTTGTATTTTATCCCTAGCTTGCCACTGTATTTGCTCTTAGAAACTTTTCTCCTGCTTATGACCTCTCCTTTAGAGAACTTACAAATTCAGTAGTTAGGGAAGCATAAATGTTTCCTAAACATATAGTTTGTGTACTTTTGTTTACTGACATTTTAGATAATAAAATGTAATTAAGTCTGTGCACTGCTGACCCTGTATAAAATGTAAAGGTGTGTTTTGTAAGCTTTACCTCTGCTAGGAGGCAAAAATTCCATATAAGTCGTAATTACAGCAAGTAGATGTGTTGGGTGGTTTTTTTCCTCCTGAAGTGGAGGCTTGTTGCCTTATCTACATAAAACCCCGTGACATTTAAAAGCCCTCTTAGTCTTTCCCTGCTAATTGCTCAGTGTAGCTGTGCTTAAGATCCCAAGTGCTACAGAAGCAAGTGAGTAATAGCTTCTTGAGGAGCAGATGATTACTAGCTATGTAAGTAATTTTGGCACAACCCTTCTAGTAAGTACTTACAGCAGCATTTTTGTTTGTTTGGGTTGGTGGTTTTGCACATTCTTGATCTTCATTATTTAAGAACACTTAAGATTTAAAGCCATGTCACTTCATTAGCTAGTGTAAGTTCCTAAAAGCTCAACTTTAACCCTTTCCACATTTTTCCACGTTCTGGTTAGTTTTTGAGATGAAATACACCTTCAGTGAAACAGAATTCACAACTCCCTGTGTCTTAATTTTCCACTGTGAATTCCAAGAGCAGTAATACTAATACCTAAAGTTCTTTATGCAAGGAACTCAAGTAGCTCAGTAATTACAGCAACAGATTGAGGGCCAGCAACCTACTGTTTCTAATCCTCCCTAAACTATTAGTGACTGACCTCATCCAAATTACTTCATCTCACTACTTCAGTCATCTTAGCTAAACTGTGTTTTTCATTTTTTTCAAGCAACCTAACCTTACCTACCCTTCTGTGGCTTCACAGGATTACTTGGCAAAAAATCTATCACTTAGGTGCCAGAGTCTCTTTCAAATACTAACTTTCATGTACTGCCTTGTGAAGCCTTTGTTTTAGACTTGTTACATCTTTTACTACTTGCTTGAACGAGTTAGGAGCCTCACAATAAGCTTATTGAATTTATGTACTCATCAAGAGTATCAGTTACTGAAATAACCTTTCCTCAGATTATAGACAAGCTGTGGTATCAGTTTACATTATGACTCAACTAGCATCTTGTAGACTGCACTTTCATTTTTCCCGATTTTCATCCTTCTTTTTAAAATATAATGTAAAATTACACGTACCTTTCCAATTTTCCAAATAAGGTTAAAATAGTGATTGAAGGATTTAGCTAAAAACAGTAACAATGACAAAATAATGCTAGTTTCATGATAGTAACTTCATAGGGGTGAGGTTTCTGTTTGTTTATAGCTGGTAGCTCAGGAGATACAAGAGGACACAGTCTCAAGCTGTGCCAGGGGAAGTTTAGGCTCGAGGTGAGGAGAAAGTTCTTCACCAGGAGAGTCATTCGCCATTGGAATGGGCTGCCCAGGGAGGTGGTGGAGTCACCGTCCCTGGAGGTGTTCAAGGCACGTTTGGACTTGGCACTTGGTGCCATAGTCTAGTCTCGAGGTCTGTGGTAATGGGTTGGACTTGGTGATCTTTGAGGTCTCTTCCAACCTTGCTTATACTGTGATACTGTGAGATAGGTCAATCTGATAACAGGCTTACAAATCATCATGTAATAGAACCAAGAGTTTACGATAACTCAAAGTCATTTTCCTTCTCTAAGCAGTACCCAGACAAGTCACTTTACCTTCACATCCAGTATAAATACAGGTATCTGTTATTATCAGTCTGTAATTAGTTCCTACTAATTAATCAGTTGGCATCGGTTTTGATTCAATCTATGGCACTAAAAAATAGTTAATACAATATTTTAAATGCTACTCTCCTCTTCTGTAAGAAAGCATTTTGCTAATAGCATTAAACGAGTGTCTTAAAAGACACATTTTGTGGTATAGAAATATCTGTACAGACATCTTCATTAGCACTTCCAAGTGTGTAACCATTAACTATATCCCCAACGGTTTACTAATCCTTGAAATTAGTTAACATTTAGGGTGTTTTGGATATACTTACTAGCAGCAGAGTATCCCTAATGCAGACATCTCCTTTTGCACACCTCTGCTCTGACAGTAGCTAATGTATCGTTCTCCTAGCCACGAGCTTTTGCAAGCCAGCTTCTCACTCCAGTATTGAGAAGGACCACAAGGGAGGGAGTGGGATGCCTCCCGGATTGCTTCCGAGCTGCAGCAGGTGGTGCTTCAGTACCACCTGCTGGGGATCTCCTCTAACTGCAGGACAGCACTCCGCTGCACTTAAGAGAAGCTCCCTGGTAATCAAAGACAAGTGCTGTGAGGACGACGTAACGGCCGTTAAATATTCATGAAGAAATGTTACTCATTTTGGTAAAAGGTTTGTTTCAAATTAATTTACAATTGCACTTTTTTTCCAGTAAACAGTTGAACAGGTAATTATCGCTGATTTTGATGAATTTTATACAGATCATCAACTACATTGTGGAAAATAATTTTAGCCCTGTTACTGTGTAGTTCTAATCAAATGGAGTAAAAAGTTTAATCAGCTTTGCAAGATTAGCTTTTTCATCATCAAAACCAGTTTAGCTTTCACCAGGACCTCATTTAAGACCTCCTTTAAGAAATTCTTTGCTTTCCCCTAAGATTTGACAGTTTAGGTGCTCTGTACAAATGGAAACCAAAGGGAAGTCTTTTCCTTTAGAGGGTGTTGGTATTTGTGGTGGTGGCCACTTGTGGCAGTGACAGCAGCTTTTTGTGCTAGTTGTGGTGGGTTTTTTTGTGTTTCATTGCCTTTTTTCCCCACCCCTAGTTCTGTACTATTAAACAATACCTAGTGTTTGTCTATGTGAATGTGTTAAGCTGTTGAGTTTGTCTTAGTTATTCTTAGTGTTTCCAAACATTGAGTGGTATGAGCATAGTGGATTTCATTCATTTATCTACCAAGTAGTTCTTAAAATGCTGAATAGAGATAATATAGTTCTGACACTTAAGAAGAATAGAAACAACAACAGAAAAGTAAGTGTGGTAAGTCATAGGAGCTGTATTTCTGTACAAAAACACATGTTGGCTCAAGGGACTGTATTTTAGTTTTAAGTCCCGCTATTATTAAAAGGTAGTGTCATGAAATGTTTGAGTTAAGATCATTTCTTAGAGTCTAATTTAAGCTGTAAATTTGATGACATGTTACATATAAAACTGGTGTTATAAACTCTGTGAGACATGGATGAATGCATGAAACAATCAGCTGCGCTTTCATTGACTGAGGTTTACTGCTCTGTAATCAACTAAGAGTTTCAACTACAGAAGTCTCAGCTGGGATCAGGACTGTGAAGCATTACTCTGTTCATATTTATTTTTTCTTTCATCTCAGTTGAGTATGTTTATCCTAGGTTGTAATAGGAAAGAGTAATAAATTGAGCTGAAGTTGTTTAGCTTTTGAGTTATAGGTTTTCCATTTTGAGGATTGCTTTTATCTAATTTCTTTACTTTGTCAGAGTAAATACTTGTGCTCTTGCTTCTAATGCTAATCCTTAGCCCACTCCATTCCTTTAGCTTCTAATCTACAGTGCTTCACTCTACCCTGTTCTAGCTCAGGAAGAGCTCAGCTTCAAAAATCCAGCTCCACTCCAAGAGGGAATGTACCAACGCTGTTGCTCATCCTTGAAAACCCTCGGCAACTATTTTGTAGTCCCAAGAAATTTTGGGAATCACCTTTACTTCAGCTGTGATTAAGTGGTTATTCTCTGACTGTAGAGCTGTGCAATGTAACATGAGACTGCATGAGTCAGGGAGAAATAGGTTTTTTTCAAAGTTAACAGTATGTAGTATTTGCTTACTTGTGGAGATTTAAGAGCCTGAAGGTTTGTTTGGTTTGAGGAGTTTCTGGATACTTGATGCACTAGCTAATTTTATTTTCAGATGCCTGCTTGCCCACCAGTTTGCAGCTAACTGAAGTTACTCAGTAACTTCATTCTGGGACTGGCAGTCTGAGAATGACAAAAACCAAACCCCATCTTTTTGAATTTTTTTCCTCCTAATGTAGTTGTTTTCTCTGTAACTCTTTTCTCCTTAGCCTGTCTTTCAAAAACAAAATGACAAAAGTAATGAAGTGAGCAGTACTGAGTGAAATGGGATAATTTAGAGCAATGAAACAGAAGGTCTAATCCCTTGAATATGTTCTTTGTGTACTTGCCTAGCCTGGTAAAATATTCTGATGCTTTTAGTCTCAACTTCATTGCTACATAATGATACTAATTAACAGCTTTACTGGCAAATCAACATCTTAGAGCCTAATTTTAATTTTAAAATTCGAAACACAATGGAGTTTTATTTCATTGTTAAATTTTCATGCTGTATCTCAAAATACAGAACTGCTTTATCTTGTAAATTTAATCTTGAGTACAACATCTCACAAAATGTCTCTGAGAGGAGAGGCCATAACTGTATTTGCTGCTTGGCGTTTATGATTGTAGTGTCTTCTGTAATGCAGTTAATCTTTCTTTGCAAGAGAAGACAATAATCAACTTGGATGTTTTTACCACAGCCTTACCTTTATAAAAATTTCTCTTTCCGAGAGGTTTCCATAAAGTGTTTTTTAATAAAGACTCTTTTGGATGTTACCAAAAGAGTTGAATTAATATTTCTCATCTCATAAACATTTTCTGTGTTTACCTTCCACATTTTAGCAGCTTCTTTACTCTCAGCAAAAGCTAAGTTCCTATCAGTAATTGGACATTTGAAAATAATAATCTACTTTGATAGGAATTAATCTATTCTGCTCAGTCTTTGCATGACGTCAGTGACAATGGTTGGAAAGAACCTCTACAGATCATCTAGCCCAACCATCCTCACCATCTTCATGGCCCTCTGTCAGACTCTCTGCAGTAATTCCCTGTCCTTGTTGACCTGGGGAGCCCAGAACTCCAGGTGTGGTCTTTCCAGGACAGAGTAGAGGCGGTGGAGAAAATCCCTCCACCTGCTGGCCACACTCTTCTTAATACAGCCCAGGAGAGCAATGGTCTTCCTGGCCATGAGGGCACTGGTGTTGAAGGCTATGCTGTGCACCAATTTTGGAAGCTAAAACCAAACCAAAGCAAGATGTAAAAGAAGAAACATGATTAATTGCTAGGTTTAAATGAAGAGACAATTTGTTTGACTGTTTGCACTACCTGACCTGGAAGCTGTTCATTGAAAATCTCCCATGATTTCTGGCAGGTAAAATTGGGTAAGTCATGTAGTTAATTAGGGGAGAAATCCATTACCTAATGCCTTTTGCTAGGGTTGTTTATTTTCTGCACATAGATTTTAACATGAATATTTTAACATAAACTGTGAGGGGCAGAGAGTCCTTACAGTTGACAGCATTCACTTATTTAAGCAATTCACTTGCAAGACCTTGTGACCTTTGAGCATGGCAATCTGTTAGCTAGTCATATGCTCTTCACTAGCTTGCTACCTTTGACTACAGGATTTTTAAAACATGCATTTGAGAGCAAAAAGTCGTTTAAAACCTTCCACATTTTCTGTCCTAATCTTCTCTCTGGCACTCTGATTTACTGGTATACCATACTGATGCTCAGTGACTGCAAGAAATTTGAAGCCTGAAGAAAAACACACTTAATGTTGTTCATACTTAAATTTCTAACAGGAAAAATCAGTCTGGGGTAACTTCATTTACCTTAATGGTAGTTTTTCAGCTACATCTCTTTGCTGTCATCTGAGTTGTCATTCATTTTCTTTATCAGCTTGGTCTGTAGCTGTAATTCTGGAAGATGGACAGCCTGATCTTTATGAGTTTGTCTCACTATGTATGATCCTATAATAAAATTGTTTGCTATCCTGTGCTTGTTCTCACTTCAGTGTACTCTCATGAGTCCCAGGTTTTCTGATGCTGCCGATTAGCTGGAGAATTCATGAAAAATATAATGAAGCTTGAACTTAAATTCATTAATTTCTCAGCACAGAATGTGGAAGTGATAAAAGAACAGCTTTGAACATTTTTCTCTACATACGACATTACTGATGTTTTTTAGCTCTAATTCAGTGTATTAGGAACTCTGAACTAGAAGAGCTATGATGCTTGGAGTTCACTTGAGTTCTGAAAGACTCGTGCCTCTGGGAATGCAGTGTATAGAATTAAGCTATTACCCTGCTGACCATTCCTGTTTCCTGTAGTGGGAGATTAGGCTGGGTCTGTAAAACTATTTAGAGTTCACTGTAAAGATCTCCCCAAGTTGCTTGGCCCTGTTATTCCCGCTTATGTTCTGTCATATTACACAACTACAGAGTAACATACATAAACTCTTAAGTAATTCTTAGGTCCTGCCTTAAGTTTAACAGCTTCTCTCAGGTAATTTATATAAGGTACATTTGGATGTTTTGGGTTTTTTAAAATTAATTTCTAGCATGAAGTGTTTTGGCAGCCACTTCCCAGTTAGAGAAAGTAAGCCTCAATTAAAGATTTTCCTTAGGCAAACTTTAAATGTGATGGGAGGGGTAGGAAGACTCATCCACTGAGTCAGTTGTTTAGCACAGGTTTTATTTTATTTGAAAGCACTTATGCTGACTTTATACACCTTCATAATGAGAGAGTTACTTTACTTTTACTTTTCCTTCGGGGGAATAGAATCAAATGTGTTTCATTTTTAGGCAGAAAACTGGCAAAAGTTTATATACTTGATATTCTTTCCAACACTATGAATTAAAATAAATTGGAGCACATTTGGTTTAATCTCTTTGGCTGGCATCTTCAAACAAGTGAAGTGTTTGAAATAGTTACAGGTTGAGCACCTGTCTCTCCTCAGAAGTCCTGAAGGTACCAGCCTCTAGTATAGTCATTTAGATCCTGGTATATCTTGGCTGCCAGACAATTTGTTGGTTTCTGGGGGTTTTAGCCCATTATGTGCAATTACTTTCCAGTGTAGGACTTGCATTGGCTCTTAGAGCTGCTTCCTCATTTGTCTTGCACATAGCCATTTTACTTCTGGAATTACAGGTGAGTGAAGTAGGTTTTAAAAGTACAGTGTGGAATACAGCCATTAGTAGCTAATGAACATTAATTTTGTTACATATATATTTTTGTGGGGGTTTTTGGGCTAGAACTGCTGTGGAAAGAGAGACCTAGAACATACTTAATATAGTGGACTTGTCAGGGAAAGGCATTCAGATTGTTAGCAATTAGTTTATAGCGAAGAATGAGCGAGAGGAGAATTTGTATGTAAATTACCATTCATTATTTGCTATGTTGGGTTTTTATGTAGAGAAATTTCTCTTAAACACAGGTCTTGACAGAGCTGTTTTTAATAATCCAGCTGTACTTTAGTTTGTAGGCATTTGGATTATGACTTGGAATCACCAGAACACATGTATCAGTCTGGTGAGATTTCAATAGCAAGCTGAGAAATGCTGTGCTCACACGGAGCACAAAGCCTGTATTGGCAAACCTACTTCTTAGTACTATTTTTTAATAGTTTGCTATTGTAGATTTTTCCTTGAATGAAGTTGTTTTACCAACAGGTTAATGGAGAGCTACAGTTCCAAAGGGCAGTGCAGCTATATACATATGCTAGAGCTGTTTCTTGAAATTTTGCTGGAGTCCTACATGGTGTTTGTATTTATACAATTATCAAAGTTTATGCCAACAGCCATGTCCAGTCCAGATTTTGGTACAATAGCTGGTTGAATGTAACCAAGGAGTTTTCAGACAATGGCTTCGACAAGGGGAAGGGAAATGCTTGCATTTCCCAGTGAACATGGGACCATTTACTACCTCAAGTAACAGCTCACCTCTCTTCAGATTCTGGAACTGATTGTTTGTTGCACAGAAAGTGGTGTGGCTCTAGTGAGTAATGTTAAACTCCTGGGGCATGTCATAATTTTTTGCTCAGACATTCACAAGTCATTTAAAAAAACAACTTATTTCTCAATATTGAATGTGCAGACAATGCAGAAGAACCGTATTTGATGCAGTACCTTTCAGCTACTGGGGTTTGGGGGTTGTTATTGTTCCACCTCCATTTAAAATATCTTTGTCAGAAATTTGCATGCCCTGGGCTTTTCCATACTTTTATAGTTTAGTTAGGAAAAATAGAATTCAAAGCTTGAAGTGTATATTAGATCTTCTGTGTTATGTGATCAGGTTTCCCTCTCACATGCCATCTAGATAGCTTTAGAATACCGTGCAATGGCACTGGTTCCTTTTCTCAGCAAATGAGCTGAACGGAACTGAAATTTAACTCCTTGATTATCTTTTCCTTTGAACTACATGCTGTAAACAGAAATGTAATCTTAATGTCATGTCTTGAAGATACTTCTTGATCTTAAACTTTCCAGTGACCTTATATCTCAGCATAAGACATGCTCAAGTGAGGAGTGGGAGTACTGTCGCCATGAAAAAAACAAGTTGAATTTGGAGGCAAGCAAGGAAAGCCTCATCTGGACAATGCTCTACCAGGCTTTTTCAAATGCAACAGGTTTCAGAAGGAATAATCTAAGTAAAACATTAAGGGGGATGTAGGGGTTAGTTTTCTAGCACAGACTGTGTTGTGGTGTCACTCTGTGATACACCGCAGTAAAGGATCTCTTCCCAGGCATTGTTGCTATGCTTTTATGACCTTAGAGCCGGCAGGAGAGTTCATTTCTGGGCCTGGGCCTTTGAAACCACAAATGCAACGCAAATGGATGTCTGTGTTTACTCAATAGTGGTGAATGGGGATTAAACTCTAATTTAACTGCCTTGTCTCATGGTTGCATAGCTGCTGAACCTGTCTTGGTGCCACTCCCCAGTGCCACAGGTGGCCATGCTGCACTTAATGGGAGCTGTTCATGAAGGGCGAGCTCTGCAAACTGTGCTGCGGAACTGAGGCCACTCTCACCCCTTGGGGCTGCTGTTACCCTGGTCACCCCCATCCTACCCCGGCACTGCCTTCCACCACCACCCTGAGATGCAGGTTTGAGCTGTGCCGCTGGCGCTTCCCACCACTGAGACTGAGGCACGTTTGCCAAACAGTTACCAAATCTGTCTGGAATTGCTCCCTTTGCTGCTTTTGTTTCACATTGCATCTGACTAACTCGCAGGTCATGTTCCGCCTCACAAGCATTAAACCCACAAAGCTTCAGACATTTGAGCTATATTGAAGTGAATTAGGGAATCATGCCATAAATATGCTGTTTGATATTTTTTAATTCAGTAAATTTTCAGGAATTAGTAGGAATGCAGTGCTTAATAGTGAAAGATTCCAATATTTCTGCAGCTCAATACCCCCACCTTTGTGGGGTGTGCACGGTACACAGTTGTTCATTTAACTGGCATTATCAAAAGTGCTGTCTGAGACATGTTTGACCATCAGATAGCATGGTGAGAATATGAGAAAAAGTGGTGAGCCTTAGGTGTGTTCTGTCACAACTGGAAACAAAAATACAACTGAGAAAAGCTCCTGTTTTGCATTACCACATAATGTGCCTTTGCCTTGATCCCATGAGTTGTTGTAGTTTCCAAGCAGAATGTAATGGGAAAGCATGTGGACCTCCACGTGGTGCAACTGAAAAACATGGTTAGAAAAATAAATTACTAACAGCTCGCTTTCTTAGCTGCTGCTTTGAAATGCTCTAATTGAATTATTAGCAGATGGTGCCATTGTCTTGCCTCACAGCAGTCTTTTCTGAAAAAGGAAGAAAATACTCTTTATCCCTAATTAGGGGATTGATCATCTGGAAAAGGTTGCTTTCAGTAATCTGCTTTACAGCAATTGTCAAATATTGGTAGGTGAGGTAATTTTTCTGATTCACGGATCTTTCCTAGAGAATATGGGTTGTGACTTCTTTCCAGTGGAAAGGGAAGTTGTTACCTTACTCTGTTTTCCCTCAGTAAGAAGCACCATTGCAAAATTATGCCTCTCCAATATGTATTTGTGCTGAAGACCCTTTGACTTACTCCTCTAGAAGGTGAAAAGTAATATTAATTTTTCTTAGGCTTGATGGAGATATATTGTAACAATGTGGACTTAGTAATTTAGCTTTAATTTTTCCTTTTCTCTGCTTCATTCAAAAGTGAAAGTACTTCATTTGGGACATAAGCTGAGTTCCACATTCACAGTAAATAGCTTAAATAATTTCTGTTAGAATTTTTGTGGAGATAAAATTTCTGCTTGTAACTACTTAATTAGTTAACTAATTAATGAATCTTCCTGAATGCTATATAAGTAATCATTTGTTGTTTGAGTATAAATAATTAATCCTAGCAAGCGGAGCATAACTTTGGATATAACCTCAGGTGCAGAAGAATTCACTTAGAGTATGATGTGAGCAAATAAGGACAACTTTACTTCTGTAGTAGCTGGAATAACTTTAAAGGACGTGTGAATATGCTGTTTACTGATAAATTCCCACTTACGTTGGTGTATGTAGTCCATTTTTACTTTAAACATTGAGGCTTTATGATTCCTGTTAGATGAGATTACCTACCTGTCAACGTTGTAAAGAAAGAAAATAGTCCTCTCCTTGGACAAACTTGTGTTGTAGAATGCCACGTTTATGAATGTCCTGGGTCTAATTCACCTGGCAGCTGTGTCCCAACAGTCTAGTTACAACAGAGGGATTTTTCTCCTTTCCCCCTTGCTGCCCTCCCCTCTGTGTGGGCAAGGGGAAAAGAAGCTGTGAAAGCCAAAATGTCAGCGTGCACACAGCAGACAAAACAGCAAAATCCAGCACTGCCATGTGCAAACTGGAACCGGAACAGAAGGGCCGAACCCCAGCCTGGAAACTGGGGAAGAAACACAAAAAACCCTGAACAGGATACTTTTCAAGCTGTAGAATATATTACAAGTCCCCAAAACCCCAGACCATCCTTTTCCTGTCATGCAGTGACCATGATGTAGAATATATGATCGAGCTTTCTGTTCCTCTGTTCCACTGGCAGGGGAGAGTAGCCTCATCCCCTATCCCTCATGGCTCCTAGTGAGGCCGGTCAGCTTAAACCAATACAATGAAGAACTTCATTAGTTTCCTCAGTGAAGCAGGAGACTACTGTTAAGATTTGCAAGAGCAGAGAGGATGTGCAGTTGAGGCTTCAGTGGCACATGATGAGCAGATTTTGTTTCCCCAAATCTAGAACTGTCAGCCTAAATTTTCTAAATGTCAATGTTTATAACAATAAAAATTGCTAGCTGAGTGCTCGTTAGTGTACAAGGATGGAACCTTTGCAGTCTTGACAACATTGAGCAGTTTACTGTCTGTCTTGTCTAAACTGTAGCAGGATTTATAGCTTGTTTGCCTCTGCCAGCAGTGATGTGCATGCAGTGTACCATTGTAACACCAAGAAGCGTGTGCTAACTTCTGCATGCCAGTTGAAAAACATGGTGGAAAACCCATGCAGCTTTTAGACAGTTCTATTATAATTGTTGCTTGCTAATTTGGGGAAAACTTTGGACAGGCCTATTTCCGGAAGGGAATAATTTAAACCCTGATCTGGGGACCACCAAACTCTTTAAGACAGTAAATTCCAATGCTTGCAGAAAATTTGTATGTCTCAAATCCAGACACTTGTAGCAATTGCCAAAAGGATGTGGTGTGTACAGAGGGTTACTAAGTATTATAAACTTTATAAGATGCACACAGAACCTCTTGCAGTGTTTGAATTTTTTGTAATGGACAGGTGTCAGGCTGACAGAATGAAGCTCTCCGATTTGAGAGAAAACAGAATTATTATTTGGAAAGAGAGATACAGAAAGGAATTAGAAAGCAGATACAAAATGCATGGCAACCTCCTGGAATTTTCCCCCAACCCAAAACTACATCTATAATCCCTAGTTCTCCAATCCTCCCCTCCCAATGCCTCTGCCATCCATATGCCTAAACACAAGCCTCTGGAGCCCCCAAAACAAGCCTACTCCTTACATGTTTGTCCCAATAAAAGCAGCTCCTCCCAGACACAAGACTGGAGGGGGAGGAAGGGAGAGCAAGCTGGCCTCGCCCCGAGTTTCTAAAGAGATAGCAGAATTATGGGATTGAATAACAATTTGGTAGTCCCTAGAGGATTTTTTAAACCCTATAGTTCCCAACCTGGGACAACAGGAAAGACATCTTTATGTCAAATATTTCTTATACTTTACACAGAACTGTTTTACACTGAAAAAGGTAACAATTGCAGTTGTTTACTGCAGTAATAAAAGCATCTGTGATAAAACTGGAAAGGAAGAGTTGTAGTGAAGTTCACCTTAATAGAAACATAGCAAGTAGCTTGCCATTTGTGGTATTAACCAATAAATCTCTACTAGGCTTTGTTACAACTTCCTAACCTCTGTGTCTGGGTATAGTTTCAAAAGGAAATGTAATCATTCTGTTTCCTTCATTGGCTCTCCTGTGACCCATGAACTATGCAGTTCCAGTGTTGCTATTTAAAGGGTGATCATTATCTATACTCTGTTTTTTACTGTGGAAGGATACTTCTGTCATGTACCTTTTCTATTTTGCTTTCTACAGCGAGAGATTAGTTTTGCATACTAGAGTAAAAGTAGCTAAACCGAAAGGTCATTACCCAGGCTGCTCTAGTACTGCAACAAAGGGTAGCAAAATAGTGCACAATAGTGCCTTAAGCTATTACTTCTGCATGGCTCTCCCTATGCCTTGTACATGTACTGGTTCACATGAATATTGTTCTAAAATCATTAAACATGTTTTCTAAGGATACTACAATCTTGATTTTTACCCAAGAGGACTGCATGTCTATTCTTCACAGTTCACTGCATTATTTCCAGTGTCCTTTGCCAAGTCTGATGCAGATCTAGTCTAGATCTTAAAGGATGAAGTCTTTTCACCTAGGAGTTTTCAGTTATTTGAGTCAGTGGGAGGATTTTTTTTTTTCCTCCAATCTATAAGAGCTGAAAGGTGAATCATAGACAAACTGCAATTTCCAAGACAAAACTAGGTAAAGATATGGATATATGCCTGAATGGAAAATTCTGCCAAAAGCTTATCTTCTGCCTTCTATGAAATTCTGCCAGTAACTTAAACAATGGAAGTTTTTCTTCCAGCGGTGAAGTCACACTGCTATCCTCTGGCAAAAAATTACCTCTTCCAGTTTCTGAAAGCGATACTCAATAGTCTGTGCTAAGTTACTGAAAAGCTGGCACTGCAAACTTAAGGTATAAAAACTGATCAAGCATCCTGAACCAAATGAAAATGTTCACGTCAGCTGTTTCTGTAGCCATCTCATTTACAAGCATGTGTGATCATGGAGAAAGGCATAGAGTAGAAAAACGTGAAGGCAACATCACTAGCACTGATTTTGCTTATCCCTCTTCTTCTGGTCTATTTGTATGGAATATCAAATAGCTTTTATGTAACATAAATATTAAATATAAATTAAATAGATAATATAAATAAACAAAATAAATTTTAAAGGAAAACTTGCCCTGCATTTGTATCACTCAGTTTGTGGTGGTACACCAAATATCCCATTGCATGCCCTGCATTCTTTTCTTTTACATTAATTTTCACTACTGGGTGACTGGATTGAAGTCAAATTCAGGAGAAATGGCATAGTAACTAATAACTCAGTTTCATAGATTCATAGAATGGTTTAGGTTCGAAGGGACCTTAAAGGTCATCTAGTTCCAACCTCCCCACCATAGGCAGGGACACTTTCCATTAGACCAGGTTGCTCAAGGTCTCATCCAACCTGCCCTTGAACACCTCCAGGGAGGGGCTGTCCACAGCCTCCCTGGGCAACCTGTTCCAGTGTCTCACCACTCTCACTGTAAAGAACTTCTTTCTAATCGCCAGTCTAAATCTCCCCTGCTCGAGCTTCAGTCCATTCCTCCTCATCCTATCACTGCAAGCCCTTATAAAAAGACCCTTCCTGGCTTTCTTGTAGGACCCTTTCAAGTACTAGAAGGCTCCTATAAGGTCTCCTTGGAGTCTTCTCCTCTCCAGGCTGAACAGTCCCAACTCTCCTGCAGCTCCTAGGTTTAACAAGCTTTATTTGCCAGTTCCCCAAATCAAAACATTAGAGCACTTGTAACTGAAAAGGAGATATTTACCTTTTCTCCCAAGTTCTACTTTTCTTTTTCTTCAGACTGTATCCTTGCTTCTTGATTTTTTTTTTTTTTTTTTAAATGTGATCACTGCCATGGGACTGAAACAATTCTTCTGTAATAGGTGAAAGTTAACATGGGAACAACAGAGTCTCATGTGCACCTGAACTTTTCTTTTGAGGCAAAGACTGGTAGATAGAAACATATATGCTTTTGAAGCTTTATCTTGCTTTATCAAAATGTCTTATGTGATGCCAGAGATGGACTGACTGGCAGATGTCTCTTGATCCTATAGGAGCCTGGGTGGATTTTTTTTGTTGTTGTTGTTTTGTTTTCTTTCACAGAGTCTTTAATCATAGCAAGTGTGACTGAGATCTCAAACACGTACTAGAGAAGTGTTCCAATGCTTATGAATTTTTAAGATCTTATCTGTTTTATGAAAATGTAGTTAGATCTGCCAACTCATGAGGGATTTTTTGTTCAAATGTTCTTTGCTGTTAGTGGGGGGTCCAAAGCCATTTGCCTTTTCGTGTCTGTGGAATAATTCTTTTATCAGTACATATTAGTTGTTTTGTGAGACTGAAATCTTGACCATGTGCAAAATTAATCCCCTACCTATGAGCAGGACAGTGATACAAAGTGGAGGTTGTAAGGGGCAGTGTAGAGCCTGAAGAGGTAGCCTAGAGGTAGTAGAGTGTGGGAAATAAAGAGGATAATAAAAATAAGATCATGTATTAACATTATAAGTTCACTCTAGAGCTGTACTAAGAATTTGTCATCACTTCTTCAGTTTCTGTTCCAAACTGGACACAGCCAACAACTAGCATCCAAGCCACATACCACAATGCAGTTACCTTAAACAACAAACTGGCACCTTCCAATCATATTTGTTCACAGCAAGCACTTTACTTTCTATTCAGTGTTTTGGGAGTGAATTTGTGCATGGAGAAAGTATTTGCAAATAGGCAACTGGTTAAGGAGATAATTCTGTGTATTATAGCTGTCCTAAAGTCTGGAAAGTTCTGCTAGCATCCCCAGAACTTTACAGATTGTCAGCAACATTTAAAGAATAACTTAGTCTCTCCAAGGTTTCTTTTTTTTTTCTCCATCTCCCCTGTTTCAGCCTGTGCAGTAGATAATCTGCAGTTCTTTTGCAAATATTAAATCCTATCAAGGAACTATAACCCCTTTTTATCTGTTATTTAATATCTGTGCAGTAAGTTTCAAATCTCAGTATTATATAGCCTGCTGAATTCTAATACAAATGGTGAGTGTGGGAAGCAGAACTCACATCCACCTACAAACATCACCACTAACTCATCTGTAGTTCATAATCCATAAAGGTATCACTTGCCAAAAAAAGAAAAACAAGCCTTTTAGTTGTTCTTAAGCAGCCTACACATCAGACTGTCATCCCCTTGCTTTCTGCTCCTATGTCTGGAGAATTTCCTCACATTGCAATGCAAGGCATGTGTACAACTGCTATTGTACAACTGTGAGGTGCTAATGCTATGACCCAAATGTTGTGCTGTGACTTCTCTTCCAAATCTGTTGTCCTTAAGGATATTATCAATGATGTGAAGATAAGTATCAATGATGTAAAAACTGTCAATAACTTACAAGCTGCAAGATGAACTTGTCACATACCAAGTTACTACCTCTCTGTAGCTATTTGACCTAAACTGGCTGATAGTTCACAGTGAATGCCTTCGGGCATATACGTTACCCTCCTGTGACAACAGAGTTTGTTGTGAGCAGCAACTTCTTTGACATTTTATTACAACTTAAGAAATACGTCTTCTAAAATAACCTAGATGATGTAAAGCTTGTCATCTTTGCTGTGCAGAACTTGTTGACAATGGATAGAACTTTAAACAAAGCATGAACTATCTCAGAGTGAGATCTGCAAGAAAATGTTTCTGCCAGTTACCCTTTATCAAAGATGTTTTTGCCAAATACTGATTAAATAGGACAATAGAGATTACTTAAGATACCACATTAGATCTGTTCGGAATGTGAAGTGCTGAGCTCATTTTATTGTTTATTTTAGTTAGCATCTTGCAAATCTGTATCTGGAAAATAGTCTTGGTAGTTTATGTACATATTTAACTGGTCTCTGTGGAAGTTTTTCACTTGGATCAATGTTATCTAGTAAAGCAGGTTCATTTAAATTGCTGTATCTTTTGTTTCACAGTTCATAGGTGAACTTGAGACAGTTAACAACTAATTGCTTTAATTCTACTAAATTTAACCACCAGCCCCCCACTGTCTCCATCCTCCATCAATAAGAGAAAGTGGTCTGCTTTAAAATTCTTGTTGATAGTTTTCAGGAGTGGAGGTTTGATCCTAAATTATTTGTAAACATGATTTAGTGAAGGGTTGAACTTGTTTAAGGACAAACCCAAACTTAGGGTGTAGTATTTCAAGTGTACTGCTAAGAGGGCTTTAATTCAGACAAATGTTTTCCTTTAATCTTGCTTGCCTCAACTTGTGTCTAGTTCTTTCGCTCATCAGTTTCAAAGTTTGGGTTTTTTCAACCTTGATATACACTTATATGCAATATACTAAGTTTTTGGTATGTTGAATTTCTGATGAAAGGAAATCGTCCATAAAACAATTTGTTTTGGCAAGAGTGTGTGCCAAAAGTAGACCCTCCCTTGATGTGTCAATGCAGAAATAAACACAGGAGGGAGGAAAAATGCTGGTGTAATAAATACAAATAGAGATTGGACATGTCAACACTCTAAGTTTACAAATAGTATCTGTTAAGCAAACATTAAGACTGGAAACTTAAACAAAATTAAGTTCCCCAGACACATGAAAGCCTTCACTAGTAAGCCTTAAAATAAAACAGAAGATATGAAACTGAAGTAATTAGGTGATTTTCCTCTTCCCAATTTTCTTTCCTGAAAGGCTTTAATACACATGAGAGTTTTTCATATTGCAGTGGTAGCTTCAGGCATCAGTTTACCCATGATTATGATCTTCCTGTCTCAGCTAGCCCTGAAGCAGCATTTTGTGTTGTGGAGTACTTGGAGGACATATGTTTTGGCATGCTACTTCATATCACATATGTGCTTGCAGAACAAGACTTGTGACATATGATGTGCATGACTTCCTAAGACTGACTTTTATGTATTTAATAGGAATGTCTGGTCAAACAAAGAGAAACAGCTTCCAGAAAAGGTCATGTCTTGGGTCACATCAGGTTCTCTGTCAGCAGAGATGCCTGCAGAAATTTTGGAGCAGAAGGTTGTCACAGAGCTGATCACTTACTAATTTGCAGTGAGGCAGGCTGAACCACAGTCTGCATGGGCTTGTCTACTTTATGCTTTACAATTTTCAAGTATGTAGAGAATTCTCTTTTGAAACTGTATAGCCTTTTCCTGGCACAGGTTAAAGCAGGAAACAATGCTTATCACCACTCCTCTCAGGGGTTGCTGTACAAGGCGTCAGGGCAGCTAACCTGGTGAACTTGTAGTAGAAGTCTGTGCTTTGAATTGTAAATAAATCTAAATACCAATTCTAGTCCTTACAGTGCTTGCTAATTCACTATTCTCAATATAAACTATGCAAAAACTGCAGAAATTACTCCTAATTTATGAACCACAGATATACAGATTATACCAATAACTCTAAGGCAGGGTCGATTTGCTTGTTTATTGGATTAACTCTCTTGCAAGAACTAGAAAGGAAATTCTGCTAGTGAACCAGTGATGAATTCAAGTTCTCCCACTGTAGATACATCTCTTCCATTCTGAGTTCTGTGAGCATGCTTTCTTGTATAGTCTTTGGAAGTATGATGTTGTTTTGAGTATTGTAACTTGGTCTTTGATAAGGATCATCAAATCTGAATGAAATAAAGGGTCATAATAGGTACATGACAATATTATGTTGGATGCTGGTGCTGGACAAATACTCTTGCATTTAATAAATGAAATGTTCATCTGTTAATTAAACCTCTGACTGGAACTACCTTGAACTTTGATCTGTGAATTGCCTAGAGGTGCTAGGATTAAGAGACTAGAAATCAGATCTCTTAAGGAAGACTGCTGGCCTTTGTGATTAAGGTTAAAACTTGAATGTGAAACTATTTTACTCTGAAGATATAGAATGAAGCAGATGAAAACAAACCTGTTAAACTCAGTCATGAAATGCACAGTGGCAGATCAGAATCAATTTGTAATTTGATCATTGTAATTAATCTTGCACTTCAGTAAGCAGCTCAAGGCTAGTTGTGGTTTCTGTGGTGTGTGTGTGTGTAACACAATCTGAGGTAACATGGTGACTAATGGCATTTATCAAGCCGTGTGCAAGAAGCCAGTCCAGACTACCAGAAGGCTTGTTCTTGAAGAGGTGATGGTGCTCTGGGATGTACTCAGCATTTGAATCCTTTGCTTCTTTCTTTACAGTTCCCCATGCAGTGGGGAGCAGAACTCTTATGTTCTGTATTATTGCCAGTGAAAAGATTTAAAAGAGCATTGCTCAGCAAATTGGAGAGATAAGCAGTTTCACCATGATGATCTATTTTCTCTGCAGAAAGATGAGGTGCTGTCACTTGATGCCAGAGAGATGTAGTAAAGTTAATTTGCCAAATGAATATCCTGACAGTTATTGTCTTGTGTCCCATGGAATGTGTATTTCAAGTAATGTCAGCTTGCCAATTTTGAACACCAAATGATTGTAAAATATTGAATCTTAGCAGAGAGAGTTCTTTATTGCAAATATTAACACCAAAAAATAAATCAGAAGTTTGGCTTCTGTCTATACTCTGCTTATGCAATGATAAAGAATTACAGAATGGTTTGGGTTGGAAGGGACCCCCAAAGGTCATCTAGCCCAACCCCACTGCAGTCAGCAGGGACATCCTCCACTAGATCAGATTGCCTGGAGACCTACTGAGCCTGACCCTAAATATCTCCAAGGATGGGGTCTCAACTATCTCCCTGGGCAACCTGGGAGATCCCTCCTCTCTCAGCCTCTGTTGATAATGAGGATTGTACTGGCCCAGGTGTAGGACTCGGCACTTGGTGTTGTTGCATCTCATGAGGTTCACCTGGGCCCATCTCTCCAGCTTGCCCAGCTGATTTACATCACTGAAATTAAAGAAAACCCTTATACAAGGAGTTTGTTTGCATTTCTTAAGAGCTCTGAGCAGTTCTTTGACCTGTATTCCACCAAGTGTGGCTGCTGTAGGTTGATCTCTTTGGACAGACAGGTAGTCATGGTAGGTAGCATATGCCTGGCTTTGTTCTCTTGAAGATTGTTTTTTACTGATCATAGTTGTTTAACAGGGATTGCTGCATTTCAGTGGTTTGGGGAGTTTGTAGAACTGACAATTTCTTCCCTGGGGCCAGCAGTTTTGAGTGAGTAGAGTTTTGCCTCTCGTTCTACATGTCTGTTACTAAATTAGCATTTAAGCCACCACTTTTGTATGCTTTTGAGGGGAATGTCTAAGATGTTCTCAGCTGTATTGGTTGTAGGATAACTGCATGTTTATGAAATTAAGCAGGCTGTTTGCTGAACTAACACATGTGGCTCCTTGGGTTGCTTATCTTCGAAAGGAATTTCTTGCTTAGATGCTTTCTCAGATGAGAAATATTGATGAAATTCTTGTCTTGTTTCCCCTAGTGACTACAATATGGTAGGAAGTGCAACAAGAACTGCATCTATAGAAAAAATCCTGTGCATTTTTGGGGGAAAAAAAAAAGTCTTAATTCAGTTGTTTCTATCCAATACCAGAGGGAAACTCTGATGCTTCATGGTTTTATAAAATACATCAAAAGGTGGTAGTGTCCCTCTTACCCTGAAATAATTTAAATTCAAATGTTTCAGTTAAGAGATAGTGACTCCTACAGTGGAGCCCCAAAGAAGTCTGAGGGAGGAATATTTGCTTCTGGGAGGTACTGTATTAACAGGAGAGATGTGATATCAACAGAAGTAGCTGCTACAGAAAGGGGCCTAGAGGATGGATCAAGAAACCTCCAAATTTACCTTGAGCAAAGTTTTTTAGTGTGGTCTTCCATCCCCACCCTCCCGCTGCTTCTCAGTGCCAAAATCAGAAGACATTTCTGGTTCAAGGTCTCATTAGAAGTGGTTTAAAACTATAAAGCAAGATTGCCCTTTTTTGATTTCTGCTGTGTTGAGGGAAATACAATAGTGTGCTATAATTATGATGAACAGGATGGCATCAAAGATGCCAGATCACATTATCTTCCTAGTTGGAACAATATGTAGGCCCCACAGATTTTGGCGCGCTGTGCTGAAAGTGAGATGACTCATAGAAAATCTTAGCCTTGGGAGCCTTGTTCGTTCTGATAGTAGTTGATTTAATTAAGTCAAATCGCTGAAAACTCAGGAAAAGCAAACAGAAATGTATTTGATTTACCACTCCTATAACTGACTCTGAGGAAGAGCAAGCTTAGTCAATGCCATCGCAAGATGAAACAAGCTGGCTGGTGCGTTCAGGGAAGGTGGTCATTTACAACGATGGGAATCTATTAGCATGATAACAGTCCAGTGATAATAGTGAAAAAGAAATTGCACCTGTTGGAGTATCTGCTTTTGTTTCTTTTTTCTTTGTCTCATCGCTATAATGTGGGGTTTAGAGCAGTTTAAGTAGCTATTGACCTAAAAACTATCAACAGCTGACAAGGTAAATTTCCAGCTATGGCTGAATGGATATTCCCCTCACTGAAATCTTCAAGTGCTGAGTGTTGACTTAGCTCCCAGGAATTTTCAGTTTCTGATAGAGCTAGTAGTGGTGGAAGGAGGTATGAGATTCAAGATGCATTTGCATTACTGCAGTCACCATATTTAAATGCAAGTTAGATAAAGGTCATCTTGTTTGTTTTATTTGGAAACTACAGCACTGAAGTTCTTGGTGCTGCAGTGTACTTCCATACTTCCAAAGGCAGCTTTAAACTGTGGAAAGTAAATGCTATCAGCTTTATATCTTAGGTTTGGTGGATTGGTATGAAATACTCAGAGATTCATTGGAAGACTAATGTAGATGCTTTTGCTGAAGTATTGAGCATAGTAAAATCTGGAAAGGTAGTACTTGGATAATTGAAATCATACAGGCTCTAGCAGTTGCTTTTTACCTCAGAATTGTCTTTTCACTGATCATGCTACAATGTTGTTTTTGTGTTTTTCCTTTAAAAACCTTACACACCTTTTAAACATTCATTAAACACTTAGGTCTATCGAATACACAGCAAATCTTTGCATATTTCAAGGTGTTAAAATGTATTTTGGGACAAAAAAAAAAGAGGAGAAATCCCTTTAGCAGTGGTAGAAGACAGAGGTGGAAGCCCACACACAGAGGAAAGGACTAGTGAAACCCATTTATTCTCATTGAAGTAATAAAGCAGCATCTGTTATAATGCCCTTTGCTACTATGTCTGTCTTAGTTCTCACCAACATAAAAATGGAAGATAGATACACCAGGCTTAAAGCATAGGAAGAGTCTTCTGCTCTGTGGTTTAGGAATGTGCATTTTACTGTCATTTACTCTTCATAAAGCAATACAGAAAGAATCTCTACCATGTCTGGGGGACAGAGCTTTATAAAGTTAGAGGATCATTGCACTTCCTGCAGTTAATTAATAGTTAGGCAATTTATAGGAGTAAAACATAGAAAGATTCAACTGTGAAGCTTTATTCCCAGGAGTCTTAAATTCCTTCAGTGATTCTTGGACTACCCTTGGTGAAATAAATCCACATTACCTTCAAAAATAGATCCAACTGGCCACAGCATTCTGCACACTGAGCATTTAGTTATTGGTCTTCACTGCTGTTTAGAGTAGCTGAGTACTGGAGTTCATGTGGAGAAACCTGAGCTGAATCATTTGCTTTCAGAATATCAGAACGTTTACATGAATTATCACATGCAGTCAACAAGCTCCTAAATGTGTTCCTTATGTCCCATAACTGACTGCAGTCAGCATCTTGGCATTTCATTGAGAAGATGCATCCTTTTTAGCTCCTTAAAAATGAACTCATGTCTTAAATGAAAATACAGTTAATTTCTGATGTTAAAGGCAAATGAAATGGAGCTTTATTGATTGCTTTCATTGTGTTCACACAACTGAAGCTTTATGGAAGGGACAGGGAGGGGCAGTTGAGCTTTTTCCTAACCTACCTTCATGTCAGGTGTGCTGACAGATGTTCCTTGCCCTTTCTTCCCAACCTGGGCACTGTCCATGCAACTTTCTGTTTACTTGTTGTGATATATGTCTTCTTGCCAAAACCAAATAAATACATTCTATTTCTGTGAAAAATGATGTTGATCCAGAAGCATTTTAGGTTTAGTTGATGTAAACTGGAGCTTAAAAATGTTATGGTAGGAAGTTCTCTGTAACTAGCAGTGTGATTTATGAACTGCTAAGCTTAGTATTTCATATTGAAAGGAATGAGAAACTGTAAATCTCAGCAGCTGCTCAGTTCAAGCAATTGGCTAAAATATAAAGGATTATTTTACTGCATGTTCTGTGAGCAAATTATCCCCATATATCCCCCAAGTATTTTTTTTTTTTCTGAAATTGATTTTTGTCTTTCACTCATTGAAACCAAATAGGTGCTGGTCAATTTTCAAGGAAGTATTTAGGAACTCTGTCGGGCGCACACACTGTAATGATGATTACACTGCTGGCAACTCACAACAGAAGGAGAAGTATCTGATCAAGTGATCCTCCCAAGGAGTCTGTTGCTGATGGCTTTGGGCAATATCCTTGCATTTCAGCAGGGAGCTTTGGCTGTGCTCCTTTGCAGAAGAGTCATTTGCAATCCTTGCTTCCTTCATCACCTTCAACAAACTAGCCAGTGTTCCAGAATTTTGGCTGTGCTTCATCTTTGTGTCTGTTTGCTTCCTTGCAGTCTGCCACTTCAACACATAACAGTTCATAAAATTACAAAAAAAGTCAAAAGAAAAATACTGTCTGAGAGAGGTAGGTAAACTGCCTAGCAAAAGTTGGAAAACTAACTTGAGCAGATCCTAAACCAAACATATATAACTGCCAGCAGTGAATTGAACAAATACCAGGGAATTGAGTTGGGTTATTGAAAGCTCAAGGTTCTCTTCAGTCATTTTTAATAAGAGTATTTGAAGCACAGTCAAGTTAGATGCAACCAGTTAGGTTCTTCCTCACCTGCTCAGTACACTGGAGAGATCAAGGTGTTCTTGAAACATCCAGGCACTAGAATTTATGGGAATTAGGAGCATCCTAGTTTTTTCTGTACTAGTTGTGGTTCCTTAGAAGCGATGGAAGAACTGAGTCTGCAGATTTGAGTGCTCTACAAAGATGCTGTCACTTCCTTTACCATTTTTACTGTGTTTAAATTTTTTTTTTTTTGATATTCCAGGATAAGTCCAAATAGAGAAATATCTTAAGCAATGTAAATCAAGTATATCATAAAAATTCTAGGTAGCTTTTGACCACTGAGATCAAACTTTTCGGTCATGCAGTGTGGTTACAATCTACTGAAGTCCTCAGCTATTTGCATTGGTGAAAGCAGACATCTCCTTTCCCATGTGGCACGGTAGTTGCCACCCTCCATGCGACAGTGCCAAGTGATCTTGCATGCTGAGAAAAGACTTTGGGGTGCTGTATGTTGCTCGCCAGGGCTGTGTGAGGAAGGATGCTCTGTTCTCGCTGAAATCGAGCCACCTAGTGGAGAAATCCGCGCAGTGCCCGTGGCTGCTGCACTCGGGCTGGAGAGCTTCGTGAAGATCTGCTTTGTTTTCAGTTCTGTTCTCCTTTGCGTTAACTTCTGCTCCAAATACTGATTCGGTGACAGTTTTTCCAATTATGTTTTGTTCACCATTGAAATTAGGATGAGGCTAGAAATGGGAGAGGTCCCTCAGGACCTAGAGGGCAAAAGGAATTAATAACAGACTATGCAGTAGAATAAAATAACTACTTCTTTAAGTTCTCTGGAGCTTTGTGTATATGCAAATCACATCAATGACAGCTAATCTGTGTTGTGCGCTGATCTGTTCCTTCTGAAACTTTTTTTCCCCTCACTTTCCTCCTTGTGTTCAGCAACTGCTTTACCTGTAGCCAAGCATGTGTTGTTTTCTCTCCCACAGTACGTTAGGGGCTGGACAGGATGTCAAAAGATGATCCAGTCTAATTCCCCTGTCAGAACAGGATCACCTAGAACAGGTCACACAGGGATGCATCCAGGTGGGCTTGGAATGTTGCTGGAGAGGAGACTCCACAACATCTCTGAGCAGCCTGTGCCAGGGCTCTGTCACCCTCACAGAGAAGAAGCTTTTCCTTATGTACACATGAAACCTCCTGTGCTCCAGCTTGCACTCCTTGTCCTGTCACTGGACGTCACTGAGCAGGGCCTGACTCTGTCCTTCTGACACTGCCCTTCACATCTTTATAAACGTGAATGTGAGGTCACTCCTCAGTCCCCTCCAAACTAGAGAGCCCCAGCTCCCTCAGCCTTTCCTCATAAGAGGTGTTCCACTTCCATCATCATCTTTGTGGCTCTGTGCTGGACTCTGAAGCAATTCCCTGAGGTCCTTCTTGAACTGAGGGATCCAGAACTGGACACAATATTGCGGCTGCAGCCTCACCAGGGCAGAGCAGAGAGAAAGGAGAATCCCTCTTGACCTACTAACCACAGCCCTTCTAATCCACACTGGGATGTTGTTGGCCTTCTTGTCCACAAGGGCACATTGCTGACTTAGGGTCATCTTGTTGTCCACCAGGACTCCCAGGTACTTTTCCCCAGAGCTGCTCTCCAAGCGGGCACCCCCAGTCTGTACTAGTACATGAGGTTATTCTCTTCCAGATAGATGTCCTTTGAGTTCAGATAAGCGATGCCTTGGTGATCTTGCACAGCTGAAGGAAAATGGGAAAAATAAATTCTATAGCCAGAAACTTCTTTTATCTGTGAACAGAAGCCATCATTTTCACTCTTTTAGTATAATGTCAAAAAATTGTGGAGCTTCACATAATTGTATGTTATGTGGTAGAAAAGCAGTGGCAAAGCTGGGAACCAGTTTGTTCTAGGAGGTATTAACTGAGACTGTTGTCACCAAGTCACTTACTAGCATTCATGTGATTTATTGTTTTCCCTCCAAACGAGTGTGATCTATGTCCCATGGCTATTTGCTGCTCCAGGGTGGAGAATAGAGTGGTCAGGCTCCAAGTCACACTGTTTAACAACTGCAGGCAATTATCTTTGAGCAGAGACTCTGATTCTATTTCCTTATAACAAAAATACATGTTTCCTTTAAGAATCTTGCATTAATAAATCACAGCAATTTTCCAATTTTTTTTTTTTTTTTTTTTTTGCTGGATTAGTAATTGTTGTACTGGTGACAGCAATGGCTTCTGTTATCTTTTAGGTTAGACACAATGAAAGGAACTACCAAACTCACTGCAGTTATCACTCATTACCTCAGTGCTGCTGTACTCACAGCTATGACTGTTCTTCAGGCTGAATACTGCAAAGAGTGGTGCTTAGGTGTGTGGTTTTAGTGGTAGTTTAGCAGAAGTGGTGGGATTGTGAGCTCTAGCTGAGTGGTTGGAGTTGATGATTTCAAAAGTCTTTCCCAACCTTAATAGTTCTATGATTCTGTCATTCTAAGAGTACTATTGTGCAGTGAGCCTGCACTGCTCCACCAGCAAGGATTGTAACTTGATAGTCCAGCTTTACTACAGGTGTAATCTTCTAGCTGCTGCTCAAAGTTGCTATTGGCTTAAGGGGATATTCTTGCACTGGCAAAAGCATCTGGGCCTGGGGTAAGATAAATGTAGCCACTGAGGACATGTTTAATAAAACTTAGCATCCATGTTATCCATTTAAATACTTTTCTTGAAGATATATAATGCTTCTGCTTACATCTTTGACTAGGGAAATGTGCATTGACAGGACAGACATGTAATGCTGGCAGTTACTGGAAGGAAGACTATTTTTCCTCAACAGCATATGGTTTGAAGACTGAAAATACTGTCCTCAAGTCTACTGAAAGGTTTCTTGAAATACTTTAATGTTTATTATCCAGGGATTTTCAAGCTCGAGTGATCACGAAGTCCAGGCAGAGTTTCTTCTGAATGCAATTTAGTAGAAGACTCTAGCTTTTAAAATGTCTCTTAATCTGAAAAACTCCATAGATTGCAGTGGCTTAACAGAAATAGCACCTGGTCTGTAAAAGGAAGTTATTCCTTTAAAACCCAAAGCATATGTCTTAGAGAAGTCTCTGGCTTCTTAGATTTCTTTAGGATTAGTAGTGGGAAGTAAACTGCGTCCTCTGAACTTCCAGTGGTGGTTCTTTTAGAAGTTCTCTGTTTTGTTTATTCATGGACCAGGGAGAGACTAACTGCTGTAATTTGAAAGTAAAGAAATATGCATTCTGCTGTCATAGAATCTGCTCCTTTTGTCAGTTTAATGGGAAAAAGTATATCTCAAATACTTCCCATTCCTCAGTTCTGGTGTGGTATGGTCACGTTCAGTACAAATGCTGCTAGGACTTTAGGGTGCTTTATGTTATTTCCAGTGCTAAAAATTGACAATATACTTATTAGCTTTATTTTGTGACTTTGTAGAATTGTATCTCAGTCTTTAAATCAGAGTTTGCTTAACAGTTAACAAAGTGAAGAGATTCTCTGAGAAATTAAGCGAAGCTTTTATATACATTTATAATTCATGGTCTTCAGCTGGCAGAGGCAACTCTGTTTTGATTTTCACAATATCTGTTTTAAGCATGGGTACATAAGTATAGTTCAGATGTGAAGTGTGAGCTAGATAGTAAACGGATGGGAGGATTTCAATAATGTGAGCAAGAACACAAAAATTACTCTGGAAGTGGATATGTGTCTATCCCTCAGCTTGCTTTCTGAGCAGCCACATGTAATCTCTCTGCTGTGCTGAACAGAAGCTATGAAGCTGTGGTTAGCACAGAGCTGGATTCAAATCAATTCTGTTGAGACTTTGGGCATGTTAGCTGGGCTCAGTGTTATGTTAACTGTGGTTACACAGCTTCTGGTTGGATCCAACTATAAGCCAAACTCAGTAGAAGACTAGTCATACGCGGACATGTTCTGCTCCATTGGAAGTGAAATCTCTGAGTTTGAGGATCTGGGACTAATTAAACAGATTGGCAAAGATGTATAGATATCCAGAGGGAGTTAGGTTTCCAATTAACTGTATGAATATGAGGTTTCCTATGCAGAAAGCTGAATGTTTAGCAGCTTTGAAGAGAATTGTACAGGCATGGTGACTGACAATTTAACAGAGGCATGGTGCAGTTGTCTTGTATGAGAGCTGACATAATAGTTGCCTGGGAACCAAATGAGTTCTAGTGCAATGGCTGTGTATGATGACCTCCAACTTACTGAGTCTTCTGTTCCACAGAAAAAAAGACTTAGTAAATGGAACATCATCACAAATGGCAAATAAAAAGAACTATGAGCTTTTAAGTTTCTTGTAAATGTGTGAGCAATACTTTGAACAGACAGTTGAGTATTCCTGTCTAACGTGCTTGATTGGACTATATTTAGGTTTGAGTGTCTGATATAGATATATAGATAGATATCTATATATATATACACACATACACAGAGGCTGTATTCCAGCAACATCCTAGTTGCTTTGCTGTTTTCTCAGGAGTGTTATATCAGGGTCTGCAACCCAGTCTTTTCCCTAAACATTTTTCCATTACTTAACCTAGACTCCTGATTAGCAGTCTGCAGCAATCTGGACTCATTTCTCAATAGTCTGGAAAAATGAAATGCCTATCTGATTCATTGTGATTTTTATTTCTATTCTTCACCATTCTTTTACTTAATCCCAAGTGTTGCCAGCTGCAAACTTAAAGTGTATTTGGTTACATAATCAGTGGATTGAAAATAAAAATAATGATTGCATTGAGTAATACTGGAACTATCTGGAGTTCTAAACAATAGAAACAAACAAATTACAATATTTATGCAGCAATATGTAGCTAGAGGAGTTGTAGGGGCTCTAGGCTTAGCTGGACAAAGTCCAAATCCTTAAATAAGAGGAAGAATCTATAGGAATTACTGTCCAAGCTAAGTTTCTTATGGATATTTTGTGCCTTAGTGGTTTACAGGATGACTCCCTGGGCTGAATCTTTATAGATTTAGTCCCACCTTCGTGCCATTTGTTGAACACTTAAATGTTTTCTCTAGGACTAAGATAGTATTTCAAGAAAGTTAAATTATTTTACCGCTTAGAGATTTGTATGTTTATAAAGGTCTTGTCTAGATAGTCTTACTAAAGAATGTGGTGTAGATGTTCTCAGTAGTCATTTGGTAATGTAGCTGAAACCTGCGAATTGTCACCACAAAATGCAATGGTGGAAGAACATATATATGAGTTTTATAGGCTTGGTTCCCTGAATCTTTTCCCACTAACAGAATCTGTAGAGTTCTAGAAAAGCATATGTACTTCCTTGTTATGATTTCTACAACTGCTTGTCAGGAGGTAAGAGCTGCTGCTTTTTTTTTTTTTATGATGGACTATAGGTTCATTAGATTTAGTTCGTGTCCCAAGGCCACAGGAAGAAGTGCTTAGAAAAAGCAGTGAATTGGTTGCTGATTAAGTCTTTACCCTCACCTGTAACCCAAGTTTAGTTATTTTGATCTGTCATTAACAAATCAGTACAAGATAACTTGCTGTTCCTCCAACTCATTTCTGTAACTATTTGAGGATTTAGATGAGTTTTCTTGTGTTACCTTTCTGATAGCCAAATGTTTCCAAGCCTTTAAACTCTCAATAATGAATTTTTACTCTAATATTCTAATTACCTAAATCAGTCTGCAAGAGTAAAGGTAAACATAATCCTGTATGGTTTGAGTTCCTGATAGTTTGATGAGCCTGTATTGAGTAGTAGAGAATTGATTACTGGATCACCCAAAAATTGGGTAAGTTAAGATCAACTGAGGAAAAAACCCATTATGATCTCTCCTCAACAGTAAGGACAACATAAGAGACAGCTCTTTAGGTATACCTTCAACCAGACAAATCCCTCAAATCTGTTCATACTGTTTCATTTGGTTCTATTGATGTGATAGAAGTTATAAACTGCAAAAGAGTGATAAAAGAGAAGATAAGCAGGTCTTATTCTGTTTTAATGAAATTGGTTTAGTCACCAATATTGGTAGCAATGTGGTAATACAAAGGAAAGGAATAATTTCTGATTTTCGAATATGTTTATTTAATTTATGAGAACACTTCAAAGTGAACTTGTGACTGTAGTATGATATAGCTGCATAGAGTAGGAACAGATCTAGTGTTGCCCTGTGTATCAAAACCAAGTAATGTGTAGGGTGAACAAAGAAGGAACATTCATCTAACAGCTGTGGACATCAAAAGCATGAAAGAACAGTTAGATGGGTAATGAGTTTTCCTTTAGAGCAAGAATAGAAGTATATATATTTATATATAGTGTCTGCATATGCCAAAGCAAGCCTTAAACAAGGTAAGGAAGTTAAGAAAAGGGGAAGTGTTAAAAGGACAAGGAAATTGTTGGAGCAAGCTGGCATGTATCAGGGGAAAAGGAAGCGACTGGCAAGGGATCAAAGTTTCTTAGAAACTGTTAGCCTTCAACTGTCAAAAATACATGGAAGAAATAGTGAGTGTGAATAGTTTTGGAGTTTAGTATTTTGGGGTGCTTTTGTCTTTATTGACTTGATGAATTTATTATCATGGAATATATATTAAAAAAAATGCACCTTTGCAGCTACTTGTGGATGCAGACATATTCTATTTCTGGTACAGGAAATGTCTTTCAGAGTTGGGAAACTAGACTGTAGTACGTGTATACATTGATTACATTTTAAGCCAAATATACCCTAGCAGAACATCTTACACTAAAAATCTTTTCCCCCCCTTCCCTATTGCTGGCTTAGAGTAGCAGCTTATGAGCTTAAAGCTGAGTCAAGTTCTCAAAGTCACACCCTCACTTTTAGTAAAAAAAAAAAAAACCTCTTTATGTAGGATGATGATTACCTCATGACTATTTAAAAAACCCAAAGCCTACATCGCTTAAAATGAGAAATAAATTGATTGTTCACAACCTAATGTTAGGAAAGCACCCTGCACACTGACCTTTGAATCAGCACTGACTGCCATTAGCTGCAATACAGTCATTGAATTCTGAAGTGGTTAATTAAACCAAAACTTCACTTTTCTGTTCAGTGAAATCTAGGATGCTACAGAAGAGAAAAATAAACCTGAACTCAGTTCTAGACTTCCTTATTTGAGCTGATAACTTAGTGTCTCAAAATTTGGTCTTGATTCTTTTAATTAAAGTTAGATTTTTTGATTTCTACAGGAAATTGCTTTTGGTCCTGGTATTAAACTGTCACTGATGTGCTACTTTAGCACTCCATAAAGGAAGTAAACATTTGTCTTGAAATAACTAGTGAGAGTTTGTGAGTGCCAGCTGGCTTTTCTGGGAGTTCCTCAGAAAGAAAAAAGAGCTAGAAAGAAACAAGATTATTTTAAAATCTTTTTTTTTAAAAAAAAACCCAATATGTACTAGTAACACATTCATCAGTAATAAGAGGAATGTAATGATCTGAGAACTTCACTGCTTCCCCTTATCACTGAAGCTGACAAGAATGCTGGGTATCTTTAAATGATTTCCTGTTTATGGAGGAAAGAGTGTACCAACCAGTTGTATTTAAATATAAGTGTTGAAACAGTTAAAAAACCCACAACACTAATTATGCACATAAAGTAGGAGCCCAAGAGATGCTCAGCTGCTCATGTTTGATTTATTTTGGAGTACTGACTGAAATGTTACCAAATTAATGATTTCATGAACTAATGCTAAGTGGAAATCAGATGGGTTTGGAACAGCTACAGATACCTCATGCCATGTAGAGTTCCTGACTTTCTGTGACCTTCTGTGATAATTTCTGGTGACCTAAAAGCAATACATATTTTTCTACCTTATGTGTGTGGTTTTATTGCACAGTGAAAATGAGGGAATTTGTACTCTACCATAAACACAATGACATTATGTCAGAAAAAGCAGATAAGAGCACAAATGCGGTACATAGCTACATCATGAATGATTAGCTAAACCCATCCATTAGCCTACTTTTTAGAGCTTGCTAGGGTATATGTGTTGTCAAAGAGACTTAAGGTTAAGTAGAATGTACGTGGATGTGAGACTGACATGCAGCTCCCACCATCCAGTTATGGTTGTTGTGACAATGTAGGGGAAACCAAATCAGTCATCTCACAAGGACATCTTGGTCTTTATCAGAGCAGAATTAAACAAACAAAAACCCACAGACAACACCACCACCACCACCACCCCCAAAAAAAACCCAAAACCCAAACAACCAATAAAACACAAAAAAAAAAAAAAAAAAAAACACACCCACCACCCCCCCCCCCACCCCCCCACAAAAAAAAAAACCCAAACCACACAAAAAAAAAAAAAAAAAAAAACACAAAAAACAAACAAACAAACAAAAAAAAAGGCACTCAAACAAAACCCAAAAAAATCTCCAACCCACCAGGATCATTCCGTGGCAGTGGGTCTTGTGATACAGGAACTTCTGATTTATAGTTTTGATTATAATTCTTTTGAATAAATGCAGATATAATCATATTTCAACTGGAATAGAGAAAGAGGAGGTGAGGGCAGTGTTTGCCTACTAACAGGTGTGCCATGCCAGGCTA
The DNA here is from genome assembly GCA_013399055.1 of Ramphastos sulfuratus. Classification (NCBI taxonomy): domain Eukaryota; kingdom Metazoa; phylum Chordata; class Aves; order Piciformes; family Ramphastidae; genus Ramphastos; species Ramphastos sulfuratus. The sequence goes on along the minus strand of WBNM01006289.1, from coordinate 523,526 downwards.
AGCTGTAAGTGCTTCCATTCAATACTTACTTACAGGACCCTACCTACATTGTGATGGAGGGAGGACACCAAATCCCGTTGATTCTGAGGTTTTTGTGGTGACAGCTCTGTCCCTCTTCTCAAGGGCGTCACTGTGGTTCCACGTCTGTCTTTTTCTCCAATTCCCTAACGTTCCTAGAGCCTTATACACTTCCTCTTGCTCTACTAAGTGAGCTGAGAAAATAGTCCGCCTGGTTCCATCTCATACAACCGTTGTCCCTAGTTCTGAGTGCTTCCAGAGAGGCTGTGGGACTCCCTGCAGCCAGACCCCTGGCCGGCTGCATGTTCTTGAAGAAGCTCAGTCTGAACTGATGCATCCCTTGTCCCAAGTGCAGAGGAGGATGTGTGCTTTCTCAGAGTGGGCACTCTGGTTAAGCTTCCTCACTCTTGCTGCACTTGCTGGCTTACCTTTGGGCTGGGAGAGAGGTTTCGCCCTGTCTCTGCGAACTGCCCCATGTGTGCCTGCCGCCTTCTCCGCTCTCGCTGGGGCCGTTTCAATTATCCGTGCTGGGTGAGAACAGCAGCTGCTTAGTGCTGCTTCAGCTCTGCCGCACGCTTTGCTGCAGGCTCCTGTTTGGGGCTGTTACTCAGACCTCGCTTGCCCGCTGCCAGAAAAGTCTCCTGTCTAGCTCGGCCCAGCTTTGATCTAGCTTGCAGCCCTTAGCGGTGCTTGCTGTTGAGATGTCGCCTTCACCGCTCTGAAAAGGGTCAAGTACGAGGAGTCCGTCCCTAGGGCAGCTGCACAGGCTTCGTCTGAAAACGAAACCGTTTGAGCGAAGTGTCAAGTGAAGATGCATCTGTGGAGGGATTGTGCCAGTCAACAGTGTGCTTTGCACGCAGCATGTTGCACAGATGTACTTTGTTAAACGAAAGTATAAATTCTGTTGGATAAGAGTCAATTTTTGTTTCTTACTACAAAACAAACACTGCCAGACATGCCCAAGAGTGGGATTTCATTATGAAGCTGGTGGTCAGATATCTGTATCAGGTACAGACTGTGGTGCAAGGTCCAAATTATACCTAAAATACATGTCCTGGGCACTTATCTGAATAGTCACCTG
>WBNM01006289.1:324103-509815 GCA_013399055.1 Ramphastos sulfuratus | reverse complement strand
GTTTAGGCTGGAGGTGAGGAGAAAGTTCTTCACCGAGAGAGTCATTCCCCACTGGAATGGGCTGCCCAGGGAGGTGGTGGAGTCACCGTCCCTGGAGGTGTTCAAGGCACATTTGGACGTGGCACTTGGTGCCATGGTCTAGTCTTGAGGTCTGTGGTAGTGGGTTGGACTTGATGATCTTTGAGGTTTCTTCAACCTTGGTGATACTTAAAATATTTTTTTCAAGTTATGAAGATGATAGTGTCTCTCTAAAGGATTGCTTTGTCTCAAAGTATGAAGTTAACTCCTGTCCAAGAGAAGTATTCACTTCTGAGCCTATTGCTCTAAAAATTTTGGCAGTTAAAAATCCTGTCAATTAATACACTTCAATGAATAAGGTAGAAGCCTCTATTTGTTTGGGCACCTTCTCTGTTTACTTCACAAATAGCTTTTTGAGTGAGAAAATGCAGAATCTCTCAGAATTGCCTTATGTCAAATTCTGGCTGAAGCAAACCAGTATAACTTGAAGAAGACACTCTCTCATTGTTTCATACAGCAGTGAAGCTTGTGGATTATACGTTTTGACTCTCCATTCTCTCTGTAACCATTGCTGAAGCTTGCTATGTCTTGTCTCAGAAGTTACACCCTCAAGCCTGACAGGATGCTGTCCTGGGGCCTCTGTAGCCTTGCATATTTTCCACAGATTTTAAATTTATTTAGCTTTTCCAACCAATTCAGTACTTTCTTACAGAAGCTTATGTGCCCTGGCAACAGAATGAACTGTACTGAACATTGCCTGCTATGTGCAAGTTATGGTCATATCGATTACAGACCTTAATTTAAGAACAAAATACTCAATTATTAGTTAGCTTTCGTGCACTAAAATCACATAATAATAGGCCTCGTTTTGCCTTTTGTTTCTTTGAGTTTTTTGTTATGGTTTTTGTGTTCTTCTCTAGTATTTAGTTAAATGCTGAGGGAGAATCAGAAAAAGCTGTAGAAGTTCACATCCACACATAACCTATGTAAGGCATGGGTAACTCAGTAATTAATACTCTGTAATTGATGGAATAGATGGCACAGTAAGTAGCAGAAAGGATATGATGTGGTCGTTTCTGGTGTATGACACAAATCTAATATAAGAGAACCTAATTTAATTTACTAAGCTTTTAGTGGAACTGCTTTTTTTGTTTTCTTCATAAGCTATAATTTAAAATTCTTTAACAAGTTTTAAATGTTTCCAGCAGCAGTGAAGGTGCATGATCTCTTTTCCATGTTAGTCAGTTAGCTTTCAGCTACTTACATTTTGACTTTGACAACCTGAGCCACACCATATTAAGAATAAAGAACAGGTAAATTCCATACTGTCCATTATTAGAATTAAACTGACAGAATAAATGCGAGGTTTCAAGTGCAGCTGCAATTGTGTCTCTCAATCTAAGCAAGAGTAAAAAGTAGATGGTTTATTAAGTGTCATTCACAACCTTCCACACAGTTACTATGAGTGGGAGTCCCATTCTAAGTGGAAGAAATCACATTGAAATGCTTAGCCACATGAAGTCACCACTTCTCTTCCATGGTGTCTGGTGTACCAGGTGACACGGCCACATAAGCTTTCTTGCATGGAGTCATCTTCCTTATTACCACATCTCAAAATGGGAATGGGTTTGTGAGTGAACAGATTGCTAATACTCATGTTGTTGTTCTGTTTGAGGGGAATATAAGGTTAACTTCTGTTGCTAGACTGTCTCATTCATCCAAGGTTTCACACCACGCAATAACCTTTAGCGGTGTCTCAGTTCTGATACTTGTTTTCATTTTATAGTTTCACTGTTTTAAAATCAGCTAATGCTTGTTTCAATAAGCAAAATATTTACAAACATAGGCACAGGTGAAAACATTGTTTGGTCAGTATAACACATTCTTAGCAAAGCAAAGAAAGCATTGTTTTCTTAGTTAACAGAAGCAATTAATGTGAAAATATACTTGGAAAAGCCACTATTTGGTTTTCAATTGATAGTTAATTTTCCTCTCAAAATAAGACTAGAAAGTACCAATATCTTTATGAAACTTGTTGCACTAAACCTCTGAGGGCTCAAATAAATTTAGAGTGAAAAGCACAGTGTGAATCAGCAGCAGTCCAATCTGTTTTTCCTCCCTATCATGCTGTTATTTTCTTAGTGTTTATTTTGACAGCAGGTTTGAGGGCAACTGCATATGCCTTCTAAAATCCCACAGGTCGAAAGAGTATTTTACCTCCTCAAACGTCCTGTGTGCAATAGATGGGGAGCCCTCAGCAGACCTGGGACAGCCTGCACAAAGTAGGTCGTCTGATCGCTGGGGCCCCGGGGAGCTCACAGCCACACGAGGGCATTGCGACACCGCTTAGGCTCTGCCTGCTGAGGACAGCAGCGGAGCCCTGCTCCTGCCTGGCAGAGGTGTCACTTGCCTGCAGCGCTTAGATGTTCTGTGCCTGGCAATATTGACATCTGTCGTACTAAATCTACCTCCTGTTTCTAGCTTTTCATAAGAATCAAGTTCAAATTCTTTAGCACTGACAGGATTCCCCATGGAAGCTTTCTGTCCTTTTTAGGTAATGTGCTGAGATACTTCATTTAACTTGGGGTATGTCATTGCTTCCCCAACGATTGCATCAGTGGCTTGAAAATTAGGCAGACTTAAAACTGCACACGTTGAAAAAGCACATCAGCTTGATCACATGACAGAGCATTAAATGATGTGGTGGATGTGCTTGAGAGCTTCTCATAGAGGTGTTCAGGGAGCATTGTGACTTAAATTGCGAGATTCAGGCTTGGTTCCTTTGACGTGATCAGAATTACTCATTTCTTCTCCACCCTCTTAGTTACTGGTGATGGTGGAGGCTTTTTTCTGTTGAAGTAGGTACTCGGGCACTATGATGTTCTGGGATTGTCTTTTGCTGCTTGAAACCCGGAGTATGATATGTTTGGATTCCTTAAATGGGTTTGTTCTTTGCCCATAAAGTCTCAGATTTCAGGACTTCAGTGAGCTCGCCAGGCCCTGCTACAGTTCCCATCAGGCCTTTAGACAAATGACTATTGTGCACATAGAAAGTATGAGCATTTGGGAGCTGTCAGCTTGACTGCACATGTGTAGGCCACATGGACAACACAAGTGCAGTGAGTCTGATGCTTCTCAGACATGTCATTCTTGCTACACAATGTGGGGGCAGGCAGAGCCGCCCAGGAAGTCCCTGACAAGAAATACGGTGACATTCGCACACCACACCACGTAATGCATCTTGAGATGACCTTTGAATCACTAGTGGTGCTTGCATGCCTTATGAAGGTGATTTTGGAAGTTCAAAAGTATCTAGAGAAGTGATTTTCTTTCTTTTATCTCGTCCCAAATAGCTGCTATGATCTGGCTTTGTCCACCAAGACTTTCTCAGGTTCCCAGAACTCAGCTGTCTTCTAGATGGCAGGTTGTACTAAAGGTACTATGGTAAGGTTGAGGAAGTGGTGAGGTTGGTGAGGAAGTTGATGGTGAGTTCAAGAGGGAAAGCAGCTACAGAACTGCCTAGATGACAGCACTGCTTGAATGTCACTATACCCTTGAAGATCTGTTTAGTGAATGTTCTTTCATACTAAAAGAAAAAAGCAAAACTACTTTTTTTTTCTTTAAAGCAAATAGAACATCTTTGCATCAAATCTGGAAACTAATGGTGTGATACCTAAATATTTTTATCTAAGTGCGGTGAACTGATTATTTGGAAGCAGAAATGACTGTTACTGCAGAAGCAGCAGGCAAGATTCAAATCCCTGCTGAACAGGCAGCACACCTTTTGATAACAATCTGGTTTGTAAGGATTTTTACATATAGGGAAATGTAGTTAAGTTTCTGATACTTCAGGGAATAGTATGCAGTAAAAACTGTCCAGCTTTAGCTCATAACAGTTGACTTGCTTAAATGAGATTATCCCATAACGTGTTGTTTTGTGCTGTTGCGTGTGACACCTGCTGTGCTGGCCTGTGCCAACTCCACGCTAAGAGATGAGCAGTGACTCATTTGCCAGCCTCTAGCAATCGCTAGGTGCCAGAAGCCATAGGAGATGTGTGTAGGAAAAACAGTGGAGTCAACACTTTGCCGAACTGTGGCATGTCTTGATGAATATCTGACTGTCTCTAGAAGGAGCTATTTTAACTGGCATGTGGGATAACAGCCTCTTAGTTTTTATAATAACTTCTGTCTGGACAAGACAGAAATTATTATATGTCTGCCAAGGACAGGTTTGACTTTGGTCTTGTCTGTTTTCTTGCCATCTTGTGTGGCTCATGTGTCCCTTTCAGGGAATTCTGTTGTGAGGGGTCAGCAGCGGAGCATGATTGCCAGGGATGACAGCACTCGAGATCTGGGGAGAATTTTGCAGCATTTCTTAGGATGTGTAGTTCATCACAGCTTAACATCAGTAACTTAGTCATATTTACTTAGTATTCAATGGTTTCTTCACTTCTGTCTTGAAGTGAAGGGGGTTGTTCCTCTACATGTGGCCATCAGTGTACCTTGGAAGGTGTTTGCTAGTAAATCAGAACAAGAAAAAAAGTCTGTCTTTGGGATGATGCTGCCCAGATGCCACGGGAAGATGGATTCTGAGAAAAGTATTTTCACTGCCTGAATGAGTTGCGGGTGTGTACCTTCAGTCTGTGGTGAAGACTTCAGAGCTTTGAANATGCCATTGGCCTTCTTGGCCTTCTTCAGAGTGCTTTCGTCTTCCCAAGCAGTGTCATTTCTGTCTTGTCTGGTCTGAACCAGCTGTTCCTTGCTCAAGAGCTGATCACTTGTAGACCTAGACTGGATTGAGGGTGCTTACCTCAGAATAGATACCAATGAGTGTCAGTGACGTGGCTGGAGCTTTCTGTGCCTTTGCCCCTTCAGCCAGCAGGGTAAAGGAGAGGGACATGGCTGAAATCCTACATCTAACATTGCTGCTATGGGTACTGTGAGGCTGGAGAAGGGATGGCTGTGGCTTTTCACCTTACTTCTGTCAGTGCTGGAGGTTAAAGTAATCTTCCTCTGCCTTTTACTCCAGGAAAGGAGAGGTTCATTTAGGGATCCAGACAGAACTACACTTACCATCTCAAACTCTTGTCTTCTGTAGATTTGGAAGAAGGGGAAACCCAGTATTTTCTAGTATTTTCTGAAGCAACATAAAACAGCCATGTGAAGGAGTGACAGCTGAGTCACTGTTTTCAAACCTAGTCTCATTTGTCACTTAGCCTCCTCACATGGGTACTGCTATATAAGGACCACTCAACAGCTTTGACTCCAGTCATGAAAGTGTTTTAATCTTAAGGCTTGATCAAAATGGTTACATGAGAAATTTCAGTTTTATATAGAAAATAATTTACTAAACTAACTGTACTGCTTTTCCAGACAAAGGCCAGGAGAGGTGAAAGGTAACGTGGTCCTGCGTGTGCTTTGGCAAACTTCTTTTCAGGGAAATGCTCTGCAGTGTCAAACCTTAGCTTGTGAGGGAAAGCAGTACACAAGCAGTTACTTTCATGGCTCTGAAGAAGGACATCTCACTGGTTTAGGCAGAAGCAGCTATATCCAAGTGGGCAGGAAGACTCTGGGTAATTACAAATCTCAGTGACTAAAACATGAAACAGATGTTTGAGGTGTGTTTCCTGCACCTTGGAACTGCATATGGATGATATGGTGAATGTCCTGTACTGTGGTGTTTTTTTTTCCTTACAGACCCTTCTCTTAAAATGCTCATTTTAATTTTTTTTTTTAACATTTACGACAACCAAAACCAAACAAACCAAAGTCCCAAACAAGTTTTTGAACACAACCTGATACTGTGAGTCCTGTCTCAACTCAGTCCTGTCACCAAATTGGAGGGATTGTAACGGTTTCAAGGTGATCTTGACTGAAGTGGGAAAGTTTTCCCTACCTGCAGGAACAGAGCCTGACTTCATAGTTCATGATGTAGATGAAGAACAGATCAACTGTTCCCAAATACGATCTGCATAAAAGCGTTGAGGTGTTTTTAAGTGTAAGGCACTTGGAAACAGATGGATTCTCCCAGCTGGAACCACGGGACGGCACCGGTGAGGTGCGGAGTTCGGGGGCAGCGGCTCGGTGGGGCACGCTGATGGGGAGGGTGCGCGGGGCCGTCCCGCCGCCAGGGGGTACTCGGGGCGTGCGGACGCGGCAGGAGGCGGTGGGGCTGCCAGATCGGGGCCGCTCACGTAATGCCTGCCGGTGGGGCCTGCACATTACCCCCCGCGGAACCCGAAGCGGGGCCCGGGGAGTGGACGCACCCCAGCTGTGGGAGCCGCATCTCCCAGCTGCGCCGCCAGCACGACCCCCAAACTTTCGCCCTCCCTCAGCTCCAAAAGTTGGGCAGTTTGGTGACGTCAGGGCGGCGGCAGCCAATGGGGGCGGTGGGAGCTATTTTGGGAGGGGGGAGGGGTGGCACGGCGCGGCGGGCGCTCGCCCCGCTGCCATGCACAGTGCATGGAGAGCGGCCGGCCGGCGGCCAGCGCAGCAGTGCCCGGGAGCGCCGTCTTCTCTGCCCTGCAGCGCGCCTGCCGTCGCCTCACCTCCACTCGCCGCCTCCTGGTCCCGGCTCCGCCAGCCGCTAGCGCGGGCGTGCGAGCTCGTAGCAGCAGCTGAGCGGCGGGAGGTAGCGCCTGAGGATCTGGCGACGGGGCGGCTTTGAATCGGCAGGCACCTCCTGCTGCTCCGCGGTGTGCCTACCGGCTGGCAGGCACCTCCTCCTACTCCACCGCGGAGTGCACACTGGCAGGCACCTTCTGCTGTTCTGCGGGGTGCCCAGCGGCAGGGACCTCCTCCTCCTCCCAGCGGGGTGCCCACCGGCAGGCAAGCAGGCAGTCAGTCATCTCCTCTGCGGTCACCTGCCCGGCCCAGGTGGGGCGATGCGGAGCGGAGGAGGCTGCTTTGGAGATTGCCGCTGCTTCTGATGGATGTTTTGTGTGTGTTTGCCTCCGTTCCCCGATTTTCTTTCATCTGAGGACGCATCTGGCTGAAGCTCTGTTAAACTCTCTTGCCTTCTGGTACCATTCGCAGATAACAGAAAGAAACCTGAGCCCGAGAGGCAATTCCCCACCTTCTTCCACCTAACGTAACCTTTGCAGGCGCCTTTGAAGGTTGGCTGGCGCTCCGGCGGTGATGGCAGCGGTGGGTTCCCTTGGGCTGTACTAAGAGCCTCTGTTTTCTTTTCCCTTTTTTCTTAGAGGCATTTCATCTTTAAGGGCCGGCTACTTGTGCACACTTTTATACCCACTGAACCGATCAAGAAACCATGTTGTCTGGTCGAAGAAGTGCGTTTCTGTGCCTTGGAGTGCTCTTGAGCTTTTGGAGCTCCATGAGTTGGATGCCTGTTGGAGGATGCCCGCATAAATGTACTTGTATTGCTTCCAACGTGGATTGTCATGGACTGGGACTCAAAACTGTACCGAGGGATATTCCCAGGAACGCAGAGAGACTGTAAGTAAAACCCATTAAGAGCTTCTCATTACTTTTTTGGAAGCACTTGAGATGAGTTTCTTAGCACCTGCCTGTGGGTGCAGGGTACCCACCACCGGCAGCTTCAGTAATCATGCAGCGTTCAGGTTTTAGGGAGAGAGAGGGAGGAGCTTTCTCGAAGTTACAATTATTTTCTTGCTGGTTTTGCTTGGGTTAAAACCGATCAATTTCAGGTTGTGGGGGTTTTTTGGGTGGTTGGGGTTTTTTTTTGTTGTTGTTTTTTGTTTTGTTTTTTTCAGTTAACATCTGCTTGGATTTTGTAGTGAATTGATTGTCACGGAGTTCAGAGCTCTACCTGTGGTGCTCCCAGCAGTAGTCAGTGTCAGTGGGAACACGAGTTTAATACGCAACTAGAAACCTGGGTGTTTTCACCTACAGCCTGGTTGCAGTTTCTCCTTATTTTCTCAGCCCGGTGACTTCATCACCATGGAAAAACCGACTACTCCCATAAACCAGTTCAAATGGATAAGAAGTCACATAAAAGCTGTCTCTAATTTCTGTCTTAAACTGCTGTGGTGAAGCTGGTTATTTAACTTGTAATCTGTTTCAGGGTTTGTGACAGTGGTGTAGTGTTACGAGGTGCTTCCAGCCTCAGCACGGGAGAATGCAACGAATGTGTTCGTAGTAAATCTTCTGTGTTTTAAGTTCTCAGGAGGTATTTAGCAGACTCTTAACTTGCTTAGTAAGTTTCGAAGTTCTTAAGGAGAAAGCTGAAAGCTAGCTTCAGTTTTGTGATTAAGTTCTGGCACTGGTTGGTGCAGAGGACGGCATCTGTGATGGTTAGGTAATGCATAGCATATGGCATGTTTCAGAGAATGCCCAGTGCTAGATATGAAGATGTCCAGAATGGAATGCAATGTGGCTCTGTGCTGTGCTCCACGGGTGATCACAGGAAAGTGCAGTTAGCTCCGTCTTATGTGGGTTAGCTGATAATTTAAAATGTTTCTGGACTTGTAAGCAAACATTGTAGATTGTATGGCCTGACTTCCTATTTTACTTCCTTCTGAGTCATGAAGCTGGGGAAACATCAAACTCTCAGGCAGTTTTTTGCTCCAAGAAAGCAAACTAGGTGAAGTTACTGAACAAAGTTTTTGTGCATTGAGTCCACTTAAAGCCAAATTCTGCCCCAGAACAAAGTTTTTTAGTATTTTTGACTGTTGCTACATGTGTTTTATAGTGCTAAGAGCTCTTAGATGATAGCAATATATGTATTTCTTACTACACTGTTCTATTATCTTCAGTGATTTGTGGTCATAGCAGCCTCCCAGTTTAGCCCCAGCTGTGTGAACAATGGTTTTCAGATGTCACTATTACAGGAAGCTTAAGCGGACAAAACTGTTATGCTCTCTAAAATTGGTGGGTAGCAACTTAGCAGTTTGGAGACAAACCTCTCAGTGCCAAACCACTACCAAAGTGGTAGCAGCAAGCCAGGCAGAGCTTGTATGGTAACACCCATGGTTTTTGTGCTTCACTGGTAGGGTGTGTTTGCCTGAGTTTAGGAGTCAAATGCTAGAATTAAACGTGAAATTTTCAAGTTAAAATGATTCTAGATGTGAGGCTTGTTAGGCACTTGAGAAGAATTTAAAGATGGTAATTCGGTATTGTCTGAGTTTTAGGGGAACTGAATTCATTTTGTTGCTGAATTTCATTGGTGAGAATGTACTTAGAGGTGTTAAGGTCCTTTGCCTTCTCGAAGAATCCAACTCCAAATTGTAAGTTTCTTTTCTTGGTGTGTTCAACATTAAAAAGAATGAAGGTGTGTAATCACTGTACTCAGTCTTGATACTTTTGGTGTTATTTACAGATTTAAACTTTAGATTAGTGGCTGCATAAAGAGCACTAGTAGCTCTTTCACAGTATTCAGTTAGAATATTTCAAGCTCAGAGATACAGTACTGATAAATGTGAAATTTAGCTGTGAGGGGTGTTTTGCATCCTATTTTTTTTTAAATAGTGTTTTACTGGAGCATTCAGAAGCTGAAACCTTGTGAAAATAACGTACAGAGAATCACATAGTAACACATTTTCCCAGGTTTTTAAATGCTGTCTTTATTTTCCATTCTGTTAGTGCATCATGAGCCTTTTGCTGTTTTAAAGCATTCATTGTCATCTCCGTTACACTGTATTCTAAAGCTTATATCAGTCAAGATTTCTACTAGTTGCACTAACTGGAATTTTTGTCATGTAAGCAGTTGGGAGAAAAGGACTTTATTTCTTGGAGTCTAGCTTCTGCTCACAGATGAAACCTAAGTTAGTCACTAGACATATCAAAGTGTCTCATTTTATTCTACTCCATGGCAACCTGTGACTATTTGTGGCACAATATTGGGGTGATGTGTAGCCTTTAACCAGCTTGTTTTCTATGTAAATAAAACATGTTTCGATCTGAAATGGTAATGATACTTGTAATGTCAGAGAAATATTTATACTTGAGGAAAATAATTGTAACAAGTTTCTTGATGGCCACACACCAACAGACTTTGGAGACTCTTCTACTATGAAAAGGTCTTGACTTCTTCCTGAATTCTCTTGAGCTAAAAGTTCCACATACCTGTCCAAGTTGGAAACGTTTTGCTTTAATTGAGAAGAGATCTAATGGCACCACTTAAAATATTTTGCCACTAAGCTTTTAGAGTTATGTTTGTACAAATGTTACAGATTGTTTGGGCTAGTGGAGCCAAGTTAAATATTATTTAAATTTACATTAATATGAAGCCTCAGGAAAACTGAAAATGTAACATGAAGGAAAAAATGTAAAATGTTTAGGGGAGCAAAAATCTCCTCTTGACAAGTCCTGTTAAATAAATAAACTGGTGATTGTCACCTGATAATGCAGGAAAGTNCCTTCCCCTTCCCCTTCCCCTTCCCCTTCCCCTTCCCCTCTTAACATTCTCCCAAGACCAGAAGTTTATAGACCTTTTGTGTTGTGGAATAATTTAATAGTTATCTTTTGGGGGTGGGCACAGTCATTCTTTAAACTATGCAACTGATAAGATATTTTGTGCTAATGAAGAAAACAGAAGTTAGGATTTAGAAATTAAGAATATGTAAATAGGTCCAGAAAAATCTCGCATTTTGTATCTTTCTGAGAAGTTCCTTAGCACTGCTTCATCCAGCTCCTCTAATCAGTTTGCTTAATAGCCTTTCAGTTCTTGTATGTGGTGATTATGTAGTTTTCTTCAGTGGAAATGTTTTCTGTGTACATAGAATATTACATGTGTGTGTTTTTTTTTTTTATAACAATAATGCTGATAGTCAGGTTTAGTTTTAGATGATGTGCAAATGCAGTGAGCGGATCAAAGCCACCTTCTTGACAGTTGAATTCTTCAACTCTAAAAGGACCAAGTGATAGGGAGAAACTGCTTAGAAGTCTTCCGGGTCAGTATCTGCTTTCTGTTTAGGAGTGAAGCATGAGCCTTTGTGTTTTTCGTTTCCATTTGTGCCTCGTTATCTCCTTGTCTGTTAGTGGCAACATTGTTATATATGTATGGAAGTTTCTTTGGAGAACTTAGTTAGGTCTGAAGTCTTGATAAATTTATACTTGGTGTCTTAGGACCTTGTTTAATTGATAGCTCTCCTGGGTTAATTGTTGTTTTGTTTTGGCTTTTACTTTGAAGGATTCTTTATCTTGCTAACTGATAAAGCTTGCAAGACTAATCTGTTCTGTGTTTTGTCTCAGTAACTAAATTGAGTGTGTCCACGTTTAGGTGCAATTTAGAAGCTGAATCATCTGCTTACTCTGGAGTTTTCATGTGGTTTGGGGTTTCAGTTATACAAATATATTAGTATGGTGTTTTTGGCCTAGGTGCATATAGCTGCTGAAGTTGCGCTGGCTTGTAGTAAGTCTTCAACTTCCTCGATTTTTGTCTCCAAATTAAATCTCAGCTTCTGTCTTGGATGCTTCCATGTTTCTGCAGAACACAATGTTAAACACATGCAAATATAATTATTCTGGCTCTTACACTGACACACTGTGTGTCAAGCTTGTTTTCCACTAGGGATCACCACTCATTTGTTTATGTAGCAGCAGTCTCCAAAACCTTGCATGGAACCTTTTTGTTTGTTTGTTTTTTCCTGGGTCATGTGTCAATAAGTAGACATACATGGCTTTAGCTTCAAAGAGCCTGCTCTCAGAGGTACTGCTCCTGGAAAAACTTGAGTTGCTTGATTTGATCTGGATACTTCCTTTTGCTTGAATACTTGTGCTTGACTGGACATTGGCATATAGTTGGATAGGATGAGAGCCTGGCCCTCTTAAATTTGTTCCCTCGTTTTGAAGTGATGGAAGCAGGAAGGTGGGCGAAGTTAACCGTTGTAATTTGGTAGCTACACAAGTGGCCTTTGTCATGTTGTCTGTGTTTATTTGCACAAATTTGTGCAAATTTCTGAGATCAAAAAGACCAAACTACATGCTGCCAAATTTTTTAATGAGTTACTCTGAGACTGTTTGCTTCCTTCATGCAGAATTAGGTGAAAGGAAAGCTGCTTCTGAAAACAGCAGCTGTTGTCTTTTAGGAAGTCCTCAAATATAGATGATGAGTACAAATTTTTTCCTCTGGAATTTGTGTATATATGAGTTTGGGGAAGTGTGTACCAAAGTTGGTATAGCTTACCTGTGTTGCATCACTGGAGGCCAAAAATAAGTGAATCCTTTGATTTTCACAATCTGTATAAAAATCCTTGTGTTGTCACTTCTGAGTTGATTGCTATGAAGTCATTTGACGTTCAAGTGAATGTCATCAATAGCCTTTTAGAATGTCACTGCAAAACATTTTGGTTTTATTAGTTCATGCATTTCCAGTTATGGCTAAACCAAAAATAACCTGTTCTGCATGGATATTAACATGATACAATTCATTGTGTCTGGGCTATTCATCAGCTTCCACAGCACGGAATGGGAATGGTTTTCACACAGCAATCTCACAAGATGCTTGGAGAGTTGTAAGATTGGTAAGGGAAAAGTACTTGGCTCTAGTGAGGGTACTCAGTGAGTAAGTGTCAGCTGTTGTATGCTAAGAATTGAGCTCGTTTACTGGAGAGACTGTTCAGAAGCCTTAAATCAGAATGTGTTCCCTCTCAGGATCTAAAGTGTGCAAATGACTTGAAGCTTAGTTTTTCTGGAATTCTTGATCCAGTTCTTGTGGAGCCCACAGTGCTTCATTTCCCTTGACTACTGCAGCTGCTCTTTTAGAACGAAGAGCTTTTTGTCTGGTGGTGGTCTAATGGGATCAATTTTTCTTTAACTAGATTTAATTATTCCTGAACAAAGACAAAGACTAGAAGCCATTGGACTTGTCACTGCAGTAACATAACTAGCCCTTTCCAATTCAGAATGACTGAAACTGCAAGTTCTGGAGCCTCTTTTGTTTTTGGAAGTGCCTGTAGCCTTATGTGGTACTTAACTGTAGCAGACTCTGTGATTAAAGGAATGATTCTTCCTTTCGAAGGTAATTTGAAACACTCCAATGCCTTATACGGAGGGCAGGTCTGCTGCTGGACTTACGTCTTAATGTAAGATTCACTGTGTCTTGTAATACTGCAGCTGCAGAATTACCTCAAATGTTGCATTAACCTCAGGAAAAGCTTGTGGAAAGTTCTTCATAGGTAACCTAGTACCTCTTGGGTGTTTCACCTGTGTGCTCTCTGCAACTACAGACACATACTGGAGCAGGTAAATAATTTCTGTGGTTCAGTCTTGAAACACTTTACAACAGTGGGTGACCTATGAGTGGGGAGAAAGTGTGACTGAGCAAGTATGCTTCCCCAGTGTGAGAGCAGGTCATGTATTGGCCTTAAATTGAGCCAGCTTTCTGATGGAGGCTTGATGGTGGGGCTGTAGGAATCAACATCTACATTTTCTGTCTTGCAGTTCCGCAGCTTCTGAAAGGGGCTTCCCTTTTCGTGTTGGCATATCTTGCACTTCAAATAGAAAAGCTTTTCTAAGGAAAATAACATTGCAGTGTCATAGAGAATGACAGAACACAGAGAAATAACATGGCAAAGATTTCTTCAGGTGACTGTCCATATGTTCCTGATTTCTCTTTGCTGGGGATCTGTGATGCTGTCTGTTTTCAAACTTGTTTTCAGTGTTGTCTGGTCAGATGTATCATTTAAGATCCTGAAAAGCACTCATCAGTGGGAAGAACTACTTCTTGGTCATTGAAAAATGTCATTGTTAGCAACTGACTGTCTTTTCTGACAGTACTAAATACACAAAAGATCCATCTACCCATTTACATGGAGGAGCAGACCCGAAGTCTTGTACTCAGAGCAAATTTTAGATGGGTTGAGGACCATCTCTATAGAAAAGAGAGTTTAAAAAACTGGTTCTTACCTCTTTGGCAGTTATTTTCAGCTTGCCTTTTTATTTTTTTTTTTCTCCTACCCCAACTGAATCTGGTCTGTCAGTTGTCTCTGTCAGAATAAATTTGTCTTGTATTTCAGTTTTACACCATCTGTTTGGCTGCAATATATGTTTTTAATCCTGTGATTGATAGATTTCTGGAGCTTTTAATTAGATTTTTACCTTTCTCTGTGTGAGTTGCTTATTTTTCTGAGACCTTGATTTAATTTTGTCCCTCAGGTGGAAATCACTTTAACTGATGGATGTAGTCTTTCCCTGTCTGTCGCTGGTGAAGGGAGCATTTTCAATAAACAGCAGTTCAGTTAAAATGAGGAAGAAAACTCAGTGTTTTAAAGCTGGTCTTGTCTCAACCTTCTACCAAGCAATCTGAAATTCTGAGTGGATTTCAGAGTTTGTATTGCTCACCAACGTACTTTTATCTATGTTTTCCTGCAAGCTTGCAGTACTGTTGCAGAAACAAGTCTTGAATTTTTGAGTCCAAGGGAGCTACTAGGAGAGCCCTTTGTGCTTCCTGCAGAGAGGTCTGTACACCTGCCTTGCTGCTTCAGTTGCATGGTGAATAATCAGCCCTGTGGATGCAGTATCATGTTAATAATGAAGACCCTCAAACACCTATTAAATGTATTTATAGTCCAAGCAATACTGAATTTTGGGAGATAGGATTCTTAC
Source organism: Ramphastos sulfuratus (assembly GCA_013399055.1). NCBI lineage: Eukaryota > Metazoa > Chordata > Aves > Piciformes > Ramphastidae > Ramphastos > Ramphastos sulfuratus. The sequence goes on along the minus strand of WBNM01006289.1, from coordinate 495,271 downwards.
TGTGGATACTTCCTGGCTGCCATGTGGACCTGTGGTCAATTCCACTTTGAAGTGCAGGGCATTTAGCAGTGATTTGTTCAAGTATTTAGTTGGAGAGACTCTACCTCTCTTCTTTTGTGTGGGGACACTGTAGTGACATTATGCTATGAATGTACACACTGGCAATCACTCAAAAGAACAAGACAAATCAGTTGCCAGTGATTTTTTCAGAATGTTTTCTCTGTCTACCTCCACAATTGTGGTTGTCTACATAGTTGGTTGTTTCAACCAGGGCTCCATGTAAATGGAGGGATAAACTGCTCTGAAGGTTAATGATTTGGAGATCAGTAACCCATTTTAACAGCCTCTGAACATGCCTGTGGAAGGTGGGGGAGGATAGTGTGAACTCCTTTTGTGATAGAATTGTTTTTTCTTCCATTTTGATGCTCTTGCTTGGGAGGAACTGCCCACATTTTGAAAGAGAAAATGTGGCTTAGCAAAATTTTAAGTTGACTAGTTCTTGTGATATCAATTACAAATGTGTAGTGCAAGTTAGGTGTTGAGGACAGTGCTGGCTGTACCTGTCTTTACTGTTTCATCTCCTTGTCTTCATTCTTGCTGAAAGCGTTTTGAGACATTTGTACAAAGCTTAACATGAAGAAATGAATCTCAGGAGGAAGTTCCTCAGTATGAAGGTCATGAGACTCTGGAACAGATTGCTCAGGAAGGCTGTGGATGCCTTCTCCCTGTGAGTGTTGAAGGCCAGATTGGATGAGGGTTTGTGCAACCAAGACTACTTGAGAGATGTCCCTGCCTGTAACAGGGAGGTTGCAGTAGATGATCATAGAATCATAGAATGGTAAGGTTGGAAGGGACCTCAAGGATCATCTAGTTCCAGCCTCCTGCCATAGGCAGGGACACCTCCCACTAGCACAGGTTACTCAAGGCCTTGTCCAACCTGGCCTCAAACACCTCCAGGGAGGGAGCAGCCACAACCTCCCTNCCATGTCCCTCTGGATGGCATCCCTGCCCTTTAACAGGTCGACTGTGCCACACAGCTTGATGTCATCTGCAAACTTGCTGAGGGTACACTCAATTCCTCTGTCCGTGGCACTGATAGAGATGTTAAACAGCACTGGTCTCAGCGTGACCCCTGAGGGACGCCACTTGTCACTGGTCTCCAGGTGGACATTGTGCCCTTGATCACCACTCTCTGCGTGTGACCGTCCAGCCAATTCCTTATCCAGCTTCCTTCCATTTGAAGCCATTCTATGAAATCCTGAGCCACCATAGAGGTGCCACAGGCCTGCTAACAAATGATGACATGTCACATTAGTGAAGCTGAGGTTCTCATCTTCCAAATCACAGCACTACAAAATAGACTTTTTAAATGTTTGTCTCCAAACTTTTTTGCATGAGCTGGATTGTGTCAAGGCTGGCTGCTTGGCTGGGGGGAGGTGTGGAGGGGAAGAGCCTGTGAATGAACGTTCTCATGAAATGTTTCCAAAGATAAGCATTTAGCTGTTATGGAAATGACATACTGAAAGCTGAGGCATAGGTGCATTTTTGTGCATACTAATAGTTCGAGGACTATTTATTAAATTTTGTTTGTTCATTTGGCCTTTTTCCTTTGTTCTGTGGCTGTAAGGACTGTTAGCTAACTTGTACCAAATAAATACATTAGTAGATTTGCGAGGTATTACTGGCCAATGTCATTTCGGGACCCTAATAAATAACCTTGACAGTTCCAAAAGATATAGACAGTGAGTTGTGAAGCTTACACTCTCTTTTAGGTCATAGTAGGTGTTTTAAGTCAGTTCAGCCTAACTATCCTACTCTTGTTCACACTGACATTTTGTCTGTGTGCACTGTTGAATAATGAGCACTTTTGCAGATATTTTAGCACCTTTTAAAGTTGAAGTACTTTGGGGAAAATGGTTCTTAGCATTATCAGTAGACGTATTTTAGTATATTATGTAGTACTGACCTAATTAAAAAACTTGTATTGGAAAAGTTTTTTCTGCAATCAACTTACCCCAAAGCAGAAAAGATTCAAATTCTTAACTGAAGTTTTTCTTTAGAGAGTCCAGAAAATTAATCCTAAAGTGGAAGGCATTTGTGTGGTATTTTGTAATTGTGCTCCTTGGGACATGCTGTCTTGTCAAAGACTGATGACCAAAGAAATTCTCAGTTGTTACCTAGAGCTCTATATAAGAATCTAATTTAGTTTTACATTAATGATTTTTATTCCCCTTATGATGAGAAAATAGCAAACAGCACACAATCCTTGTCTGCCAAGGTTTGATTGCCTGTTCTTTCTGGTTTGGAATATAATACATAGCATATAAAGCTCAGAACAAATGTGGTCATACGACATCAAGACCATTAAAATCAATCACTGCACATGTGTGTACTGGTCATCCACATGTAAAGAGCTGCAGATATGATACAGAGATGTTTTAATTACCAGAGTTGCATTCTTTAAATAGCACTCTGAAATTCTAGCAAGAAAAAGCTGCATCCTGAAAGCAGTTCAAATGCCATGTGCCTTCCTGTTAGCCATAAAACATGTTTTGTTTGGATTTTAGTGGGACCTTAGCTTATGTATTTCTCCCAAATTTATCTTTCATCTGTGTGATGTGTTTGTTTAGGCTGGGGAGTCATTAAGTAAATTATTTTTTAAAATGCTGATTTGAGGAAAAGCTGCATGAAACATTTTTGCCTAGTGAGGGTGGCAGTGGTTACAGCATCCCTTAGTGAGGTGGGAATTTCTAGGTCAAAAGCTCTTCTGAAATATATGTAGAGTGAGACCAGGCTAGCTGGCTCAGCCTCTGGAAGTAGTAGAGCTGGTTAGAGATGGTGTTGTAAGAATATAGCTGGGAAGCTAAAAAAAGAAGTCATTGTAAGGAAACAGGGAAGCAATTGTGCATTTTTGAAATGCCAGAATAAATGCAGTAGGGAGGTAAGCTGGAGACAAGAATGAAGGGGTGAAACAAACCACGGAAGTAAAATTCTTGAGTAAAGCGAACTTGTTCTCCAGAAGCGGAAACAGATATTGAGAAATAAAGCCCTAAGGCAAAGCCTGGCTCTTCAGAGTGAGATGAAAACACACATCTGGATATTAAGCTTTTCAGATAAGAATGTAAAAGTATAAGAAAGAGCCCAATGATCCTTCAGAGTTGTGAGTTTTAATAGATAACATATGAAAAGACAGCAAATGATAAGAGCAATCAAAAGAGCTTTATGGATTTTAGTAGGGTTGTTTGGCTTTTTTGTTTTCATCTTTTGTTTCCTTACTGGTCTGGAAAGTTTTTTAGCTAATTGCTTCTGAAGTTTTTTTAGAAGTTGAAAATGAATTATTCCCAGCTGATGTTAACTTCATTTTATAGAATAAATATTTTTTCCGAGGTTGTTCTTTCATAGTTCTTAAGTATATAAAAGGCTTAGTGCAAATTTATAAGCTTGAGTAGTTTCAGTAACTTGAAACATCAAATCTGAGTGCCAAGACCTGTTTAGAAAAACTCGAGTTTTGTGTTCCTTCAGCAAACATTGTGCAATCAATTCAGCTTCACTCCAGCAAGCTGTTGAAAACCAAAAGCTGGAGGAGGACAGGGCTGGACAGGAAAGGTGGCTATCTGCTAGAGAATGAAGAAAATTGCTTGTGGTTGTAACAACTGCAATGGTAATTTGGTCATGTCAATACACAACTTTCTTCAAAATTTGATTTTACATGTTAAAACTACCCTTTTACTGCAGCTTTTGAGCTTAATCTTTTTGTTAGTGACTGTGGTAGACACGAACATTCACTGAGATACTTTTTGGAAGGGATAGGTTTGGTGAAACTAGATGCTTGTTAAATTAAAAAAACCCAACCTGAACAACAACAAAACCACCCCAAACCCAACGACTTCTGTTACCTTTCCAGGAAAAGATCTCCTGGGAAGAGTTTCTAGTCTGTACATGTCTTGAAGTGAGCAAGGAGGTGAAATCATCAAGGCTTGATTTTCATGTCAGACTTCACTAAAATCATTTGTTTGTGGGTAGAACTTTTCCACGAGTCATCAAGACTTTACAGCAGTCAGAAGCAAGAGTGAGACATTTCAAGTCCTAAACAACAGTTTTCTGTGTTAGTGAGGAGCACCTAATCAGGTTGAGTTTTTTTCACTGGGTTGTGTTCAGTCATATACCACATGGATAAGTGAAGTACAGCCTTAAATGCAAACATCAGATACTGTCTCTGTGGAATGCAGCAGTGTGAATTTTGTTGAAGTTTACATGCCCTGTTTTGTGGTGTGTTGTTTTCCTCCCAGATGATCCTGTTGTGATTGATTGTGTTTGGAACTAAAAAATAACCCTAACTGACAAAGAACAACAGTTGTGTAGAAATGTCAGGGTGAAAAACAAGCTCATGACAAATAGTCCTTTTTGTCAGTCCTTGTTTCTCACTTCATTACATTGTGTTCTAGAAGTCCTTAGCATTAAATTATCATTAAACACGCTGGAGAAATGACAATTTTGGGACTACATAAGTTTTAACCATCAGTTGCAGTAATGACATGAACTCTGAAGAAGGCTCCTAATTCTCAGAAGGCTTTTCTGATGTTTGGTTGTCAGAGATTATCTTTTTAAGTTAATTTAGAAGATATTCCTCTTTGAGACAGTGAATGTGAATTCATTTGAACCTTTGAAGTCCAAAAGTGATGAAGAGTGAAGTTGAGTGACAACATGGCTCAAAGAATATATGCCCATGTCTCATGTCTACTTGTACATCATCTTGGTCTTTGGAATAGCACTGGCCTGAAGTAACCACCCGATGTCAGCTGGGAAAGATGGCTACAGTTATAGAAGTTAAGTTGGAAGGTCAAGAATTGAAAGGAAATAAGTAAAAAATGGAAGATTTTGGATATGCAGCCCTGGGGTTTTCTGTATGAAGGAAAATGATGCTTGAGCTATTGTGACACAGTACTGTACTTCTTTCTTTTTCTTATGAGCACCTCCTGGCTTTGTCTATGTTAAATCATGTTTCTCTAGCAACTCTAGTTTCTGTTACTTTCCCTATGCTTCAGGTTTTAAAGCTTTCTACTGATCCTTCTCCTCTTCTCCCCAACAAACAAGTGTTTTGCAGAGAATGTAAAATCATGGAATTTTTAAGGTTGGAGGAGACTTCAGGTCTTCTAGCCTAGTCTCTTCTGAAAGCAGGGTCAACATGGAATTCAGACCAAATTACAGAGGTGTTTGTTCAGTTGGATCTTGAAAACCACAACATCTATATGCAATCTGTTCCACAACTTAACTGTCCTGATCATTACAAGGTTGATTGTTTTATAAACATTCAGATTCACTCACATTTTATGATCATTGCATCTCCCATTTTTGGCAATGTTTCTCTGCTCCTGTGCACTGTAAGTTTTTCTTCTGCACTGGAGCTCAGCCATGAGGTACCTGTTTAGCCAAGGTGGCATTCTGATACAGCTGCTCATGGTTTCGTGCCTATGTCATTCTAGGCTGTGTTCTACAGGATGTCTCACATCCATCCTCCGAATACTGAAGAGTTCCAGAATTCTGCAAAAATGATTTCTGGTCTCCTGAAGTCTGAGGTGTGTGATACCTTGCCCACCTCACATCCCTCACCATTTTGAATGTCATTGTTTCAGGATCAGTGAAGCTAGGATCCTACTGAAAATCCCACCCTCAACTACTGTACCATTTGTGAGTAGCAGAGGAAAACTTTAATCCAGGGTTGGTTCATTTAACATTGGTTTTAGGAAGTTGTCTGACTCCTGAAAATCTCCTGACTTGACTGCCTGCCCCTGTGCTGACTTTGCCAGAAAGAAAGGGAGATTCAAGTTCCTCATAAGAACCAGGGTTTGTCATCTGGAGACTTTCTCACATTTCTTAGAAGGTTGTTATTCCTTTGTTCACCCTGAGTAGCTGATTAGTAACAAACTCCTGCATGCTGTCACCTTCACTGACTTCTCTGATTCAGACCTGCATAGTCAGTGGGAATCTCACTTGGTCCATGGAGGAACTCCGTAAATTTGAGCTGTTCCTTCCCATGAAGGACAGCCTGTCTTTCTCCTGTTCTTTTACTGTCTTTACTGAGAGCCCTGCATTCAGTCATCACTGAACATAGCCATGACTGCAAGAGGTATCCCATCCAGTGGTGATGTATTTCTGCATTTGTAGTCAAAACAGTCACTCTTCCTACTGGTTTCATAAGCTTTGTATTCATGTACTGGCACATGGGATTGTGCCAGTACAGCCTCTTGACCTGTTTTGTTCTTCCTACAGGCTCTCTGTCTCTCAAACTGGCACAGATGACACTACCAAGTGACATCTGGAGCGCATGAAGTGTATGTAACTGCAAAATTTTGAGGAAAAAAGTGAAGGGCACGTACTGTTATTCTGCTGGCATGACATTTCCTTTCTGTATTATAAAACCTGCAAACTAATAACTAGTCAGGAGTTCCTGCAGGCTGGGACAAACAGTCATTTCCTTGGAAGAGAGTACTTGAGTTCCTCAGTCCATTTTGCTCCTCTCTGCCATTCTCAGGTACACCTTTCAACAGCAGTCTGCTCAATGGACAATTCTTTCACTGCATAAGTTGCAAAAGGTAGTTTGCTTTTTTCTTTGTCTTGGTGGTTTTTAACACTTAAGTTTTTTTGCCAAAAACTTTTAAATTTTTTTCTGATTTTAGAGGAATGAGGGCAGAACCTGTTGCTTGCAAGCAATACCAGATCATTTGGACACTTAATGTGGGTTATTAACTGAGCACTACTGTAATGGGCTTAAGAATGGAGAGCTTATTCACAAAATTAGGGCACTTAACCTCTAAGATCAGTTCTCTCATTGTTCAGACAGCAGGAAAACACTGAGTCATACCTGAAAGCTTTCTGTAATCAGAACAATCTATTTTTTTTTTTTTTTTTTTTTTTTTGCTTAAAAGCTGTCTGGTGTGGGTGTGTTACAGAAGTACGATGGGCTGCAGCACAGAGTTTGTTCATTCCTGCTACTGGGTGGCTGTTTAATTAGTATTGAAATGACTTTGGAGACTGGAACTATCCAGTGTCATAGATGAGGTGCTGTCCAACAACAACAGTTATTAAACACTGAATTGTAGGTTTGTTGTTGTGGTTTAACGTGGATAGCAAGCACTATCAAAGTTACTGGATCCCAGTGTTGCTTGCTCCTGAAACCATGCACAAGAGTTCTAACTCCTTTCAAGCACTGGTGCCTGTGGCAGGGCTTGTTTTTTCTCTACTGAAGTGCTTTCCACATATGGCTTGATCTTACTGCAAATTGGAGGAGGGGGCCTGTATTCTCCTACCTGCTAGGTAGTTGTAGACTGCAGTAAGATCTCCCCTTAACCTTTTATTTAAGTTCGCAAGCCTTATTTCTCAGCCTCTGCTCATATGTCCTGTGCTGTGCCTTCCTGATCGTGTGTCCCTTTGCTTCACTCTTTCCAGTGTATCACTTGCACTGTAGAACCTGGAACTTGTGACAGTTTATAGTCTACACACAATATCAAGTTCTAAATACAAGAAGTTAGCCACTTCTTCCAAATTCTTAAACCCTTTTGGATACCCTCTTGCTAGTACAGTGTGATCAAGAGTGGTTTTCACTTCTCCAAGGGCAGCTGATGTTTTGTGGCTACATGGCGCTTTAAGATAATTTTTTGCAAAGCAGCTCCCTGGTTAAGCAGTACCTTACCTGTAATTGTTATATGGACTTATTTTCTGCTAGGTGGAGGGCTTAATTTTTTTTTTTTTGCTGTTATTTCTGTTGAAATAGGTACTGTAAAACATTTCAAGTACCACCCTTACTAGAAGTTAGTTTAAAAAAATAAAAAATTCTCATGTTCCTTTACAATGTTGTTTGTTTTAAGAAGAAACTATAACAAAAGAATAAAAAACAAAAAAACCAACCAAAACCAACCAAACAACAAAACCCCCTTATATTGAGGGATGGAATATACCATCTTGTTAAAATATTCAGTTGCTTCAGCTGAACATGATTTGTCCTTTCCTTTTATGTGATGTTCATACTTGCCAAAGTGATTTGGAAAATAGTGGAATTTGTGTTTTTCATAAAATCCAGTCTCAGGACTTTATTTCCTGCATTGCAAAAGTTGAGATGGAAATGTATTAAATCTGAAGATATGCAGATTGTGCTGCCAGAGGGCTTCAGGGTAGTGTTATAATTGAGTAGTTTATCATAGTAACTTTGAAGTTCTTGGACTGAAGGCATAAGAGAATTGCCAAGCGCTTTCTACAGGGAATTCTAGTCATTTAAGGTTAAGAGGCTAGTGGCAGTCCATACCCATTAAAGACAAATTAAACCCATTGTAAAAATCCTGGAAAATAGTTAAAATAATAAAGCAGATGCCGAATGTGCAAAGACTACAAAGGCTAGCCAAAAGCTACTCCATGGATACACTGACACATGGGAGTGGATTTTTCTTCTTTTAATGATTATAGTTGTTAGTTTGATCCCAATTAAGAACAAAAGTTCTTGTAAAGAGAGGAAGGCTGTACTGAACAACCTTTTGCCTCCAACTCAGCAGGTAGCTTTCATAAAAGTCAAGAAGATATCCCNGCAGAGGGTTGGAATTAGATGATCCTTGAGGTCCCTTCCACCTTACCATTCTATGACTAACTTCTGGAGTGCAGTAGCTAGCCAAGTGAATGGTTAACTTACCTGTGAAAATGCCTGTTCCTTTCAGTTCAGGTGTGTGTGTTTGTGCTCATGGTTACCTTTCATGGTGCTTGGGGGCCGGGAAAACAAACCAAACAGGAAAATATTCAAGGGATGACTCAGCTGTCATCCTAGCAGGTGGTTTGGATCGGCAAAGTCCTTTAGTGGTATAATGGCAAGACAATGAGAGCCTTGTTTCCCAAGAATGTGTGCTGCTTGAGTTATTTGGAGGAATTGAGCAAACAAAAAATATCAGTAACTTTAGATTCAGGAATCTGGATTCAGTCGTTATCACTTATTTTAGCTCCTACGTTTTGAATGCTACTGCCAAGCTGGTTTATCATTTAAAATACATGCTTTGGGGGATGTACTGTGAATTTATCATACAAAGTAATGTCTACTATGTCCTCATAACAGTTGCTCATAAATCTGTGGGGAAATTATTTTTCTTCTATTCTTCATGAATTGTTGGAGGCTCCATGATTTGTGTCCTAGCTGAGCTTGTTTTTGATGTCAGTTTTGGATGGTGTGTTGGATTCTGATCTGTTTGGCTCTTAGGGGGATGAGATATGTTGTTAATTCCCCAGTGCCTTTCTCTGTGATGTCAAAATTCTATACATTCTTTGTTAGAAAATAGAAAAGTGAGGTGAAGAGAAATTCGTCTTCCCTGTTGAACTTGAGGTGTTGGCTTGATGAAGAATTTTTTTCAGATTTTTGGAGTTTCTGCTGATTTTGTTTGTCCCAAACATGATACAGATGTGTATTGCTTTGAACTGGACTATGGTAGCCATTTGGAAAACTTAGCAGGAACAGAAGCTAAATTTCCTGTTGGAAATTCTATGACTATAAATACATACCTTACTTATGAAGCAGTTGGACAGGGAAGAATCCCAGTGCTATGTAACTCGGGTAAGAGCTGCCTTTTGAAGTGTATGGCAGTTAATTTTTCTCTATGTATGCAGTTTCTCTGCTGCTCTTACTGAATTCTTTGTTCATTAATATGAATGAACAAATATCTGAGGACTTGAATGAAGTTGGAACTAGTGCTCTAGATTCCCTTCTCCTTAGATAGCAGGTTATACTCGCTTTGTATTTCCATTTGTGTAATGTCTTTCTATCTAACAAATGGATTGATGAGGCGAAGAAGTTTCTCCTTAAGGTGAGGTGAAACCTCCTGTGTTCTACTTAGTACTTATTGCCCCTTGTCTTGTCACTGGGTACCACTGAAAATGGTCCACCCCCATCCTCATGACCTTTAGATATTTATATACATTTGGAACAGTCTCTCTCAGTTTTCTCTTTTTGAGGCTAAACAGGCCCAGGTGTCTCAGCCTCTCATCTCAAGAGAAGTGGTCCAGTCCATTGAGTATCTCTGTAGCCTCCATTGGACTCTCTGCAGTAGTTCCCTGTCCTTCTTGAACTGGACATCACAGAACTGAACACTCTAGTCCAATGTGCAGCCTCACCAGAGCAGAGAGAGAGGAGGACTTCTTTTGACGTGCTGGATACACTCTTCTTAACGCACCCCAGAAGACCATTGGCTTTCTTTGCCATGAGGGCACATTGCTGGCTCATGGTGAACTTGTCCAGATCCGTCTGCGCAGAGCTGCTTTCCAGCAGTTCAACCTCTCACCTGTATTGGTGAAATTCATGAGGTTTCATATTTCTTAAACTTCATGAGGTTTCACTGAGATGCCAAGTCAGCTACAGCCATGAAATTACTGGATGTCAGTGATGACCCTGACTTTTGCTAGGGATGCTGCTGTGATTGCCAGGTGGTCACTTGAAAGTTGTCTGAAAGGGCGGGGGGAAACTTTGCACTAGAAGTCTTATTGACAGTGATTAGCTGTAACCAAATTGAAATAATTGGGTTTTTTTTCTAGAAAAAGAACTAAATTTAAACAACTTGTTTTCTGACCAGAAGCTAACAGGGCTAGAATTGCTGTCTGGTGGCTTTCCACGTTAGAAAAAAATTCTAACTTAGAAAAAAATACATTAAGTGGAAGCTTGTCTTACTGCAGATACAGCACTTGCTATAAGACTGTCAGGCCAAAAGTGTGTCTATACCTGTGAACTTCTGCAGTGCCCATACTTCAGATTAAGCAAACTCACTAGGCAGTTGTGCTGAGAGCTAACAGGGTTTTATACTCCAGTAAGGCTTTTGACTATGTGCCTAGAAAAGCAGAACAGAGCAACCAGAGCTAGCTCCAAAAAGGGCAGCTGATTTACCAAAACCCTATAGTCTTGGAAGAGTTGAGGAATTCACTTGAGTGCATTCAAGACTTAAGATCTATGATGAGACCCCCAAATTTAGATTGTCTTGGAAACTGGTACATAGGGGATTGAGCAAATAGTGACATCTGAGTAATAAGAAATTGCTGTGATCCAGTGCTGGTTGGCATTTTTGCATCTTTACATATAAAAGAATTTTAATTGTATAAGGATTTTTTTATTGATACGTGAACATTGAATTATTGGTTTGCAGATTGTTGCAGGAATCCAGCATCTGATTGCCTTTGTTACTGGCCCTTTGGTAAGAGTTGTAATGTTTATTGTGGTGGTGATGAGCTGTCAAACTCAATTCTGATCTTGTTTGTTAGGGAAGTGTGGTCTCAGAGCTATTCAAGATGAGTATGTTTATTTGCCAAGGTATGTGAGTCTAGCAGTCAGGAGCATTTAGTGCTCAGTACCAAGTGGATTCACTTCTCAAGTCATAAACTTTACAGTCCAAGGAAGAGGGTGGGGATTGAGAACAGCATCCGGATGTTTTGGAAGAATTGAGTGGCCAAATGGAGTAACTATCAACTGAAATATAGTCATGCAACAAAGGAAATCTGTGTGCCCCTAGTGCTGTTTGAAGCTGCATAATGACATGCCCCAGAGATTGCTGGTGCTTTCAAACATTTAAAAGTCTCTCTGAAGTTCACTAGATTGTTTTTAAAGAAGAATGAAAGATGAAGCAATTCAGAGGAATTCTTGCTACGAAACAGGATTTGGTTCAGTTGCTCCAAACATTGCTGTTTGTAGTATGTGTGTATGTTGTGTGACTTAGTCTTTTAACATCTACAAAATATGTATTGAATTAAATTGTTATTAGTACGTAGCAGGACATGTTTTTGAGTAGGTTAATAGCTTTAATAGTTCATCTGAACTCACTTTAATGATGTTTTGCACCATTGCAGTCCAATTCCTGTTTCTACTCTCACCAAAATAATTACTTCCATGTTTGTTTGTACTAAAGCTGCTACTACACCTTCATTGTCCTTAACATTCTTTATGCTAAAAAGAGAAATAGATTGACAAATGTGACCCAATGCCCAAAACCTTACTGAAGTTGGTGTAGATGAGTTTCAGTTTCTTTGTGAGTGATACCAACTGTGCTGCTGACACTAGAATTTGTTAATGGTCTTTTCTTAGATGATGAGACAATATTATCTAAACATGAAATGACTAGTAGAAGCTGGGCTTGTGTATCTGTCAGGTGAGGTAGATGGGTAAGAGCAGCCTTACACGCTACGCAAAATGTAGGAAATTTGCACACTAAATATTTTATGTAGAATGAATTTATCCGCATGTATGTGCTTGTTGTAGTTAAGTTAAATTTTCCCCCTGTCTGTGACTGAGAAAATTTCTTTTAAAGCTGTCTTTGTTTCTGGTAGTTCTTAGGAACACTGATGTGCTTGAAAGCCAACCAAGATTAGATGTTTAGGTTTAGCTTTTTGTAGGTAAAACCCTCCACTGAGTCTGTAATCAACTGCCAAACTTTATAAAGGAAATATAAAATATTGTGTTGCCCACAAATAGCAGCTGTAAACCACTAATGTCTGCATTAGCTCAGTAACTTCACAGTCACAAAGTTTGATTGACCAGTGGGGTGACCTGTGGCAATGTGCTTCTTTGCAGAAGTGTTAGACCTACTGTGAACAGGAGGAGGAAGTGTTACATGGTAGGTCATCAAGGTTTTTGTCTGCTTTTCTTCAAATGGCATATTAGCCCTGGAGGAGAGCATGCTGGGACAGGCAGATGTTCAGAAGTGAATACTGTTTTTAATGGAGAGACAGAGGTGGCAGTTATCAATTAAATCCTAAATGCTTTTAAGAAAAGTGAACTTCACATACAATGATTGTCTTTTTCAAGTTAGAATGTCGTTCAAGTAATTTTACTTCAACTTGGATGCTAACCTTCAGAAGGGATTAATGGGATTTGGGTTACTTATACTGTATAGGCTGTGCCAATTTGCAGGAGTGGGGGAAAAAGCAATCTCAGGATGGATATTGATCAAGGAGTATTAAAGCCTTTCTCAGACTAAGGAGCTGTGGGGTTCACCAGGGAAAGAATGTTGAATAGCAGGAGTGGATGAACACAGCTGATGTGTGGGATTGATGTCACAGACTGGACAAGTAGGGATGGTGTGATGGAAAGATGGTTACGTACATAACTGCATGCAGAACTGCATTCCTGTTGTTCAAACTGAGTAAAGCTGTGCTGAGAATTAAGCCTTATCAATATGGACCAAAAGTGGGGCAAATCACAGAATGACAGGGGTTGGGAAGGGCCCTCTGGAGATCATCTAGTCCAACATTCTTGCCAGAGCAGGTTCACCTAGAGCAGGCTGCACAGAACAGTGTTCTGGCGGGCTTTGATTGACTATAGAGATGGAGACTCCACCAGACCTCTGGACAATGGCACTGTGGGGCCCTATTTACCTCAGCTGACTCTTGCCTGCCTTGGAGAATTCTGACCAGCTTAAGGCTGTGCTTTGCTTGGACCTTTTCTGAGATACAGGCCAAGGAAAACATCTGAAGGAATGACATGAAAAGCAGATAGGAAACAACATGCAAGTAAAACAGAGGCTTATTTAGACATGGCTTACTCCAGACTTAATTCTATCCCAAGTTCTTGCAATCAGGTCACACTGGTGCACCAGTGAGTAGTTGATGATACACCAGGGTAGAAGAATTGAAGTGAGAACAGAAGAGGAAATTTAAGTTGGAAAATTTAAAAGATGTAGGCAGTGATTCAAACATCTTGTTGGAGGAAAACATATTTCAATAAACAAGATAAAAACAAATGCAAGACAATGGCTGCTACATGCAGTGAAAGTGCTCAGTAGTGGTTTTGTGCCTTTTTTTTACTTTAATGGATCTTTTAAAATGTAATTGACATAAATCAAGCAAGGATGCTGTCTTTTTTGTCCATGTAGCTGAAACATAGGGATTTTGCTCCCTTATCCTCATCCTTAGATCCCATCTGTGCTAAAGATGATAGTTCCCTGACAGGACAATGTGGTACTTCTGTTATCTAACTATATCCTGTGCTAAGACGCAAAAAATAATTCTTAAAAGCATATTCTATCCATTTTAAAACCATATTATGACTTAAGAATTTTATTATGACTGTTATAGATTTGAATATTATAAACCACTTGTTTCTACACTCCAGTATATCTCACTACTGCTTCAGTCCTGTTAAGATCTTGCTTTATACTTTAGATTGATTATAAGATTGATGCAAATACTTAAATATATATGCAAAACAGAGTATGGGTTTATACTTATTTTTAATGGCAGAATTCTGTAAAATATTCTTGTTACAGTGTGTGGAATTATTAGTCTGAATTTTAGGATTTAGATTTTTTGAAGTGGTCCTTAACCTGTTGGCTGTGGTGGGTTTTTTTTGTTTTTTTAAATACCTATGGCAGATTAAGTTGCCTAGGAATGGATGGAGATCTTTAACTGTAGCTGGTGTATCCTTGGCACCAATCTTACAAGCAAATATAGGCTGGGCAAGGAGTGTCTTGAGAGTGGTCTTGAAGAGAAGGACCAGGGGGCGTCTGCTGACAGAAAACTCAGTATGAACCAGAAATGGTTGCTGGCAACCCAGAAGCCAGCCATGTGCTGGGCTGCATCAAAAGCTCTGTGACCAGCAGGATGTGGGAGGTGATTCAGCCCCTCTGCTCTGGTGAGACCCCACCTGGACCAGTGAATCCATTTACAGTGTCCCCAGCATAAGAGGGATATTCAACTGCTGAAGCAGATCCAGAAGAGGCCACAAAGCTGATCAGAGGGCTGGAGAACCTCCTCTGTGGTGACAGACTGAGAAAGTTGGGGTTGCTCAGCCTGGAGAAGAGAAGGCTTTAAGGTTTCCCTTAAAGCAGCCTTCCAGTACTCTGAAGGGTACCTGAAGCCAGGGAGGACCTTTTTAGAAGGGTTTGTAGTGATAGGACAAGAGGGAATGGATTGAAGCTTGAGGCAGGGAGATTTAGACTGCAGTTTCTTAAATTGAGAGTGGCAAGGCACTGAAACAGGTTGCCCAGTGTGGTTGTGAATGCCACCTCCCTGGATGTGTTCAGGGCCAGGCTGGATGAGACCTTGAGGAACTTGCTCTAGGGGAAGGTATCCCTGCCCATGGCAGGGATGTTGGAAGGGATTTTTAAGCTCCTTTCTAATGTAAACTGTTCTTTTAATTGATAGAGGCTGGATTTTTGTCAGACTGACCTGTGAGCCTAATCATAGTCATTGCAGACTTCTAAGCACCAGACTGTCCTCAGTAGTGGAGTGGCCCATTCCGCGTTGGTTTAATTCTTTGTGTTAAGTTTGGTTTGGTTGGTTGTTGGTTTGTATTTTTGTTTGGTAGTGCATTGCTTCTGGTTTTATTTTTTAGTTCTTCAATTCTAGTAGGTGAATGGACCAGCATACTAAAACGTTATTAAAAGGAGATTAATTCTCTATCTGTTTGCATCTGAGATTTGAGGCACATGGGAGAAAACAATTACATATTTTTTATTACGAAGAATTATTTTCTCAAATGGATGAGTACAATTACCTGCAGTCATCTAAGTGTTTACTTGAAGTGGAGGATGGTACTTTTATTCAGAATTTTTTTTTTTTTCTTCTTTTTCATGTTTAGAAGCATTTGGGGATGTTAGTAGATACAGAATCATGAAATCATAGAATGGCTTAGGTTGGAAAGGAACTTGAAGATCATCTACTCCAACCTCCCTGCCATGGGTAGGGGTGCTAGACTCAGCTGTTCAAGGCCTCATCCAGCCTGTCCTTGAACATCCCTCACTGAGGAGTCATCCACAACCTCCCTGGGCAGCCTATTCTTGAGTCCCTATCACCCTCATACTGAAAAATTTCTTCCTGAGATCCAGTCTAAACCTACTTTCTCTCAGCTTCAAACCATTCCCCCTTCTCCTGTTGCTAGACATCCTTATGAAAAGTCCCTCTCCAGCCTTCCTGTAGGATCCCTTCAGGTACTGGAAGGCAGCTATACCTGAAGGGTGAAGGATCAGTCCTATTGTGTTTCTGAATGTTGTAAATGTAACTTTTAACAAGCTTAAACTTCAAAATACGTAGCCATAATGTAGTTGGTACTAGAAAAATGAAATTTGTTCCTATGACAAGTGTAAACTTAGAAGAATATTGGTTCATGTCAGCAGAAAAAAAAATACAAATCTTTGTTCAGAGGAAATAGTTTATACTTCAACACTCTCATACATTTCTTAGTAGTAGTTTTATCCTACTAGTAGGAACTTGTGTGTGCTTAAGTAGCAGTGGTTTTGGAAGGCTGGAATGGCATAGATGGTAGAACATTACTGCAAGTTGTGCCAGCCAGGAGCAATATTTACCTTCTGTAGGCTGATATATGAATGATCACAAGTGATTAAACTCTTTTCAGCACTTCAAGAACTCATACACTTAGCAGCTATCCTAGACATCCACCTATGCAGCACTTCTTGGAGTACAAATACCATAGTTGAAGCATTCCTGGAAGTTTTGCCTCTTCCTTGAATTCTGTTTTGTACCTAGAGAAATCATCAACTTCAAACAGCACTTAGGAACACTCATCTGATTTTCAAAAATTATTTCAGGATCAAGATTTTGCAGGTGTCAGCAGGTTGCCAGATGAAGTTAAAAATCGTGCTGTCATCTTGCTTTTTGTATGTTTGTTTTTTTCTGTAATTTTACTGGCAAAGATGTATATCCTAGTGCATGTTGCTGTGGGAACTATAATAAGAATGAATTGCATAGGAAAAGCCTCTGCTCTCTGCTGCAGATTTCTGGTCTTATTCTCTTTTAGAAAACAAATGTGCAGCCTCATGGCTCATTTTTCATGTTAGATAGTTTTGATGGCAGTAAACAACAAAATTTGGTCAGAATGTCTTGTTTGCAGTCTCATGATCTTCAGAGAAATGCTGAATCCTTACCCTCCTGAAAACTGTTTTTCTGAAGGTTTATGTTTTTTATATTTATCAGCTTTTGGTAGATAATAAAATGTGTTGTTGAAGAAAAATAAAAGATTACTCCAATGTTAGAAAACTTATTTTTCAGGAAAGACTTCTTGTATCTAGAAAACTGATACTTGGAACACATTTGTGGTGACATGATGGAGAGTCTATCTGGTTTTGATTGTAAATCAGCTGCATGTTGCTTATTTAGTTAAAATGAACATGACTGGAAACCAGGAATCAAGACTAGTTGTTATGTCCCTCTTGGTGAGCAGTAGGGCAAGTAGATCAATCTGGACAGGGAAAAAAGCCAACAAAACAAACCCCAAATGATGGGACGTGCTTAAGTGGCAAAACTTCAGGGGTGCCTAGCAAAGGCAAGTCATAGAATCATTGAACTGCTTTGGCTGGAGAAGACCTCTAAGATTGAGTCTAGGTGTCACCCTAACACCATCACGGCCATAAAGCCATGTTGCACAGTGCCGTGTCTACATGTTTTTTGGGGCACCTCCAGGGAAGGTGACTGCTTTTTTTTTTTTTTTTTTTTTTTTTTTTGCAACCTATTAAGATACAAGTTTGGACAATTAGATTATTCTCTATTTTTGCTGTCTTCATACCAAAGAAAAGCTGCATTAAAGTGGGCAGCTCAAGGTCTGGTTGTTCCTTGGGTTTTCCTTGTCATGAAAAAGATTCAAGTTACTTATTAATTTTGAATCTGGAGCATCAATTAGCACAAACTGAAACCAAGTGCAGGAGGTAGTGCTTGGTATGTGACCACATGAAGGAGATGTGTTGGTGTGTAGCAGAGGTGTTGGGAAATAGAGAATTTCAAGACAGGTGGTAGGGCTTGGGTGAGCACACATGAGAAATGAGAAACAGGTCGGTGTAATTAATGGTATCTTCTGAAAAACAGCATTTCCAAAAAGCTGGGATAAGGATGTTGCCAACTGGGATGCTTCAGGGAAAAAAAAAACAAACCACAAAACCCAAACCATAAACTGTTCCTGGGTAGGACCACACTTAGGAGACCAACTCATTCTCTCTGCAGGCTCGGTATAGCCTAAGCTTCTGCAGCAGAGTTTACTCATTTGGATTTCAAATAACAAATAAAAACTGTGTTTTTGTTTTGAGGTCAAATACTCTGTTTCAGCTGTATTATACTGACTAGGTCTTGAATATATCATAGTGAGCACCAATACCATAAATAACAATGGAAGGAATTTCTTGTGTGAGAGCAATATACTCAGAGGAAGAGACAAAATGTATCAGGATTGATGACCTGCTTTTTGAGATTTCAGTGGAAATGTTAATTTGTACTATTTGACCTGCTCCAGTAATAGAGATAGTGTTAGCTAACAGAATTTTGGATGTCAGTTACAGTGTCTGAATGCTGGTTTCCTTTTCTTCTGCAGTGATCTAGAAAAAAACAACATCACAAGAATCACGAAGACTGACTTCACAGGACTCAAGAATCTCCGTGTTTTGTGAGTATAGCACATAGCTTGCCTGTTTTTATAAGACTGTTTTATGGTGCTAGTACTGAGTGCCCATAATTCTAGAGATCAACTATTGGTAACTTCTGCATATCATTCAGTTAGTGTTCTTTTAAACCAGGCAGTTGGAACAGTTCGTCATGTCAGACAGTAAATTTTAATTCCATACTAGAGTCTGGTCCCAATACCGAGAGAGGCAGATTGGTTTTGCTGCTCTGACCACTTCTGAAGCAAAGAGCTATCAGAAGTTGAACACACAAGGAATCTTATCAGCACTCCCTGGAATTTTCTGTAAGTCTTAAATTGCCCTCCACAGTAAATGTTTTCCTTTTGAGAATCTTCTAAAATAAATCCTTAAAACTGCAACTGTTGAAATGCTGTGGTTATTTAGTGTAATCCAATCAATGAATT
The DNA here is from genome assembly GCA_013399055.1 of Ramphastos sulfuratus. Taxonomy (NCBI): domain Eukaryota; kingdom Metazoa; phylum Chordata; class Aves; order Piciformes; family Ramphastidae; genus Ramphastos; species Ramphastos sulfuratus. The sequence continues at coordinate 476,460 of WBNM01006289.1, read as the reverse complement.
AATTGGCTCCTGCCAATTAGAAGGCAAGTCTTTTCTCCTTTTATTTTAACGCTTCTGAACAAGTTGTCATATGCTAGGAAAACATTTCAAATCTGTTGGAAGACTTTTTGTTCCTGGGCTGTTTCTCTCATCTCTAGCAGTGGAGTTGTTTAGACTTCCTTGGCTCCCATCCCAACTGTCAATACCGTTTTGGAAGTCTATTAAAATATATGTACTATACTGTCATTAATGTCAGTAGTTGTTTTGCTTTGTTTGGTTTTTTTATAGTGTCAGACATTGCCTAATTCCTCTGCAGTCATTTATCCTGAATGCCCTTAACAATAAGCCAAACATTCAAATAGAATCTTTGCATGATAAATTTCATTACAAGTTTAGGTAATGCTTTTCTTTGGCCTTTGAGTAGTGGGGTGTTAGCAACAGAAGTCATTAGAAATAAAATGTAAATATGTTTTTAATAGGCAGATTCTGATTTAATACTGGTTTTATCATCCAATGTATGGAGAACATCTGAAACCCAGGACGTGCTGCTGTGCTCTCTGCAAGCATAACCATTTTTGTTTGTTGTGTTTCCCTATTCTGTGTTCCTATCATAGCTGCTGTTTGTGGGTTTTCTTATTTTGCTCTGTGCACCTTTTCCCACTTTGTGCACTTCTGCTCTCTAGAAGTCCTTCAGATTTTTATTGTGGTTGCTTTGCTTTGCTTTCTTTTATTATCTCTCCATAACTCTGGCTGTTCTGTGCTACTGATTTCCTGTTTTTTCTTTCTTTTTTCCCTGCCATGTGTGGTGGGTGTATACTGGAAAGCACAGAAACAAATAACTTGTTCCAGAGTTCCTAGAGAAGTAGTCCAGTCCTGTTTTCTGACATCAGAATGAAAATGATGAACGAACGATACGGAAGCTGGTAGAATAGTACAAGAGAAAACACCTTTCCGTTTCAAACTGACAACTCGCGTGCAAAACATTCCTTTTGTGTACCTTGTCCTTTTATCCCATGTAATCTCATCTTGTTTCCTTTTTTCTTCCCTCTCTTTTCAGGAACATGTCTCTCTGATTCACATCTTTGGAGTTTCTCAATTTTATGTTTTGATCTTCATACGTGCTCTTAGATGTCTCTTGCTTAGCTTGCTCTCTTGCTGTCTTTCTTCTCAACTCTCTTTAGCTGAGGAATTCTGAGCATCCTCACTGAGTGCAGAGGGGTGGCTGTTGACAACAGACCAGGGTAGTGCTTGTGTAGTAGTCAGGTTTGGCTGAGCTCAAAGTTACTCTGTGTTCAACTGAATCCACAGACATGAGGTTCACACATCTGAGTGCTCTTACAGTAGCAGAAATTGTGTGTGTGTTGGAAGAAACCACTGAGAGGAATAAGGGCAGCTTAAATGGCACTGTTGGTATCTCTGCTTCTTGCCTTCTACTTTATTTACAAAGAGCATTTCTGGTGTGTAAATGAATAGTGGCTTCCTGCACAGTGTAAATCAAAGAGAAGTCAGCCTCCATTGCTTATAATTTACCCTTGTCTCACTTTTGGCAAGCGAGAAAAGGCAGGGTCAGGCAGAGTGGAAACCTAGGAGGTTTCCCTTCTGGTTCTGCACCCCATTGGGCACCAGGGCTGTGCACAGCTGTCACACATAGCTGCCGTGGCTGGATTTCTGGATGGACAGGTTCCTTCTGGATCACTTACAAAAGATTTAGTCTGGGGCAAACCTGAAATGTTTGCAGATCAAAAGCTGGACCAAAAAAACCCAACATGTTGATGCTCAGTGGGTTCTTGCTATGGAATGCAGGAGTGAGTTAAATCAATTATATTACATAAACTAAGAGTAATATACTAGGGATGTGACAGTTGGCCTCTACACTAACACCTTTCTGAGAACAATGGTTAGGAAAATTTAGGAACAAAAACATTCTTCAAACCTGGCAGTCAGGAGTCAATTTCTGAATGTTTCCTGATGGTGACCTAGGGGAGCAGTGCTGTTCTGTCTACACCGCTTTAATAATCTCTACTTAAAACTGTTGTTGGTGCCTTGGTGAAAAGCAGTTGTATAGCATATGTAATGGGAAGTGGGGAAGCTCTTTTTATTTTGTTGTTTTAAAATTAAGTGGTATTTCTGGAATTGCAGGCACTTGGAAGAAAATCAGATCAGTGTGATAGAACGTGGAGCGTTTCAGGATCTAAAGCAACTGGAACGGCTGTAAGTATCTCACTTGATATACCTGTGAAAAATCTACCATTTTTCTACCTCACTATTAATGGAATTGTTGTAAAATTAAGAGAAAGAAAGACTTGCCTAAATAAAACTATGCTCTTAAAATGGTATTACATGGTAGCTAAAATTTGGAATGAAAATGTGAAGTTGCTCAACAAGAAAACAGAACTGTTGGTGAGCCCAGAATTTTAATAACATTATCAGAAGAAGATTATTTGAACAACTCTTAAAATTAATATGTAGATGAAGAAAGTATTATAAACAAATCTATCATTTTATATATGTGTATGTTAATGGGTTCTTATATATGTGCTAATGGAAGTCATACTTGTTTCTTTTCAGAACCACAGTATTTCTAAAACTGCTTTTAGGCTTAATGTTTGTAATTAACTTCATTTCCTTTAAAGCTTCGTAGTGCCAGTGATACCAGTGGATTCCAGGGTATCATGCAAGACTTAGCTGAGAAAAAGAGTGTAGATTTCCTTTGTTTTTGAGGGCAATTACATTTGTTTTTTAAAAAGTGAATGTAAGAGAGGTCAGCATCCAGAATCCAATTTATAGAAAACTGCTGACCCTTCAGGAGTGCAAATATCAATATCAAAAAGTACAAAAGTAGTGCTATATCCACTTGCTGCTCCTGGTTGGTGCTCTGCTTAGCATTACCATGTAGCTAGGTAAATTTTGACCCTCGCTAGTGGGAGCAGAACATAATGTTTCTAGTATTGAAATAGTTCTGGAAATTATTCTTTGTTAGGGATAGGTAATGAGAACCTGCTGGTTTGGAATGCCTGCTTGTTACGTGGATAAGCAGGGGGGCTTATGCTTGATTGTTAACTCTGTTATCTGCAAGACATTTGCTGTAGGACCTCTGTGTTTTCTAACTGATGTCTTCTAAAGAAATTTTCAAGACTTAAGTTCCCGCAAAGGGTTGTTCAGAAGAGGTTGGGAGTACTGAGCACATGTTTTATTAAAACTATTACAGATGATCTCGGGATTAAATTTGCATTTAAGTTTTTTAACAAGTGTGTTACTTAGGATTTTTGTCTTATTACAAAGCTCCATTTATGTCAAAAAGGAAGATGAGCTTTAAATTCTGATAATAAACCATTCTTATCTACAGTGAACTAGAATGCACTTCTGGGAAGGAGATTTTTGCTTTAACTCATTTGTTTCTGATTTCTTGAGCATCACAAAATAACTATCTTGATTTTCCTAAGTTGAGCACAGTCTGACTCTGCAGAAAACTATTCATATTGTAGCTTGTCTTTGAGAGTCAGTATCCTAACTAGCAAGTCCTAGTTTTAAGTTCATTTTATATACGTGTGTGTATATAAAAATAAATCTTTATTTAGATAAATGTGGGTTTAGTTAAACTACAAAATGAGTTTTGAAAAAAATCTGGAAGAAGGGTAGCTATTAGTAACTGGAAATGATACTCAAGTGTTGTCTTAGTGTGGTGCCTGCTCTGTTAGCAAATGAAAGTATTTAGTGAAAGCAGAAGTTAGGAAATATGATCCTTTTAATGTGTCTCTTTAAGTATGTGATGTTTGAAAGTCTTATGCATTTTTTTTTTTCCTGTGCAAACTCTTAACTTGGCCTCTTAAACGTACTGCATCTCTGCTTCTCTTAGGATTGCCTGTCATTAAAATATTTCCTAAATGAATGTAGTATGAAAGGGAGGCCTGGAAACTTGCAACTTTTCGGTATTTTAGCTTAAATCATTTTTAGGACAAAACTATAAATCTGGGTTGTTGGGGTTTTTGGATTTTTTTATTCTTTTTTTTTTTTTCTTTTTTTTTTCCTTCCCTGTGAGTCAGTAGGCTTTGGAGAATGAACTGTGGAAAGTTTGGCACAACTTACAAAGGCTAAATTGCAACATTTTAGGTAATATTAAAGCTATTTTATTAAGTATTGTCAAACATTGCAAAATGTTAATGAAGAAAGTATGCTGCTTGAATTTTTTAGAACTGGCTTTATTCCATTTAATTTCTTTCAAATAACAAATAAAAATTGCTTATATTGCTTTAACTTTAGAAAAACATCTTTTCTTTTTGATCTCTTGAAGTAGATGCAAAAGCAATCATTAACTTTTTAAGTAAAGCAGCTGCATTGGGTCAAACTTTTTAAAAAAACAGCTAATTTCTATTCCCAGCAAAATACCATCTATAAAGGTCATTCATTCAAAGTTACAGTGGAATTATATTGTTCTACTCTGTGCCCTGTAGTCATCATCCAAAGGGCACAACCCTAGGTGAATATTATTTTAGCTCAATATATTTTCTCTTGTCCGATGACTAAATCAAGTCCATCATTATTAACTGAGTAACTCAGCAGACTTTGGTTTGAAGTGTCCTGCATAGAAGTCTTAGTAAAGTTCAAATAAAATACCTGTAGAGCTGTTAGGAACTGCTGTCAAAATCACCATGGTGATGACTCTCCAGTTAGTTGGATTGTAGTCAGATGTTTTAATTTTTTTTTTATTCCTTTTTTTTTTTTTTTTTTTTTTTTTGTGGGAGAGCATCTAAAGATATAGGGCTGGATATTCTCAAAATTGTATATTAGCTTAATAAAGTTTGGGAATGTCATTTCAAGGAAACACAGAATGCAAGATATGTTCTCATCTGGAAGCTGAGAAACCATGGGGAAGGTAGAAGCCGTTTCTTACTTTGACATATTTGTAGCCAGCTTACCAAACATGCAGGAATTTTTAACCATTGCCTCTTGGCAAAATTCAGTGTTGAATACAAATTATTTTGCTGAGTCTTAAGAGACAGAGCTCTTGAGAATGACCAATAGTAGTCACCACAGTGAAAAGCCAGGAGTGGTTCTAGTGGTTTTATTCCAGTGAGATTAGTGGTGAGGCAACTGACCATAAAATGTCAAGCCATTAAGAGACAGCATTAACAAATACAGTAGGTGCATACAGCTTACTGCTTTTTACTTGTTGTTCTGTTGTTGAACCACAGACAAACCAGTGGTCTTGTGCATTGTGATACAGTAAAGCTTGTAGTCTGCATGTCACCCTGATTTTTGTAGCTGAAGTGCTAGAACAGCCTCAGTATGACTTCTCCAAGATTATTAGTTTCTCCCAGGCTTCTCTAGCTATCACCTTTCTTTTGGCTGCCTTCCAATACCTGAAGGGATCTTATGAAAGGCTGGAGAGGAACTTTGCATAAGGATGTCCAGCAACAGGACAAGGGGGAATGGTTTTATGCTGAGGGAGAGTAGATTTAGATTGGATCTTAGGAAATTCTTCAGTATGAGGGTGGTGGGACTCCGGAATAGATTGCCATGGGGGGTTGTGTATAGCCCCTCCTTGGGGTTGTTGAAGGCTAGGTTGAATGAGGCCTTGAGCAACTGAGTCCAGCTGAGAAGTGTCCCTGCCCATGGCAGGGAAGTTGGATTAGATGATCTCTCTGACATCCATTCAACATAAGCTGTTCTATGATTCTATGATGCTGAGTGCTAGACTTTGCAGGACAGATATGTGCATCTGTTCAGCATTTAAGAAGCTATGGAAATGTTCTACTAAACTTTGAAGTGCCAGTTGTAAATCTTGGTAGTCTGCCCTGCTTGCCAGTATCAGGGTAACAATTTTAGAACAAATCTGTGCTTTGAAGTAGCCTGCATATGCCCACACAAACACAGTGCTGTGCTGGCACAATCTATCATACCCAAATCCATTTTGCATTTTGGCTGTGTGCTTTGCTATTAACACAATGTTGATTTTTCTCCGCTTTTTTTTTTTTAAGAGAAAGTTACTATGAAATTTCTTATGCAAAGAGGTTCAAGAAGAAAGAGGCATCCTGGTGGGTGTAAAAGATGAACTAAAATCTCTTCCTGAGCCAGATGTATGTCACACATTTATGTGAAAAATGAGGCAGGATGTAAGACACCAACTGATCCTGACTTTTCCATAGCCAAGTGCCAGAAATTGTCACGTAGCTGTATTATCTTCAAAAGACTGGTCTTTGGCTGATGGCTGGTTCTTTCTACTCAAATTAGTGTCTTTAGCAAGCATAAAAGATCTCAACATCTGAAAACACTAAAGATGTTTTTTCGTTGTTTAGAGGAGGGGGGGAAATGTATAAGCAAGGCCAAATGAAATCTTTTCTAAGTTGGGGAAAATAATTAGCTTTAAAAGAAAGGGGAACAAAATCTAGATTCCAGTTTGTAACCCTAGCATAAACATGTATTGTTTTGGTTTTGTACATGCCAAGACAGAGATGAAAGTGGAAATTGTATGTATGGAAATACTACTGTGCATTGAGTCTTTGTAAGCAGCTTGCTAAATTCTTGATCAAGATATTAAAACTTATTTATTTGGTATAGTGTACTGTAAAATTGCTGTTAGTGGTGCTAAGGAGATGCTAAGGAGATGAATAAATGGTTATATGATACTTCACAATCTGAATCTCATAAATTGAGATTGAACAGGCTTTAAATAAATCATGTAATACAAAAAGCATCTTCCATAATTAACATGCTGAGTGGAAAGATTGCTAAGTGCTTCAGAGCAGCAGGCAAAATAGTAAAAGCATTGGGTAGTTCTTAGCTGTTGTAAACAAAAGCTTATTGCAGATCTTTGGCAACGTGGACACATCTATGGTGTTTACACAGGGTTTGCAGTATGTGCAATTGAGATGATTCTCTGGAACTGTGTATACTACACATTTGTGAAGCCATATGTGAGACAGTTTGAATGTAACCTTCAGAGAAAAGCTTTATTTTTTGTCTCTGTTTGCTTCTGACATTTTGGATAACATAACTGATTGGAAATCAGTGATCATGAAGTGCTTATCTGGACATGCTAGAGACCAAAGACACACTGAAATAGATTTCCAGCTGTCATCTGATACTTAATCAATTTTATAACTCACATACTTCTGTCTTCCTTCTCAAACTACCACACCTAAGTTGGTGTAGTACCAGTTTGGCTAACAAACCCCCAGGACCAAGTGGTGCTTTATGAGGTGCTTTCACCTTTTCCCTGCATTCTGCTCCCAGGACAGGCCATTTCCTTCTAAGGGACATATAGATTGTAAATTCATAGATTGGTTTAGATTGGAAGGCACATTGAAGACCATCAAGTTCCAACTCCCCTGTCATGGGCAGAGGCACTTCCCACTAGACAGGGGCTGCCAGAGACCCCCTGGAGCTCTGGTTGTACAATTGGGAGGGATGAATTTCTTCGTATTCATACCAAAGCTGAAACTGGGTGTTTGTATATCCCTGAAATGCAGTTAATCTTTCATGCTGTAGAGAATTAATGCTATCACAACACTAGGGTAAAATGAAGCTGTGCCCTCTAATCCTAGACACTACTCCGTGTATCAGTGAGGTAGTGTTGTAAATGTGGGAAACCAGTTTTGAACAGAGACCGATTGTAAACACAACCACTCTGCAGGAGCTGGCAAGGAATATAGAGGACTGCCATTCAGTTTGTGACAGTGGGGAAATGGTGATCTCCTGATCTGAAGAACAGTCTAGGTTCTTGTGCTTCCTGCATCTGAGCTAGCAACCCAAAGCACCTTGCTGCACTAGCTGATAGCTAACTACAAGTTCAAGGAGTATTTATTGATGTTGATTAATATTTAATTGATGTTGTTAATTACATTTATCCCATCTCTTCTGACAAATTACTCCAGCATTAAAAAAAAAACACATTAAAAAAGCAATCCTAGAACTGTTTGAATCATACAATAGCTTACTGTCGTGGGTTTAAAGAGCCGACAGAGTGAAGTTCTCAAATTAATTGGAATAAAAAACCAGAATTATATTTGGAGAGAGTGTTAGAGATAAAAATTACAAAGCAGATACAGAATCCATAAGCAAACCCCCTGAATTTTCCCCAACCCAAAAACTAAATCCATCATCCCCAGTGCTCCAGTCCTTCCCCCCGCCATGCCTCTGCCATCCAAGAGGCCTAAACACAGCTTCTGGAGGCCCCAAACCAGGCCTATCCTTACATGTTTGTCCCGATAACGCAGCTCCTGCCCGACACAAGGCTGGAGGGGGAGGAAAGGAGAACAACCTGGCCTTGCCAAGAGTTTATGAAGAGATAGCAGAATTATGGAATTGAATAACAATTTTCAAGTTCCTAGAGGACTTTTTTAACCCTCTAGTTCCCAACATGGGACACTTATGTTGGGAGGGTCCTTAGAGATGATCTGCTCCAATGCTTCTGCCACAGACAGGGACACCTCTTAACTGGACTCTGCTGGTCAAGCCCTTGAAAAGCAGTCTCTTCTCCCTTGCATCTTGTGGATGCTGAAACTGCTCTAGGATACTCAGCTAAGTGCACCATAAGTCCACTAGAAATCATCAGTCACAGTCTTAGGTGTTTTCTGATTGTTGTCTGTTACAAGGAACTGTAAACTTCTTATCTTTCCCAGATCTTATTTTATTTCTACTGATCTAGCTCTTTAAAATGTAGGCATTAGGGATATGCTGGCCTTTTCGTGGAGAAAGCTGAGAAAGCTGCTTTTTTGTGTCTGGGGCCTTCAACTGCCCTTCACCCCACTGAAAAGTTCGTGTTGGATATCTGGTTTGAATGGAGTGCTGTCAAATCACTGCTAAGTAATCCTTGTTTCCTATGAAGATAGGCTGAGGGAACTGGAGTTGTTCAGCTTAGAGAAGTCTCTGAGGATGTGATGGTTTGGGAGTTACTGCCCCCCCACACAATGAAAATCACCCAGACTAGACTCAGCTGGCTGGAAGTTAAGGACTGAAGTTATATTTACAGCTTAGCACAATATACAGGAATATTTACAGAAATATACAAGTTAAATAAAGGTAATACAGAAACACAATTCCCCTCCCAGAAATCACAGTCCCCAGGAGGGGCTCCCAACCACCCTTCCACCTTCTTTTCTTTCACAGCCTGTAATCTAACTTTTTTTCATTCATATATTCCAGTTAGCCTCAAACCAGCACAATGGGGACCTTAGAGCTGCCTTCCAGTACCTGAAGGGATGCTACAGGAAGGCCGGAAAGGACTTTTATTTGTAAGAGTGTCCAGTGACAAGACAAGGGGGAATGGTTTTAGGCTGAGGAAGAGAAGGTTTAGCCTGGATCTTAGGAAGAAGTTCTTCAGTATGAGAGTGGTGAGACTCTGGAATAGGCTGTCAGGGGAAGGTTTTATAAGCCTCCTTGGTGCGGGTGTTCCAGGCCAGATTGGGTGAGACCTTGAGCAGCCCAGTCTGGTTGAGAGGTGTCCCTGCCCATGGCAGGGAGGTTGGAGTAGATGATCTCTTATGTCCCTTCCAGCATAAGGTATTCTAGGATTCTGTGAAACAGAGGCAAAATCAGTAGCTTACCTGAAAATGGGAATGATAATGAGAAGATACAATATTAGGTACAGATTTTATTCATTAGGTAGAATGGAAACTGCTGTATAAGATTCAAGTGATGGATTACTTAGCTCTGTGGTTGATATAGCTCAGTTTGTATTTAGAATGACACAGAGCAAAACCAGTAGCAAGAAGGTGATAGTTGTTGGTGTATATACTGGTGGGTGTGTCTACAAAAAAAAGAAGTAAAATAGATATTACCAGCTTGAGTAAATCATCAAGGAGAGATGCATCCAATATATCTTCTCAAGGCACATCTTGGTTCAAGCTGACAGCTCACCTTTATTAATTTATGGAAGCAAAAAAGGATGCTCATTAATTTTGTATTCCTTTTGCTTTAGCTTTATGTGCTGCTCTTGGCTCAAACAGCCAAAATAAATGTTCCCAAGATATGGCTCACGTACTTCACTTACCTGTCAATACTCTGCACTGGCTACTCTCACAGATTTTACTGAAATGTATTTTTCTTAGCAATGTCTATAAATGAGTTAGCAGATACAGTCTAGAAATATTTTTTAAAGTTCATTTGAGAGAAAATCTCTCCTTGCTGTTTCCAAAATTCAAATATGCAGTCAATATAAAGTTGTTGTTGAGGGAGGAGAATTTGCAACTGTTAGTTATTCTTATTGTGAAGGAATGTTGTAAGATTTCCAGTACATATATTTCCACATAGAGTCAAGCTTCTCACAACAGTTAAGGGCTGAAGTGTGGCCTGTTCCATGCAGATACCCAGGTCACAGAGTGAATAATGAATTGTATCATTTAATTTTTCAGGGAAATCATAGAATCATAGAATGGTAAGGTTGGAAGGGACCTCAAAGATCATCCAGTTCCAACCCCCTACCATAGGCAGGGACACCTCCCACTAGTACAGATCACTCAAGGCCTTGTCCAACCTGGCCTTGAACACCTCCAGGGAGGGAGCAGCCACAACCTCCCCGGGCAACCTGTGCCAATGTCTCACCACCCTCACTGTAAAGAACTTCCTCCTAACATCTAGTCTAAATCTTCCCTCTGCCAGTTTAAACCCATTGCCCCTTGTCCTGTCATTGCAAGACCTTGTAAATAGTCCCTCCCCAGCCTTCCTGTAGGCCCCCTTCAGATCCTGGAAGGCTACTGTAAGGTCTCCTCAAAGCCTTCTCTTCTCTAGGCTGAAGAGCCCCAAATCACGTAGCCTGTCCTACAGCAGAGCTGCTCCAGCCCTCTGATCATCTTTGTGGCCCTCCCCTGGACCCGCTCCAACAGTTCCATGTCCTTCCTGTGCTGAGGGCTACAGAACTGTACACAGTACTCCAGGTGGGGTCTGAGGAGAGCAGAGTAAAGAAATGTTTTTCTTTGTTGAGTGTAGTAGAATGATTCTGTCCAGTAATGATAGTTTTTCATATGTGGTGTGAGTAGTAAATACACATCTCAAAATGAAGCATACTTAAAGCTTTAAGATCATCTTAATACTTTTTGAATTCCAAAATCAATGAATTTCCTTTTGCATTTTTATGATTTTTGTATCTAGTGTCACTTTCAGTTTTAGAATTTCCTGGAGAACCTTTTCTGTTAACTGGTGCAGCACAGTCCAGCTGTGTGTTGTGCTGCTCCTTTAAAGTTTTCTAACAACTAACTTTTGGCCAATTCAGATGCCCATGCAACTTCCTGCAACTCTGGAAAGCTGTCTAGTCCAAAGTGGGTGAAAAGACAATGCATGTTCAACAAAATTTATTTGTGTAACAAAAGCTGTAGCCACAAGGTTGTCAGTAATTTGTCATAAGAACTCAGTGAGTTATTTGGTTGGTTGTGTTTTTGTGTGGGTTTTTTGTTTGGTTGGTTGGTTTTTTTGTTGTTTTGTGGGTTTTTTTGTTTTTTTTTTTTTTTTTCAGAAGATGTACCACAGGGCTGAACTGCAACTTTTAAACTAAATAATTCACATTATTTTTCAGACAGGTGAATTAGAAAGGCCTTTTGGGGGCAAGCTACTAAAAACTTAAGAATAGATATATATAAGGTTCGAACTTGATATTATGAAATAGAATTGTACAACATAGCATGCAATATGTATATAGACGCTTCTGCAGTGCCTGTGGCTCCCTATGTCAAGATTAATTAGTGTTTACCTTCTTATGACAACAAGGGATTGCAGGTAGAACTTCAAGTTTTTTTGAGACACAGTAGTTTAAGTGTGAATATAGATCACTACTGTAGTAAGCCTGTGATGGGGGAAGAAAAAAAACAAGCATGAAATAGCTCGTAGAAGTGAAACTTGGTAATTCTGAGATGCCCAGTCTGCATTTGTGTGTGTAGAAAGTCAATCTCCTGTTTAACATCTTAATAAAGCTGGCTGCATTTCTATTTGAAAATATTGAAGTATTTTAAGCCACATTGTGAGAAAGCAAGAGAAATTTTAGAGGCATAACTGGAAATGTGACTCTTGCAGAGGAGTTAGGAAAAAAAAAGTGTTTTTTTTTTTCTTTTTGGAGGCACAGTTTGTCATTCTGTGGCCTTGCGTACTTGAAAGACAGTATTGCTTAGCTATGTAATGTACTCTGATCATGGTGTTATCTCAGCTGAGGGGCATCTGCAATTTGGATCTTGATATTGACTTTTTCTGTTGTTTAAAGCCTCTCACTTCTAGCTACTATTGAAATTAGTCAAGCATTATTTCAGGCATTGAAATGTGTCATTATCTGTGTGGACAAATGAGCCATTGTTTGATGCACATAGGGATTTTATGCTTTGAAATACTTTTGCTATTTTCTCAAGTGATCATAAGAAATACAGAAGTTGCCTTGTCCTTCTCTGTTACACCATTAAATACATGGCAAACTGTCAGTTTGCCACAAAATTCTGTGATTGATGCGTTGAAATTTTGGGGCTGAAAAAGTAGTAGCAGGTTAATTCAGGTAAGAAATCTGCTGTCAACTTGGGAAAACATCTGTCAGCAGCAGATTAGATCCGGCGTGTGTCCTTGCACATCATAAAGATGGGGTTTTTTTTAATTGTAATTAATGTGAGTGGCACAAACACATTTAGTAGAAGTTTCATCCTTTGCTTTCTCCTGTTGGTAAGTGTCCTCCATGAGCTAGATCTTCTGCATTTAATTTGGAGATCAAGTGAGAAGAAAAGGGAAAATGGAGCCAGTGTATTCCTTGATCAATCCATAGTTTGTGAGTCTTCTGCACTACTTACTGCTCTGTGTCTACTGGACCATCTTTATTTAGTGAAAAAAGTTCTTAAGCCTGTAGCAGTGATAAGCTAGTTCAAAAATTTGCCTTTCTCACTCTCTCTTGTCTATTTGTCAAGTGAACAAGAACTGTATTTCTTGATGTTTATTTTTATAGGACTGTTGTTGAGATAAATGTTTGGATGACGCAGTAGCTGTCACTTTCCAGCCCCTTTGGGACTAGCTAGTGAATGGAGTAGTTCTGAGCAAACCTTCAAAGCATCATCACGAGTATGTGTAGATTTGTAGATGTGTAGTGGTTGTATCTTCTAATTGAGTGTCCACATTTGGGCAAGCAGTCATTCCCCATGACTATGTTTATGTTCTGTGGACTCCTAGAGGCTACTAATACCCTCCCATTTCAGAGTTTACTGTGTTTGTCTGTAGCACATAATTATAGAGTTCCGTGTTACTCAACCATTGCTGGACAGCTAAGCAAAATTTTTTTTTTCTTTTTTTTATTGCTGATGCAAGAGTGAACCTTTTACTTCTTTTGCAAATGTTAAATAATTTTAAAAAATAAAATTGGCACCTCTTTTCTGAAGGAAGTCATTAGCAGCTCTGTCAGTAGGTCTGCGCAGGAGGAATCCAAACACAGGAAAACTGCAAGAGCGGCAAAGGGCAGCTAGCAAGAAAGCAGGATGCATGCTTCAGTGAATGGTTTTGGTTTGCATTAGTACATCTGACTGGGGCTACGAAACAAAGATGTTTATTTTAACAACATGAAAATAAACGAGCCTGATTTCATCAAAAACATTTTCCTAGTAGGTCACTGACCCAGAAGAACTCATGGAAAAACAAAATTGGGTCTCATTTATGTAGACAAGAGGTTCTGTAACCTCAGCATTCTTAAGCTTCTGAAAACGATGGCTAGAGAGCAAATGGAATAACAACACTTCCCCTGCACTGTAACCATAACTCAGCTGGAAGAGCACTGCTCATTGCATCAGTTTTTAAACACTATTCTTTTCTGTGGCTTGTTTGTTTGATTTTAGCAGTATTTTGTACTTGATGAAGATTTATGGGAGTATTTGCTTAAGCAAAACACTTGGGGATTTAGCAATCATTTCTCCAGGATCTGTAGGAAATACTTAAAAGTCTGTGTTACTGTTGAGTAAGAACTACTTCACCACTGGTCTGGGATAATTTGGATGAACTTTGTTTAGCTTTAATAATTTTATCCAAAGGCTTTTGTTTCTGTGAGCTTCCTCATATTAGAAGGATTATACTGCTGGACATCTTGGAAATGCTGTAAGTGCTATTGGCTGGGTTTCTTATTGTCAAGCACAGCAATCCTTAAATAATGCTGTTCCTGAATGAAACAATGATAGATTCCCAGTGCTTCACAACTTTTCATTTTTGGAGAACACATAAATATGTAAGTCTTGAAGCCAATAACATTGAAGATATTGGTGAGACCAGTACAGATTTGACCTTGCTTTTTCTTTGGCATAACTCCTTCATAGAATGTCAGGGGCTGGAAGGGACCTTGAAAGATCATCTGGTCCAGCTCCCTTTCCAGAGCAGGACTACCTATACCAGATCACACTGGAATGCATCCAGATGGTTCTTGAATATCCCCAGAGAGATATTCTTAAATGTGTCTAGTGAACTGCAGCATACCTGAAGCTGTGGAACAAAGTTGATGCATGTTGGCTTAGTTAATTCTGTGTTAATATTATATTCTCAGTTGCTTGGAGCTGATCTCTTCTCTAGATCTCTTTGTCTCAAGGTGTTACAGTATGAGGATCACAAGAAGAGACAAGTCAAGGCTTCATGCATATGTTTTCTATATTATGTATACGTTTAAGTTTTATTTCTAATTGAGTGTGATGCAATATATTAGCAGTACAAGAGAGAAATGATCAGTGCTGGATACTGAAGCACTTTGGTAAAACTGCTTCCCCTGCCTTTGATGACCCACTGCCATTTTCATCTGGAGTTACCAGCAATTATCACAGAAGTTATGTGAGCTCAATTTTTAGGTGAGAGCATCTTTAATGAGAATAGGTTTTTGTGGCTGGTTGCCCCTTGTGGCTTCCTGGTGGGAAGGTGTCCTTTGGATGAGTTGTGATATTTAATTCCTACAGGCTTGTGATAAAGTGGTTACAAGAGCTACAGTTTGGGTCTCGAAGTCAAGTGTACAGTGTGCTTTGTTGCACTTAATTATTTCCTTATAGTCATCATTTGGCTTTGGAGGATGTGTCCTTTGTTACGCATCCAGTTTGATTTTAGGCAGGAGATGATTCTGCTAGTCTTCTTTTTTTAATAGTTCTGCTTGGCATATAGCCCCAGGGAGGAAGGAGTAGCACGTTGCTACAGAGGCATTCTTTACTATATATGGAGAGGCATGGTGAGCAGAGCTGGTAGAACAGATCAGACAGAAGCAGTGCTCTAATTCTTCTGGTAAAAATTGCAATAATAGTTCTACTTGCAACTTTTCCTCTAATTCCTGACAGCTATTTCTGACTTGTGGAAATGGTTAATTGGATTAATACAAGTTTTAAGACTTGTTAGCAGCAGTAATGTGGCTTGGAGGTGTGCACGCTAAAATTTACTTTTTGCTTTCTTTATAAAGGTTTAGCCCTGACCCAGAAACATAATTCTCATGTGTAAGAAAATGTTTTAACCATGTTTGTTTTACTGCTTTTAGAAAAAATGGTGAAATACCAAAAATGATGGGATACTCCAACAGATTCTTTATGCTTGTTGGATAAAGTCTTGTTGTTTTCACATAGTCTCTACGGACTACGTGAGGTATGAGAAAGTAGCTAAGTTGTGGGGTTTATTTTGTTAACTTACGCTGTATTAGGAATTCAAAGACTTAAAAATTGAATAAACTGCTGCATTTCTTCAGGTTTGAACTAAGGAAATTTACTAAACGCATTGCAGAAGCTGAGGAACAGACAGCTGCTGCAGAGAGCACCTCTACATTTGAGGGTTTATTGACAAAGCATTTTTATTTAAATATTAAGAGAAATTTGAAGTTCTTGTATGTAAAAGCAGATAGAGGCTACTATGCTGCATCAGTGTTACTAGTTGGTCTTATAAATAACTCTGCTGGTTTAAGAGACCGTACATGTACTTTTCCTTGTTACTTCTGCTTTTAGAGGACTTTCATGCTGATGATATTGTTACTAATAACTACTCTCTGATCCTTAAGATTCTCTGTTTTCTCCTTCAGTTAACTTCTGTCTATTTCTATATGATGTATGGTGTGATCTTAGTCTTTAATGCATTCATGAATATTTTTAGACCATTTCTGTCCATTCATGCTGGCATTGGGAAGATGTTGACGTATGTCACACATTCTTTGCCCGCGTTACTAGTTTCTAGCCGGAGGACATCTGTATATGCTTACATACTGGCTCTATCCTGCACCTTAATGTCAGATTTTGCCATATGAAGAAATCTTGGGGGAAAAAAAAAAAAAAAAAAGGTGGTGTTTGTGGTTGGGTTTTTTTTTCTTTTTTTGTGTGTGTTTGTTTTGTTTTATGTTTTTTGGGTTTTTTTTTTTTTTAATTGGAGACTAGAAAATGTTATAGAGCTACCAGATTGTATGCTGCTGGTTTGTTCAGAGAAATGTAGTCTGCTTGGGATAGAAGGTAGATAGTTTTCAGTTTAATACTAAAGGTTATTACTTCTGACAGCTTTGAAAATGTGAAGTGGGACCACCCAGTCTGCTGTGCTCATAATAAGGGATCTCAAAGTAGCAACTTGTAAACAGTTTTCCTTCAAAAACCAGTCCCTTAGCGACATGCAGTGGTATCTCTCAGCTTTTGGGAAAGCTTCTCTACAAACATGTCACATAAATAATGAGGTTCGTTTGTTCCACACCATAATCTTGCAATATGGTTGCGCTGGGCTTCCTCACAGCAGCCTTATTGAAATTCCATTATAGATCATCTGGCTTTATTTCCTACTGTAGTAATAATATAAAGAGGTGCTGACAGAAAGTAATGGACAGCGTTGGCTCTTTTAATGGGTGCTGTATCTTGCCTATTTTTCCTTCCAAAAAGGAAGTGGTACAAAGCAAAGGAAGAAGTTACATTAATAACCACAACGTATTTCTTGACGCTAATAGGATTTTCTGGTGAAACCATTGAATGAAATTGACTGTGGTCCTCTTTTACTGCTTCCCAAGTCTGCTATTTAAAAGAGAAAACTTAGTAACCCCTGTCTTTCTGTCTGAGGCTCTTGTTATGCATTAATTCATTCTTATTGCCTCTTGGTTACACCCAAGCTTGTGATGTAAGTGGTTTTCCCATAAAGTAACTCTTAGAAACTACTTCAGCTGCATCATGCTCCCTGAGGCTGTTCTCCAAGGACAATGCCATAGAGCTCTTAATAACAAAGGAGAAAAAGCTAGCTTGTTTATTGCCAAAAATGAGACCCAGATGTTTTCAGTATGAAATGAAATAAATGAGGAGTGAACCCGAAGTTACTTGGACAATTTCTGTATATTAAAGGCTGGAGTACCAGGACAGCTCCCTTAAAACTACCTCTTTTAAAAATGTGGAAGCTTTGTAATTTTGGGTTTCTGTTGGGAGAAAAGTTATATCCTAGGTTGCAATCAAACTTGGAAGCTGCTGAGCTTGTGTAGAAAGGAAGAGAGTTGTACTTATTTCATGACAAACATGCAGTGCTTTGATTTGGTAGCAAAGCCGTTGATGCTCAGTAGAAAAGCAGACAGAATTTGGAGGCCAATGGGTATTAGATACATTCTTGTGTCTAAAATGAGGGAACTGCTATATTCAGAGAGACAAGAATAAAGCTGATAGCTTATATCATAGCCTGTGTATCAAGTTAAATTTCTGGGTGGGATGTGCTCAATAATATACAAGAACAATATCAGTAGATATAATAACTGCAAGAAATTCTAGGTGGGAAGCAGTGAGGGTGTGTAGAATAGCTTTTTGTTGTGTTGCTTGCATGAAGTATGGTTTACTGATGTTAGGGTATTCAGAATTTTCGAACCAAACCAGTATCATAATCAGAAACTAAATTGCCTTGGAAAATATCATGATTTGCCAAGTTTGAATAAATAAAACTTGTGTCACCTTCATGCTGGGCTTTTGTATTGATTGTGTGCTCCATGGGAAGGAGGCAAGTGCCTTAGAGGCTTTGGAGAGAACATGGAGGAAATTAATGTAGTTAGTGAGCATCCTGCCACTGTAACTTCACAGTAAAAGGGGTCTGAGTTTTTCTTGCTTTGCTACTTGCTCAGAATAAAGTTGCTGTGGAGCTTCCAGAACAAAGCATGAAACTGAAAGTACTGGATATGCTTGTATGTGCTGCTATAATCAAGAGTTATGCTGAGGGCATTTAACTTTTTTTTTTTTATTTTTTAATGTCTAAATTAATTGTATAAGGCATGCATAAATGTCTGAAATGTAAAGGTTCATTAACCTGTTGGTTTGACTTCTGGACCCTGAAACTTTTGTGAATTTTCTGAAGCCTTCCAGTGGTGAAGATCTTGAGAAGGCAGGGTTATTCTCCATATAAAGAGAATCCATGTAAGAGGATTACACTGTGTGATTGGTAAAATGGTATTCTTCTTCATAATTTGCAGTAGTAAGTTCTTAAAAAAAAGAAAAAAGGGGAAAAAATTAAATGGTTGCAAGTGGAGCAAATTAAAGGTTTTTTAATATGTGTGGCTGATGTGACAAATGAGAAAAATAGTCATTTTACCATAGTGCAAAGGGTTGTCTCCTGTATTGGAAAGGATGAAGACCTGGGAAGTTGCTGACTTGAATTCTTGTGATATTATAGTTGTGCTTCCATATGCATCTTACTCTTTTCCATCCATACTGACCATGCCATTGATCTTGATTAGATTTAGCTCCCATTTGCTTTTCTTGAGAGTGGAACTCCTTGAGACAGCAATACCCAAACTCAGTGTGACCATTCCAATTGTTTAAACATGAGAGATGAAGCTGAAGTCAATATCCCCCAGAACATTTCCCCTCCAGGAAAACATGATCTCTGGCTTGAAAAGAACTTTGAAAGTTTTCCTGTCAAAGCTGAGGTTCTTTACTCATCCAGAAAATATCCAGAAGCCAAGAAAAGCAATAAACCAAAAATACAAAAAGGGTAAAAATAACCCTTATAAAGTATAGGTCTTTTCCTCCACTTATTTCTTAGAGTTGTCCTGATACACATCTTCACTCTCCCTCTAAGCATTATCTCTTTCTGAGCTCCAGTGTTGCTTCTTACTCTGCTTTTTTAATAGCCAAGGGAATCTTAATAGTTAACTTTCTCTCCTATCCCTGCTTCAGACAGAGGAAGAAATATTATTAGCCTGGTTGGAGCCAGGAAGGTAGGAATTTCACAGTTAATAACTTCTCCATTGTTTTTTTAAAGGCCCTTGATACTTGGTGATTGACATAGAGGTTGTTTCCCTCCTTCCCTCTTTCCTTTTGCCTTCAGGACATGGGAACCCCCAAATGGGCAGCAGACTGAGGGAAGAAAGAGGAAAAACTGGCACTTGTTACATATATTAGTAAAATGGTTTGGGGAGGTGAGAGGGAGTGTTTGTCCTTTGTTGAGACTCTGTGTTTGATGCTCTATGTAGCTGCTCTAAAGAAAACAAACTGAAGGCCAGTGTTGCGTGTATCTTTCTTGTGACTTTGAAGAGGGCACAAATTCTAAAACCTGCATTTTAGACCATCTAAATCATAAAGCAAGAACAAGTGGTTTGGAATACAATAAAGCTGTGATGTATTTATGTACCTGTGAGGGCAGAAGTCAGCGTCCAGCGTAAGTAGTAGGAGCAAGAGTTTGCTTGGAGGCATGTGAGGCTACCAGAGTTGGGGCACAAGGACTTTAGCTGGAATCACAGAGATGTATATATGGATAGATATGCATACGTATGGCAGTAAACACATGTACACATATATCTATCTCTTGATTGCAACTGTCATTAGCAATCTTTTACTTCCTTGATGTTCAGATATTCTCACTAAGCCTTACATGGTGAACACTGTGACTGTGCAGCAAGCAAATTTGACAATCTAAAGAGGTTTTGCGGGAATACTTGGAGTAGAAGCTGAAAATCTACATTTGTGTTGTTTAGTATAAAATAAAATTTCTAGTATTGAGGAAAAAGAAGAAGAAAAAGAAAGGTACTAAAAGGTGGAAGATAATGACTATTCTAGATGAGACCTCAAGCAGGAGTAAGGCTATATTGTGTCTCCAGTTGAAACTGTAAGGAAGAACCAATAAAGAGAAAAGATATAAATTATTTTGTGGCAAATACCACTTGAATCATTAACTGGGTCTTTGTAATTAATATTATTTAATACTTTTTTTTAATGGCTTGTTTTCTGTGCCCACAAGCTAGCCAGCTAATGATATACGATCATTCACTACACAATGTGACTGCATCTTGTGTGGGAAAGTTAACCCAATTTGTTTTTTAAAGCTACTAACAGGATTTGATACTTCTAAGTTTGTCTTCTTGTGTTGCTAAAGATGCAAACAATTGTTTCTTAACAGCTTCCATTGCTTGATAGTTGTACAGACCTTTAGTGAGTTCTGTTAGCTGTTTTCTGTGTAGGGATTCTTTGGCTACTAAGTTACGATATCGAAGCTGCTCTTCATCTCTGATCATCCTTGCCATCTTTCTCTGAACTTTATAGGTTTCATTTTGAGGTGGAAATTGCTGAAGTTTTCAGTCTTTACCATGTGGATATACCATGGATTTACACAAAGAAATAATAATATTGCTACCCTAATCACTTGGAACACTTGCTTTGTGAATTATTACACAGTTGGTGTTTTCATGACACTGCTTCCTGAGACAGCTCTTGTGTGCATGAACTTTAAAAAATCTGTTTCCTTGCATGTCTATTCAATTTTACCTGCAGTAAATGATTTGTCATTTTACCAGTTGTGAACTAAATACCGTTAGTATTTTCTGGAGTTTGTAATTAGACTTCGTATCCCCAACAATTTATGTCATCCATACACCTCCACATTTTCAGGTCACCCATGAGTTTGCTGAACAGTTTGGGCCCTCTTAGATGTCCCTTTTTTGCCTCCAACAGTGACCTTTTCACTCGGTGGCATTGTGCTAGTGTGGTGACCTTACATGGATGCCTTGGAGGTGACACATGGACTCCTGGATGACCATTGCTCGCACTGAGAACTATTGTGTGCCGTTGACTTGGTAGTTGATCAGCTTTTATGGGTCACCTATGGGCACTTGAGAAGCAAACCAACAAAACTGAATGTGTGAAGTTCTATTTCCCATGCCTAGGAGTGGTTACAGCGATCTGGGAGGTGCAGGGAGTTGGGGTGTATGGAAATTGTTGACTGTACAGTCAGTGTGTGTCTAATCAGACTTAATGAGTTTGACTCAATGTGGGTTTTTCCACAGCCGATATGACTCCTGGAGAGCCTCTCTGCGCGGCTTCCAGGAGGTTTTATTAGTCTGGTCTCCATGCTGTGCACATCCAGAGTTTCTCCCTATCCAGCACTGGAGCTCATCAGTTCCGTGGCATTAGATGACTCTGTATCAATCTGCTCACTGCTCCAAATTCCTGGAATACTTTGCAGGTCTTAGTAACTGTAAAACATCCAGTTCAAAATACTTTGGAGACTGAACAGCTGCACTCTCATCCAGCAATCCCAGGTCAGATAACCTGGACCAGATCTTGTCTGGCTCTGCACCCCAGGTTCCTTATTATGTTCCTCTGGATGTGTTGATATGTTGGTGGTTAACGCTATGTGTGCACACACATGCTGATTGCATGGTTGATGCTCTTCTAACATAAGAGAACAGATTTGAGTTTTAAGTTGAAGTGTGCTGTGAGTCCCACATGGAATTCCCAGTTTGAAGACTGCAAAAGATTTGGTGTGACAATCAAAATTTCAGTCACTTTGCTCATGAGAAAATGTGAATTATATTTTCTTTTTCTGTAATGTAACCTGCAATGCTGTTCTGATTTAGAGAACTGACATCATTCTTTCATGGTGTTGCTAGTTACAGTTCCAAAAAAGATTTTGCCTTTAAATCCAGTTCACAGATATCTTATTCTGTGGACCTGGGATTGTTCAGTCTGGAGAAGAGGAGGCTGAGGGGAGACTTTACTGCTTTCTGCAACTAAGCAAAGGAAGGTTTTAGTGAGGTGTGTGTCGTCTCTTCTCACTGGTATCAAGTGATACAATGAGAGCAAATGACTTGAAGTTGATACAGGGGAAGTTTAGATTGGATATTAGGGAAATCTTGTTTCCTGCAAGAGTGGTCAGGCTCTGGAACAGGCTGCCTAGGGAGGTGATGGAGTCACCATCCCTGGAGATGTTCAAGAGACGTGGGCATGGCACTTCAGGACATGGTCTTTTCCAGCCAAAACAATTTCATGATTCTATGATCCTATCTTTACCTTGCATTCAGTTTAAGTCACCAGTTTCAAAACCAGGAATATCTGTGGTTGTTAATACAGTGCAGTCACAAGAACAATGTCCACAAAATTATTTTACAAGGTTTTGACTTTTTTTGTTGATTAACTTTTTGCAGATGGTTTTTATTGGATTGGAATAGTACGTGGCTGCACCTTTCCCAAGGTATTTGCTATAAAAGCAGAAATAGTAGTATTTAGGCAGTAACATGATGATGAAGGGGTCTCATAGGTAAGAGGCTTAGGCGAGCATGGGGAATTTTTACACTACTTTTTGTGTCTTTCACTGTGTGGGGGCTGCTACGCAAGGGATTCGTTAAGGTGTACTCAACCTGTGCTTTGACATTCCCTGTAGGAACAGTCACATTAGAGCTTGCCCTGCCCTATGCTGGCATTTCTGATGTTTGCTTCACTTTGCACTTGAAGTTTCCTTACTTGTTCTAGAGCTTACTGATAGATGAGGAGAAAGTGATCTTCCTGTCAAATGGTGTGTTAGGAGCTATTCCACTACATTTCATTCGTGTTTGGCACTTTTCTGTCAAACTAGAGGAAACAGTGCTTATAAATGACCATTCAGAACATTTGCTTTTTTCATTAAATATGTTTAAAAACACTTCGATGTCTCTTTTATAGGATTTAAAAACATCCTGTCGTGTACTTTGATACTTCTGTTTTGAGAATATTCTTAATGGCCTTTCTCCCAAGCCCAGGAAGAGAAATAAGAAGTGTAACTGGGATTTTTCCTAGGCTATTGATGGTTTTCTGGCACATAATAAATAATAGCATGTTAAATGTCTCCTGCATCAACTCTGTCTGCATTTATATGAGGTGATCTAGTCTTGTGTTTAGGTGAGGTTTGCAGTAGGAGTAATTTAAATACTGTGGGTGATGTTCAAGAGAAATAAACCCCTGTTCATTCCTTGACTTCCCCTGAGAATCAAACTATGAATAAAATTACTTTTGGCAGACATTCCAATTTGAAGTAAACCTTCAGAAGTGATGGAAAGGGTGTCGGAGAGTCCTGTGGCTCGAACCAAGATATCTTGGTTTGTGTAGCTTGAACCAAGACAAGTCATGGACTCTTCACATGTTACTTGTTACCTCTGATTCGCTTAGTTGCCAATTACTAAAGTAGCCTTGCCTTCCTAGGTACAAGCTGTTTGTGTGACAGAATTACAGTGCCCTTACCAGTATTTTGAGGACAGCATCACATGCACTACAGCACAGGACTGATAACCTCTGTTGGTGGGTTATTTTGAAAATTAAGATTACCTTGAGTTAAGGCAAAGGGAGAATGCTATTAAGTTATTGGTCTTGATAGATGGATTTCTCTTGCTAATGCTGCAGTTTGAAAACACCAACACTTCATTTATAGTAACGTAGCATTACAAATATTAAGTTCAGACCAATATGAAGTGTTTAGTACTAGTGAGCAGTTCAATATGTGAGCTTTTCAAAAGCATTTGTGTCCGCACTTACTTGATATGATGTGTGAAAGAAAATCAATACTAAGGTAATGCATAGGAAAATTGAAAAGGGCAGCTGAGAATTTGGTCCCTTCTCTGTCACAGGTAGGGTAGTGTTGGCCCATACAAATAATACAAAATTCTTCTGAATGAATTTGGTAATAAGGTAGGGAAAATTTTAGATGTTGGGGTTTTTTTTCCCCCTCTCCTAAAGTTGTCTATGTCATTGCAAATTCTAAATGTTAGACTGCTCAGGTTGCCAAGTTCCTAACCTTGAAAACACAATTTTATATTATTAGAAAGATGTGTGTTACAAAAACCTTACTTCAAAAATGTTTCTTGTCTGCTCATTGAGGTGGAACCTCCTATTCTAGAAACTTCACCTGATTTTTCTTAGTTTCTACAGCTTAAAGTGATAAGCAGAAACTTGGAATTTGTGAATTCTTTGCAAGTAGAGATAATATTCTTAAAGCGTATTTATTGGACCTTGCTTAGACATAACTTGCATGTCTTGGGATTGACAGTGGATATTTGCAGGAACGTTCTGAGGTGGAAGAAGTCACTTAGACACAGTAGTAAACATTAGACAGCTTTGTGATATATGTGCATTTGAGTGGCAGGCTTTTTCATTCTCATCAATAAATAAGTTAGATGTATTTAGTGTTTCTCAAGGACTAGTGGTAGTCTTTATGAATGAGGGTAGAATTGAGGAATGCTAAGCTCTGTGTTACTGTAAGTATTTTTTTTCCTTTATTATTTGTCAGCCTGCTAAGTAGATCACTCTTCTCGGATATAAACATGCTCAACTGAAAGCATGAATTTAATGAGGGTTAAAGTAGTGCATTACTATCATCCTAAAAAAATTAAGTCTACTTCGGTGTCCAAGTGTGAAATTCACATGGGTAAGGGAATCCAGTTTAAAATCTTCCCATGTCCTTTCCCAAATGAAAACTAGTGTTTAGTATCTTTCATGTGCTCATTTAGTGTTTCATTTACCAGACTGCTCATTTATCTCAGAAATGTAATAGGAGAGCTGGTAAAAATGCTGTGAAATAACCAATGTTTATATAGAATGGTAAGGTTGGGAGGGACATCAAGGATCATCCAGTTCCAACCCCCTGCCATAGGCAGGGACACTTCCCACTAGCACAGGTCACTCAAGGCCTTGTTCAACGTGGCCTTGAACACCTTCCGGGAGGGACCAGCCACAGCCTCCCTGGGCAACTGCTGAAGTTAGCACCTGACACAGGTAACAGTTTGTTTACAGAGCCTAGCTTGCAAAAACAGCTTCTGATCTGTTCTAGGTGTGAGAAAGGGCAGTTAATATTCCACTCTCCTCCATCACCCCTTTATTTTGCAAGACATGTTCATGTGGTATCCATATGAGAACTCTACTGTATGAAAACCCCACATCAGTTTGATCTTTGAGGAAGGCCTTTCAATTCAAAACAATTTTTGATTTCTGATGGTGCCATTACACACCATGCAAGAAAACTGGAAACTACATATTGGGTGTGAGGTCTCAGTAGGTTTGTGAAAGTTCCAAATGTCTTCTAAGATGAAAACTTTAGCAGAAATAGATGTTATCAATGTTAAGGTATAATGGGAACAAAGGAGGCATAAATACAGGCTTATATATGAACTTAAAAGGGAACTCAGCTTCCTATGTAGAATGGTGGAGCTGGATGTCATTAGTTTAGGTCAGCCTTATTCAGTGGGACTGGCAAAGCAACTGATTGTTTTCATTATCAGTTGGAGAACAGAAGGAGGATTGCTCATGAATGGAACTGCTTTTAGGTTTTGCATGGCTGTCATGCATCTTATGAAGGTGAGGAAGCTTATGCTTTTTATGCCTTCTAGGCTGGGGTCGACACTTGATTTCTTACAACTGACAGGGTGTGGTCATGAGTGTAAAGCTTGCTACTGTGAGTAAAATGGACTCACGTAAACATGAAAATGTTTCTGAAAGAATTGGAACCTTTCAGAGTCTATTCAAATGACCATATAGTTGTCTGGGTA
This sequence comes from Ramphastos sulfuratus, assembly GCA_013399055.1. Taxonomy (NCBI): domain Eukaryota; kingdom Metazoa; phylum Chordata; class Aves; order Piciformes; family Ramphastidae; genus Ramphastos; species Ramphastos sulfuratus. The sequence continues at coordinate 450,806 of WBNM01006289.1, read as the reverse complement.
CCTGTGTGTTCATTTGTTCTACAACCCTGTCCTTATTTTTGAAATGAGGTTTTAAGAAAATTCTTCAAGGAAAATAAAATCTATGTTGTGTGTACACGGCAGAATTAATAGCTGATCTGGAAGTAATCTCAGTTGATCAAGTTACTGAATTTACTGTGCCTACATTTTTAGAAGGAGGGGAAAAATCCATATACCTCCCAGTAAGTATTCCTTAGAGTAGTAAAGCTGACCGTGGAGCCATATGATTCACTGTTAGTAGGCATCCAGAGGGAAATTTAAAAACCATAGTTGCGTGTTTATCCGTATTAAAACATTCGAAGTTTCTGGTGACTGTCACTTGACTCCCTACCTCAAGGATGTAGACAGGTGGTCTACAGATGGCATGATCTGTTTTGCTGCCGTATGAATAATGTACAGAATGCATTCTATGTTAAGCTCATATCATAACATTTAACACAACCGGAATTTCATTTGTTTAATAGAATAAGCTACTTTAACAGGAAGATAATTAATTATTTTTCCTCCAATTGTACTGTTTAGGCGTCTGAACAAGAACAAACTGCAAGTTCTCCCAGAGCTGCTTTTTCAGAACACGCAGAAGTTGACTAGATTGTAAGTATAATCAGATTTATGTTTCTCTTGTATGTTCCTTATTGTAGAAATTTGCAAGTTTGTGTTTTGACTGTGATGAGAGGCTTAATTTTGGTGCTATTAGAACTGCTAGATAGTAAAGGTTCCTAAGATGACGTGTTTGCATGCTTGTGATTGTAATTCAATGGAGAATAAATATCAGAGAGAAGTGAAACCACAACATTTATTTTGTTCCTCAGATGCTCCGCATGATGTCTTAAAATCTTCTTGAAAAATCTTTGTTGGACTTGTTTTTGCAAAGTTTGCTGTAGCCTTTGAATGGATTTGCTAAGACTGAGTGACTTGGTTTTATTTCCTAATGTTCTTTGCATTTATTTTAAGTTGTCTACCTTGAAACTCCTCTGGAATGTAGTTTGAACTGGTACTCACCTGCAGATACCCTTATCTGGTCTCCAGAAGATGCCATTTGTATTTATTTCACAGAAGAGTTGCTTCATGTGGAGTGGTTGGCTAAGGGAATTGTGATACTTTCAATATAAAAAGTATTACAGAGCTGTTGTGTTTCTGCTAACACAGAATCCAGTTTAACATGTTGAAACTTCTTCTGTCAGTGGTGCATTGTACATGGATATCATTAGGCTGCAAAGAACATTCTGGTAATTAGTGGTTTTGAGGGAAAGTTGTGTGTGTTGATAACTTCTCTTCTTGTGTCATCAGGAACCCTGCACAAAGAAACTAAGTGAGGGTAATTGAGGCTTTTCAGTACCAGAGTGTCTATTTTTTAGGAGATTGTGTAATGATGATGCATTATAATCCTTAACAGCAAGGTAATAATTTGGCTTTTAGAATATGGAGATTGTAATAAAATAACGTAGAACAGAATGATTAATAGAAATGCTGTGTTCTGGAATGTCTCCCAGTGGATACTGGCGAAACATTTGTCTTTATCCTCTGACATGCATTCAAAATCTTGCTCACTGTTTAATAGTCCTTTAGATTGATCACTTCAGCACTGTCAGTAGAAACTTATTTTTTCTTTTCAAGATAGAGGTGTTATATAAGTACAATGTGTATTTTAAGTAAATAAATCTTAGCTAAGTGAACTATTTTGTTTCTAAATGGAGTTTGGTTGCATTTTTTTTCCAGTGATTTTTTTTTTTTTCAGGATGAGAAAATAAAAGCACTCATCTCTCTTTTTTTTTTTTTTTTTCTTTTTAAATGCTTCAAGGAAAGAAAAAAGAATGTGTCTGAGATGGTTACCTTCTCTTTTTTGTGTGTTGCTGTCTCAGTTCTACTTCCAGTAGGTTTCTGATTTGTTCCTTCTCACTTCTGTTCTGACTTGTCTTAAATCCAGCAGTGCCAGTCTACTTGTTCACAACTGGCTTTCTCGGTAAAATGCTTCAGTGCAGAGACACGGTGCTTGCATTTCTCTCCTCCAGCTGGTCTGACCCAGCCTTTCAAGAAGAAAGCAGAGCTGAGAAAGTGATGAAAGGGAATAGAAGTAATGAAGCAAAAATTTATAAGAGGGTCTTGATACATGGGTCATGTAGATACTCCTTGAAAATTCCACAGAGAATTAAAATGAATACCCAAAAAGCGTAGTTAATACTGATCTTAATTTGAATTGTCCATAGCATAGATGTGTTATTTCTGCTTCCTTATTTTCCAGCTGTTGACTGTGTGTTACTGGGCTATTAGTCAGTTACTTTTCCATAATAGAAGCTTACTACAGCTGAAATCATGAAGTATTGCCATGCAGTATGCCCAAAATGTGAAATGTTGGTTTGTTGGTTGAAAAGGAAGAGCTTATAGGCTTGTCCATGTAGTCAGTATAGATCAGCAGTGACTTAGAGCTGCTCTCTCTGACAGGCATGCAATGAACCCTGACAGCTTCAGCTTTGATAATCAAGATCCAAACTCAACTTCTAAAAAATATGAAACTACATACAAATGTAATGATTTAGGTTTGATACATTGATAATAGTGTGAAAGTCTGGCACATGTGTATTAGCATCAATGGAATTTAATGGAGATAGAGCAACTGGCCTGCTTAACCATGCAGGATATTTGCATGCTGGAGGGTTCCAGACAGGACTAGTCAAAGGTTGTGAAACAAACATAAAGCCTTTTCTCAGTGTTCCATCAGCTGGGCTGAAACTTGCCTGTGAGTTTACTGGAGGAACAAACTTTTTGATGTAATTCAGTATCAGGAAGAATCTCTTTGGTCTTGTTAACTGCTGGAGATTAAAAGGCAGAATGTTAAGTTTTCTTGTCAACAACATACTTGAAAAGTTAGAAATGAAGCTTCTTTGGTGATGTTTGGGGGTTCTCCTGTTTCATGTGCATGCTGTTAGCATAGTTTGGGACAGTTTGGGCTGCTCCTGATGTTTTCCTTGTTTGTCACTGTAGCATACTTATGTCAGGGCACTGTGAATTTTAACTGAAATGCAATCCTTCTGATAACTAATGAAATTTAATTTAGAATGCTTCCCAGCTTATAACTGCTTCCTCAATCCATCACTTAAACTCCTGGCACCTTTGCTGGTTTTTCTCCAAACCTCTGCCCTAATGCTCAAGTACAGGATGTCCTCGCGTCTTTTACAGTGCTGCTTAGGCTTCATTGTCACATCTGGTTGATATTAGAAGCAGGAATATATATACAGAGAGGAATAAATGTTAGGTGGAATGTCAAATGTCCCACAAAATGAGTTTCTCATAAGGTTTTTGAACCTTTCCTTCTAGAAACAGTGGCTTTGGGACTCATGGATTTTGTTTGCTTTAGTTTAGATGTGAGTTTTAAGTTTAGTTCAGATGGTGAGTGAACCTTTCATTGGATCCTGTAGTGGAAATGTTTGCCATTGTTCTGCTGCCTTGATTTCCTAGGCTTTAAAGCTTCTTAAATATTTTATCTGGGATTAATAATTAAGTATCTAGTAATTCAGACTGCAAGCACTTCTAATGAAAAAACTGAATCAAGAAAAAGGCACTTTGAATAAATCAAGGAATGGAAACAAGGAGGTTTGGTTGGTTTTTTTTTAATATAGTTTCAGATATTACTGACTACTATCTAGCTGTAGATAAAAAGGTATTTTTAGTCTTAATACAAGTGATGAAATGCACAAAGCAAGTATAGAAAACCAAAGCATGGAATTTAACATCTGTAAACCCAGGTTTGGATTCCAAATTAATTATTTTCTAATGTCCAAACCATGTGAAATTTATCAGCAAAGTTTGTAAACACAACTCTGATCATGATGAGTTTCCTTTGTGTGCACAGCTGGTATATAAAATGATCATAATGCATCCACATTTTACTAAAGGTAAAGTATGCCAGTGGTCCACAGGGTACTTAGCTTTGCAAACAAAAGAGGGGAAGACTCTCACCCTGATCCAAGCACCCCAACATGTAAAAATACATTTGTTTTGGTGTTGAAACTTCTGTACCTAAAGCTAGATGCTAAGCAGTCAATGCAAAGTAGATTTCATATGTGTGGGTGAAAAAAAAAAAACCCAACCCAAAACTTTCAGAAGTCCCTTACACTCAGATCTTACAGTGAAAATTAATACCTCCAGTGAATTTATAGCCATGAAACATTTGTTGGGTCTGTTCACGTTTAATGAACAGTCTTAGTTGTCACTTGACAAAACAAACCAGGCTTTGGAAACTTAAAGATACTGAAATCTGATGCTGAAAGTGTCAGATTAGTTGAAGTATCCATTAGATTCTGAAATTACGTACTTCACTTTTAAGGGTAGTATCAGAAGCAGTTACTTCTCTTATGAAGCTGACGTTGTTACATGTAAATACAAAGATGTCCTTCCAGCCTGAGTATGCAATGTTGTGTCATTCTGTTGCACGCTCCTGCAATCAGGAGTTGGCTCTGGAAGTCTCTTTCCTGGTTTGCATTTGACAGGCATAGTGTGTGTTAGATTTTACCAATGTCTGCTTTCCTTTCATGCCTTTATAGCTGAGATGTTTATTGTATCTGGGAGGTTGTTTCACATATGTATGATTTGCCAAGAATTTGCTGCTGAAAGCCTTACTAGAACTGTCACTTGTAAACCCTCCTATCCAGCCTGATCTTAGCAAGCCCACAGTATCAAATCTTGACTTCTGGCCGGATTCAATCTTTTATCTCATGGATGTCATCAGAAGCTGTGTTTGTAAAGCAACTAGTTCATAAATTCTCTTAGTGTCCTCTTTATTTTTCTGTTTGTTCTCTTTCTAGAGAGAGAGATCTCACAGATAGCTGACTTGGAGTTCCATTATCATTTCCCATTAAAGCAGGATCCTGACAATTCAGTTGTTTCACAAGTGTGAGTTATGGTGTTGCCATGACAAAATAGCATGGGCTTGTAGCAGTGTGTTTTTGTGGCTTTATCCACATCCAATAATTGTAGTTTTACTGTGTAAAGATCACAGCAGGTCTTTTGAGAAGACAGTAAGTAATTACAGTAAGTGTTTGCTGGTCTCTAGGGTGCACTTCTGGCCTGAGAAAGATGTGCATTAGGGCAGAAGTTGGTGCTGCAGATAGCTGGATGACATTTACACCATTTATCATGCTGAAGTAATTTTATATCTTTTCTGTCTCTAACTGTAAATAATATATATGTATCTTATTGAGTTTTTTAAATACAAATATGCTAATTTTATTTGCAGAATTTAAGGATTTTTTTTCTGTCTAAATTAATGCAGAAGATTAATTTTTATTAAACTCTGAATAAAACATTTATTTTGTTATTGAGAGAGTAGGAAACAAATGAAGACTTGTCAAAGAGACAGTAGGCTTCCTTCTCAGTGCCACTTTTTCCACTGTGTGAAACTGGTTATTTAAAATTGTACTGTGCAGATGTCTTGTTTCCCCTTGCAGAGGGAATAGGCAAAATTAGAGAAGAAAAGGCACTCTTTCACAAAACTACTTTTGAGTTTTGGTGGTGTCTTTCTTCTAAGATGACATCTATTGCAAACTTCTGTGATCAGGTCAACTTATTACTAAGATATTTGGTATAGTTTGTGGCAAAGGGTTTAAGATTTCCAGAAGAAATTACCACACAAACAGAAGTCTGCAATGGACAGAAGCTGTTTTGCTCTATGAGCTGGATAAGGGCTGTATTTAATTTCTGCTCTTGTTTTCTGTGCCATTAGGAAGACAATGTGCTGTTTTGGTTGGGATTCAGCTCAAGAAATCAGGAGACTCACAATTTGTGAGGTCAATTTGCCGCTAAATCATTTGGTAGCCTTAACCATGTTGCAGAGTGTCAGTTTTCCTTAATGTTGGTTTGGTTGTTGTGGGTTGTTTGTTTTTGTTTGTTTGGTTTTGGGGTTGTTTTTTTTTTTTTTGTGGGGTGTTTTGTGTTTTGTTGTTGTTGTTGTTTTTGTTTGTTTTTAAAGCCCTTTCGAATATATTCTAGTTTAAGATCACTCGTCTTGGAGATAGATAAAAAATTATGATACTGTTATTTCCTGCTCAAAGCAATCTTGAACTGGAAAATGTTTAGCTGATTTTACTCCTGTCAGTAATAGCCTTGTAAACAGAAGTCTGACTCGGCATTTCAGCAGGGCTAATGAAAATAGTTTCTGATGCTCTTAAAATTCTTCTTACTCCTAGTATCAAAAAAACCCAAAGTAATTCAGTATGTAGTCAGTTGATTCAATTATACATTAATTCCCATCAAAGTTCATTACTTCCTTCACAACTGGGGTATCTGAGAATATTTTAGAAATGTTTAGCAAAATTAGGCTTTGCTGAACTTTCACTAAGTATTTTTCTGCCCTAAGTGACTTAGAGCAAAGACAGCTCTATTAGAACTCCATGGTTAGCCAGCACCTAGGTGGCTGGAGACAAGATTTTTGAGGGTGGTCACGTATGCTCTGACAGTTCTGAAATACATCCTTTTTAGCAGGCATCAGATTCTGTGTTTAGAGTGACAAGCTGAAACTGGGAGGGGGGAAATCGCAGTGACTCAACTTCTTTTTATGATGTCTTTCACATGACTGAGAGCTATTTCAGAGTTCTCAAAATACAGTAATTGTGGGTGGGCATTATTGACTTACCATTTTCCTACATTTTTCTCCAGAACATCAGTCTTTTGCTTCTGTTAGCCCCAGTTTCAGCATTGTAGCTCCTGGCAACGTTGTAGGGTGTTCCTCCAGTTTGATTTGTGGTGATGGCAGCACTGGGGAGGCATTGTGGCTGGTGGCTTCTGCAGAATGGATATGGCTGTGGGAGTCAGGAGCTGTTTGTGTTTAACTCAGAAGAGGACTGAATAGCTGTCAGAAGATGGTTAGCTTTTATCTACAAGTACTTTACTACTGTAGGTATTTTGACCTGATGGTTCATAGGCAGTTTCTTTTCTGGAAATGAAGTGAGCATATTAGTCTGATTGTGCTCTGAGTTGGTCAGTGAGATTTACTGCAAATGCTTTGTTAACATGGCTTTTTGACCTTGCTGCAACAGCCACTCTGCAAATGTCAGCACATTGTGGTCTACTTGCACAGAATTTATTGTTATATGGATATTGCTGTTCTTGTTGGAAACTTACTTCTAATTGGTTAATTCATACATGAATATATTTTGCCATTTCAACATTGAAAGGAGCTGAATAGCGTTTTGCCAAATACTCATTGTAGTAAATAGTCCAGAGCTGCTGGAGTTTTGCCCACAGTTTGACTGAGCAGTAGCAAATCCACTTGTAAATTTTCATTACTGCAACTAAGAGGAAATGCAGAATAAACATAACTTTCTTTTTTTTTCCTTTTGGTGTACAGGAGATTAGAATAGGATTGTTTGACGTTATTTTCATAGTTGAGGCCTTTTCCTTAGACAAGGTGAATGTAGGAACAGAATGAACTGGTGACCTGGAGCACAGACATCTCATCTGCCTAACAGGAAAAATATAATGATGATAATGTAAATATTTCCATTGCTTTCCATAATAGGCTGTCATCCTGAGGCTGAAGATTAGTTTACATTCATTGTAAAAGGTCTTTCAAATATTTCAGAAATACGTGGCAAATAATGAGAATTTCTTCTGGGGTGTGAGTGGATAGAAGTAGGAGGTGTGATTGTTGTTCTAGAGGTACTAATCTCAGTGATGCCCAGTGACAGAACAAAGGGCAATGGATGGATGTTGAGGCATAGGAAGTTCCATGTAAACATAAGGAAACTTTTTTTTCACTGTGAGGATGAAGGGACACTGGAACAGGCTACCCAGGGGGGTTGTGGAGTCTCCCTCTCTGGAGATATTCAAAAGCTGCTTGGATGCATTCCTGTGTGATCTGGTATAGTTGATCCTGCTGTAGCAGGGGGATTGGACTAGATGACCTTTCAAGGTCCCTTCCAGCCCGTAACATTCTGCGATTACATTGTAATTGCTGCACATGAAGTCTTGGTTTTGATCAGTGACTGCAAAAACAAACAAAAAACATTTCCCAGCCCAGTTTTCTCTTCCACAGCAGCAGAACTTGCTTTACCTGCAGAGATTTATTGTCTATTTGGAGTGCCCCATAAGTTAAGGTTATTGGGGGTAAAATGAAGCAAGACCCACCTCTTCCCTCTTTTTAATCTTCATTTGATTTTCTTCTTGGAGTCTGTAATGTGTACAATGGGAAGCTTAAGCTTGGCTTTCTGGAACTTTTCAATATGTTTCACAGGGGTAATAGGGCATGCCTGTTTAAAGTAGTTGAGACACTTAAAGGTCACCAAAATGAATCCTGCTATTACTTTTAAATGCACAGGGTTTGCTTTTGAAATACAGTCGTAAATGATCCAGGATTTCATTATGATTCAAATCTTCAGTTGAGAGAAACCTTGGGATTGTAGCCTGAGGGCATATGTGTGCCTGTCAAAGGGATCACCCTGGAGCTGAGCCAGGAGGTATTTGATCAAGAGTCTGATGCAGTTTCATGTCCCAAGTGCAGTCTACATTGTAAAACTTATAAGAGTAGAAACTCTTTATGAAACAAAATTAAAATAACTCATGCAAGTCATTAAATGTTACGGTGCTACAAGAATAGATTGACAAGGGCGGTTTATCATCATCTTACTCTTATGACTAAGACAAGCATGTTGTACAAGGTGTGCCTTTGAGCTGCTTTTATTTCATAAATCAGTGTAACATACTGAAAACAAAGGCTTAAAGTACCTTGTGTTATAAAAAGTCCATGAGCTGAGTTTTAATATGTTTCTCTTACATAATACTTTGGAACTTATTGAGATTGTTCTGATACAGAGCAATTGCCACTGCTGAAGTTTGAGATTTTCTACAATGGAAATGCAAATACTATTGAGAAAATTGAACAAAGCATATTTGAAATTAAGCACTTGTCTTTTGCTTTGCTCTGTTAAACTCCCTGATGGGCTGTTGCTGGAGACATAGCTATGAAAGATTTTCTCCAGGAAACAGCTGATAGGGATTTACTTCATTCCTACTGATATATGAAGGAATGTCGAGTTTCATGTTTTGAGTGCTTTATATGCAAGGTACAATATCAATGCTTAGTCAACTGTGAATGGAAAAATGTTGAAAAATAAGGCATCCAATATGAAACCAAATGTGTTCTTGATACAGTTAGTTTCTTTGAAGAGAATAATCTTTTGTACTACCACACCAGTGAACAAATCTATCCATTGCATTATTTTGATAATCATCACTGAGACAGTTCTGCCTCAAGGTCTTTTCTGTCCCATGGGAAGTGCTGAGTGCACTACGTTAGCAGTCTCCGAGCTCTACAACTCACTAGGTTTTTCTGCACCTAGTGTATGCATGTAGTAAATGTGAAAGTATTAGAATGGGATATTTGCTTTTTCTCTCGAGTCACTTGTACTCATACCATCCCTGTCTACTCGGTCCCAATAATTGAGTGACCTGTGCTAGTGGGAGGTGTCCCTGCCTATGGCAAGGGGTTGGAACTAATGATCCTTGAGGTCCCTTCCAACCTTCCTATTCTATGATTCTATAATTGCTCATTCAACCCCATACCTCACATTCTGTTGCTGGAAGCAGAGCTGATGAGATATTGTGCAAAGTTTTTATTAGCACTTGAGCTTTTTCTCCAGGAGTGGCAGCTGTCCCAATGGCTGATACTGATGTTAGTTGATCTGGGTCCTTGTTGGTCAGTGGGAGGTACTTCACTTGAACAACTTCTCTTTTATTCCAGAGGTCTCATATTTCCTTTGCCCTGGTAAATACTTAAAAATCTGCCAATGGCTGCACTTGAAGTACCAGTCCCAGGATTTCTTGCAGTAAGATTGGCTTCAGTAAACTAAGTAAACCTGACATAATTTTACGGGGTTTATTAAGAGGACGTAGGAGCACATCCGTGCCTGAGCCAATGTATTGCCCCAGAAGGCAATGACTCACCTAAAGGAATTACTATCTAGTGAAACTCCATCGTTCTTTTCTGGTGTTAGTTATGTGACTGGGAATTGCATGTGTGTGGTACAGGGTTTCCGTTTCTGCTAGTCCTTTCTATAATGAGAACAGAATCAGGCTAACATTGCTCAGGTAGACTGTTTAGTTTTCACTTTCAAGACAAAGTTTGTCAAGTATTTTGACAAAGTGAAATTTATATGCATTAGTAATTACAGGCTCCAGAGGGACTGTAGCCATAATGGCATTTTTTTCCTGACGCAACAGGAAACAAATTTCCCATAAGCTTGGGGAATGCAGCATGCCACTTGCCCCAGTTGGTGGTGAACTTCAAAGGCAAAAAAATGTTTCTTTTTACTGGCCTCAAATTTTTCACTATTTTATCTACAAAATTGGTATTTCAATTGCTTGAAGGGGATTATTTTTCTTCACTGCTTGTTACTCTTTTTCCCAAATGGCGTTGCTAGTTTTTTTTTAAACGAGGACCACCTCACTCCTGCAGCTGCAGCTTATTCCAACTCTGATTTAATGAGGTAAACCAATTTCTTTATGTTTAAATAAAGTGCACAAGCAAGGGACCAATCACTGGATTGTCTGGTTTTTGGATAGCAAGGGCTTGCAACAGGCCTTGTGTCTGACGTCAAGCTTTGCAAAAATATGAGCTTGGTTATTTTAATCTTTGTGCTTGAAGTTAGTAAACTGTGCATGTAAATTTCATGGAAAGTGTAAATCATAGACCCTTAGAAGTTGAGGCTTTGTTACCAGTCTGGTTCTTCGTATCTCTTAATTCATTTTATAATCCTTCCTTTCGAAGAATTGGAAAAGAAAAAGGATTTTTCCCTTCCTGTAAGGCACGTTAAGTATATCAAGATGTATGGAACACTGAGGACTTGTGACTCTAGCATGACTCTTAGCCTTTACCCCAAAATGGGAAAGAAGTTAATTTAGTAGAGAATTTCTCTAGCATGCTTTTGGTGTGTGTACAGCAGTGTTTGCATGTCACTTTGGAAGGAAGAATGCTAAAGTCAGTTGTTCTTTAGGCTTTCAGCCTGGCATCTCTCTTACTTAGGATGACCTGAGGGGAATAACACAACTAAAAACTGCGGGGAAGCAATTTTTATCTCTGAAAAATTCAGATGCTCATTCTGAAATAGGCGTTTGCAGGGAGTATTCCAATACTGATGCTAGGATGCTAGGGATGTTAAAGGTATTGATGACTGTTCTGACAGTTTCTGATGAGTCTAATGACTGGTGACAGTACTTCTGTATCACTTCAAACTGCAGTTTTTGAACTATGCAGCAGTTAGATATACTTGACTGATACTTCTTTTTTTTTTTTTTTTTTTTTTTTTTTTTCCCTCCTTCTATTAAGTTCCCTAACCACAACTGGCTTCATCTGTACAGGCTGTTTGGATTAGTTGTAGAAACAGAGGTAGTGACTTGCCTTGAGTCAACCATCACTGAGTTGTTTAGGGCCTTTTTTTCCCCCCACTCATGTGCTTTATTTTGAAGGATTTAATGTGTAGTATTATGCTGACAAGCTCATTGATTTCTTTCTCTTGTAGAGAAAGGGATTTCTATGATTTTCTGCCTGTCATTTATGAAAAAATGGAGCATGTTAACCTCATTTCACTTTGAAACTGACTGTGCTTTGAGTGGGAAGTTGAACCATATGACCTCCAAAGGCCTTAACCTGAAATGTTCTGTGGTTAAATACCTTATTTACAGTATTTAGTACTAGAGTTTGGAAGCTTTCAGCAGTTCAGGATTCAGCGATGAGGTTTCTCTGCTGCTTTTTTTTTTTTTTTTCCTTCCTCCTATTCTGAATCAAAGATTAAGTGTAGCAGACAGGATTTTTGTGGGTGCTGGAAAATCCTGTGCCTAAGAGGTGCAAGATTGCACTCATCACCAGAAGCTTGCAGGAATGTGAGATGAGGGTTTTCAACTCCCACAAAATTTGAAAGCCAACAGCAGGCAGAATTGATAAACTGCTGTTGAAGAAAGTAATTTTTAGTTGTCTCCTACCCTAATTGTGCTGTTCAGTTCTGCTTATAACGTTGGCTTTGGTATTCTTTTCAGAGGTAGTAGGTGCCTTGGTGTTCAGTATTTTTACATTTTATCTTACAATATCTCATTGTGGGAGGAAGTTATTTGCTATATCCTTTCCCTGAATGTGACCCAGTTCTGCCGTGCTTAAAAACCACATTATAAAAACAGGACTTACACAGCAGACTGTGTTAGGATTCTTATATAATACAGGCACAGAGGTGCTTCCTAATTTCTCCTAAATAATAATGACAAATAAATAAAAAATTAAAATGAAACAATAGAATAGAGGCCTTATAATGTCCCCAGATTTTTCTATCTTGAGAACCTTTTCAGAATGAACCTAGCATGGAGGTTTGAAGTACTCCAATGGGGGCAGGTAGTTCCAGTCTTTTTCCAGGAATTTTTTTTTGCCTTGTACAGGAGAAAGAATCTTAAGGTCTCTAGAAGGATGTTGTTTTGGATTGGTACTGTTCATACAGACTGTAGCATCTTGTGGTAAGATGGCAGCTGCAGCTGGCTTCCAGCTCCTCCTATTGATACAGCCAGCTCCTGGCCGCAGTCTGGGCACTTGTGGCTGTATGAGGAATGAGAGTGTGCAGCTTGCTCCAGAACACACACTACTGACTCTGCCCTCATTTCCAGGTCTGCTCTGTGGGTTTTTTATGTATCGAATGGTCAGATGTGAAAGAAGGGCAAGTTGGTCTTGACCTCACAATATTTGAGAACATAGCTTTTGAATTTAAATGATATTAACTTAGTTTCAGGTTGCAGCTACAGAAAGGGGATTGTTCTCTTTCTGATCTTAATCTGATGATCTTGATTTAATTTTCAAATTTATTTCCGAATAGCCTCTAAGGTAATGTTGCTACAATGTCAGCAGTCTATTTCAATTACATAAAAATCCCAAGTATTTTAAAAGGATGGTTAAAAGGAGATGATATCTTAATGTCCAGTGGGTTATGCTGAATTTCAGAAATGTTTTCAGCTACTACAGAACTATGCCCGAGTCACAAGTGGGATTGGTTAGTGAAGTGAAAGATGAGTGCATTTAAATAGGCTCAAACAATATATAAAATGAGATGGTGAGGTAGCAGAGCTGGGATGACCCTGTGGAGACGAATAATGTTGAGTCTGTAATTTTTCATGTCATGTGTGCTGGTTTTAAAATATAAAGTGTATTCCTTGGTGTTTTGGGGAGAAGCATATTCTTTCTAGTGTGCATGTTTTGAAACGTGTTGATAAAGCTCTAGATAAGGAAAACAAAGTGCTACTTATTGCATGATTAGCAATTCATCTGATACAGAAGGGCAAGGCTTTTTTAGTAGTGCCTCCAGAAGGCTCAACTTTAGTAACGCAACTTAGTTCAGTTACTGTATATTGTACTTACTTAAATATGTAAGTCAAAAGATTTTCATTTTTTTTTCAAGTAATGGTTTTGATTTTTCAGTTTTTTGGTTTGTTCTTTTTTGTTTCCCCCAAAAAATTCTTAGACTTTGTGTGGGAGCCGTGTGTGTAGAAAATTGTCAAAAATAGTCTTAACATTTGTCATGCACATTAATTGGTTTTCAGTTCTCAGCCAAAGAAATGAGTTTTGCTGCTGAGGCTGGTATGTCAGCAACATGTAATGTGAAGTAATCATTAAGTACATGAACAAAATATGTACATCAGTTTTGGGAAGGTTTACATTTAAAAATTAAAAAGAAAAGTTGTGATGATATTGTTTTCACACAGCTTGGTGTCTATGTTCTGAATATACCTTTAGGAAGAGTTAGAAGAGCAGGTTGGCTTTAAAAGCTCCCATTGTGCAGAGGTGCATTTACACTTGTGTATTCAATGGCATGTCATTGTGTCGCGTTTGATTTAGCTGCCTGTATGTTCCACCTCCTGCATAGCCACACTTTGTTCTGCTCAGCATTTCTACCTCTATTAGGTCATAACTTGGGAAAACACAAATTTTGCATGGAAAAACTGGGTTGTGTTTTTTTTTTCCAGAAATTAGCAGTTGAGTGCTCGGTCTGACCACTAAAGGCATATTGTCAAATATTATCAGGTAATAAGGCAAAGAATTACCAGATAAGGGAAAAGAATTTCAGAATGCACTGAGCAAGACTCATTGTCCCAATGGGAATTTTTGGTTGTTGAGGTAAGTGCAGCAACTTTTGTGCAGATCAGTTTACTGTTGGGTAGTGCTGGTGTCAAGAGTTAGTAATTTTTTTTTTTTCAGCAGCCAAATACCTCTGCATGTTTTGTGTTTCATAGTACATGTACTATGTACTTTACTGCCCCTCATTTTTTTACGTCACTGATGTTTCATGTTGTGCTGATGCCGAATTGCTCTAGAAGCCTTTTTTAGTGTGGACGTTGAAGCTGTTCTTCACAAAAATGTAGTGTTAATGAAATCAGTGTGCAGTGCAACAGCCAAATAAAAAGTTATGAATATGCACACCATTGTAGAATTCATTAATGTGTTTCAATAATGCTGCTATTTGCCTCGGGACTGTTATATTATTTGGATGTTATATCAATAGCTAACTATCATGAATTAATATTATTAGTTATTACTCATGTCGTTGATGTTGTTGTTGTTATTATCATCATCATCTCAAGAAATGGTGCAGCATCTGGTGATTAGGAAAAAATTCTTTACAGTGGGGGGTGATGAGACACTGGAAGAGGTTGCCCAGGGAGGTCATAGATGTCCCCTCCCTGCAGGTGTTCAGGGCCAGGTAGGATGAGGCCTTAAGTAACCAGGTCTAGTGGAAGTTGTCCCTGCTGATGGGACCCAATTTAAACTAGGTGAAGGTCCCTTCTGGCCTAAACTATTCTACAATTCTATTGAAATACTTGGAATGCTTTGAATGGAAGCTTCTGTAGGTATAAAAATTGCTGTCTGTCTTTTTTAATGAGAACATTAGGGAAATGAGATACTACCTGAAATGTCATAAGTTGTTGAAGAATAAGTACATTATTTAAAAAAAAAAAAAAAAAAAAAAAAAAAAAAATTAAGAGAAATCCTGACACTGAGNAAAAAAAAAAGTTGAGGTAATTCCTACTCCTGAAGTACTGATCAATTTTTTATCTTGATTTTTTTACTCTTGGTATATGTGCAGGAGAGTTTTGATGTGCCTTGCCTAGAAAAGTAATGGAATTTCTTGGTTAAACACTATGAAGTTAAAATGGCAAAACCTGAATGAATGATCTAAGCAACTTTAATCTTTGTTATAGTTGCCTTCAAAGCTACTAGTATTGCTTACTTTTTATGGCATAATAGAAAGATATGGATGGATCAGAAATTGAATTGTATCTGTCCTATGATTCCTGATATTACTTAAAAAAAAACCCAAAAAACCAAAAACCAAAAAAAAAAAAAAACAAAAACCCACCAAACTAGAATAAACAGAAGAAAATAAATCAGAGCCTTTTTTATGCGCCACTGAAGAGAATGTGCAATAGGTTAGGTGATGGGAAAGCAGCCAAGCTGTTGAATAGAAACAGGCCTTAGTTTTTTTTAACGTGGGGTAGAAATTAAAACATTTTATTTAAGTGTGTGCACAGAATATATTAGTTATATTTAAATTTCAATATAAAATGTTTGGTTTTCTTTTAAAGTGTGTACTAGATAAGAGCACCTGCTACTTGAGCTGTGATACCACAGGTTGACAGCAGGGCTGCAGAGGAAGCTGCTTCCCTTAGGGTTTTTTCTTCCTGATTGCAGGGCAATAGTAAGTGTGGAAGATTTGCAGCCTTCACACGGTGGGCTGAAGGAGGCTGCTGTGGCAACAGACTGGAGAGGCTGGGTGTGGTGATTGACAGCCTAAGGATACAGCAAATAGTTTCAGTATGGCGTGGCTGGTGAAGTTGAGAGGGCAAGGTTTGGAGAATTTCAGCTATGTCATGGGAAATGGCCACAGTCAGACTTCTGATTAGAAGTAAAGTGCAAATCCTCTGGGTCATTGCTAGGGTTCAGGAGGGTAAACCACTGCTGGGCTATCAAATTGTTGCCATACTTAGGTGGGGGGAGAGAAGAAAAAGCTCAACAAGAAAGCACTTTTTTGAGTCAAGTGTGACATCATTTTAATACTGATGTCATGTACATCCTAAGCAATGCGTGGGGACAAAGAATGGCTGGGACAAGTGTATCTAAATACTGAAGATGCTGAGGAAATCTAAAAAGTTAATAGCTTTTCAGTTGCTTTTTTCTTTAGATTAAAGGAGTTGTCTCAATCAGCACTGATTTTTGTCATAATTTTACCTACAGTAAAGGAAGCTTTTATGTAGTAGTGATCTCAATGTGGTTTTAAACTGATGTTTCTGAATGCTAAATTGAAAGTATTCACATAGGATAGTGAGAGAATAGGGGAAAGTGTTTTACCATTTGTTTTATGGTTTTGTTTTGATTTGCTTTTGGTTTTCTTGTTTTTGTTTTTTTTTTAAATATCAAAAGTGTATTTTGCAAGGAGACTAATTACAATGGAAGGCTAAAATCAGAGTGCGAGACTACTCTGAATGTACTAGAATGCTCTGAATTTTTCCTGTGTGAGGCAAGCTGCTGTAAATATTTGCTGTATTGGTCAGACCTGCTGTGAGTGTGATCTGTGAATGCACTCAAGAAGTTTTCTGGTTCTGGGATATTGCAGTTTTCCAAGGCAAACCTCTTTATTCATTCACCTCAGCCAAGTAAACAGGCATTTCATTTTGCACATCTGCGGTTGCTTTGCAAACCACTGCGCCACGAGTCTTGCAAACAGCTGTTGTGCAACAGTATGAGAAGAGTGAGGTTGTGCCACAGGTCCTTGAAACAGGTGGTGGTTGACCACAGCTCTTGCCGCAGTCAAAATCATTCATTTATCCTTCACATTGTTTCTCTAGTGTTCCTGAGTTACTCCAGGATCAGGCTGTAGACTGAGGCTGTGGACTGATTGCGCCAGCTTATTTCAACATGTGAACCCCTGGTGTGAGGAGTAAGGCAGGCCCTTTCCACTTCCCTGACACTCGATGAAATGTGTGGGTGTTTTCTGTTGTGCATCCCAGAGGGATGCCAGAGCTCTGGACTCACTAGTGCTCTTCCTATCTGCAGGTTTAGTCTGCGTGCGCGCTGTCCTGGCTGTCAAGCAGCCTGGTGTGCTGTGTGCTATCTCGCAGTACTTCCTGAGCAGATAGCTGCTTGTGGAGCTTGCTCCTCTGCATGGTTATCAGAATGAGCAATTGACTGGAAGGGAGGGGAAAGGAAAGCCTTTGCCTAAATCTTAATTGATGCAGCCTTGATTCCTGATCACATGTGTTGGTACCCCTAGCCTGCCAGCTAAGTTGGGGTAGCTGATATGGTGAAGGCTGTGTGTGTCAGAACTGCAACTGGAAGAAAAGATGATCAGACTGTTTCCAAAGAGCCTGTGTGTCAGGCCTTATGTAGCTCTGTGATTTATTTTTTGATGACTGGACTTCTTCTATTTACTACTTGTTCCCTCCTCTCACAATACTAATGACATTTCCAGTTGATCTTTCTGATTTTTCATTTTCGTACATGTTTCAGCTTTCAGTAAATACAATTCTTCACTTTTAACTTACGTGAAAGTTGCAGAAAGTGTACCCTAAGAGGGGGTCCCTGCAATTTACATGTCAGTTATCATATTCTGTTGTATCGATCTGGTTGCTTGAATTAATATCTCCAGTCTCTCTCTTCAGTAATTGCAGAGCATTTGCTGGTTAATGTTTCAAGAACAATAGCGGAAGTGAGCAGAGGTTTGCAGGCCCCAATGCCGAGTGCTGTCTAGTTCTTGGAGTCCTTTTCCAATGCAGAGCTGTCTGTTCCCCCTCTCTGCACAGAACAATGAGAAGCTGCGGTATTGTCTATGATTCAGGGCACAGCTTAAGAGCTGCTGTGGAAGGTCACAATTTTGCCATAGCTCCAGTTTTAAATGAAGAACTGTTTGCTGACCGCTTGAGAGTTTACATGAAGGAGGAAGCCTTTGGCTGGAGGACAGTATCAGTGATACTACTGATGCATTTGCATTTCTTAAAATCCCCAAATCTACCAAAGTGTTAAGTAATACAGAAAAATCTTCAGAATGAATCTGAGCTGATTTTCATACCATGTTTTTCAAGGTTAGGTTGAAGTGCTTTCAGCAGTCTAGGAGGCTGTTGGTAGTGCTTTGGTCCTGTGTAGTCTCATGAAACACATGAGTTTCCCAAGTGAGAATTCTTTTCAGTAACAGGCAGCTAAACTATAAGTACAAATAATAGCTAGGACCTGCATCAAAATAGTTGCCCACCTATGCTGACATCTTAGTATGTGGTTTGGTGAGAGACTCTGGGTTTTGGGCATGTCTCATTCGTAAGGATGAACGGAATTGCCAAGCGTAAATTGCAGATCTCTATTGTCAGCAGTGTCCTTCATTGAGGACTCTGTTTGCATAACATGATATGCAGGATCTGAAAGGTATTTCAGGAGCAATCTTAACATCTCGCTAGAGGGATTAAGAGGTTACCACAAGAACTTGTAGTCACATAATAGTGGAGTCAGAGAATGAGGCAGCACTATGCTGAGGTGATGAATGTCACAGTATAACCAATGACAAAAATATACTGTTGCTTCTGATGAATTTTTGGCAATGAGAGAAACTAAAATTAGGAATTATGGGGCAACCTTCAAATGGTGGAGAGACAACAGGGCCACTTGGCATTATATAGCAGCCTCAAGTTTTCTGTAGTCTTAAAACAGGCTGGAGGTTTAAAAATGGACAGAAATGTACATGAGATTTTCAGTTTTGCTGTATGAATTCCATAATGATTGGCATACCCAGTGACTTGGAAGTATGTTTTTAATTACATTGTTTTGATGTAGCTCTGTGTGTGAAATATTTTGATCACACATAGAAAGAAAAATTAGGTCTGTAACAACTGTGTGAAGGGTGTGAGAGAGCTTTTCAGTGTACTTCTGTGCCTGAAGAAACTGGCATGTTGTTCCCTGTCATCAACTCAGATGTGAAAAGGAAATGTACAACTGCTGAAAGTTGTGTGGAGAATATGGTAAGAAATCTTCTGCCTTTGAAGATGGCCATATGTAAAGTACTCACTCTTGAATGTTTTGAAGATGGCTTGGTTCTCAGGATCCCTGAATGTATTAAGGAGGAATGAGAGATTGTGTGTAACAGGCTTGTCTTTGGCAACAGTTCAACAGCACAAAACGAACCATGAACCAAATGCATAAATGTGGTAACTTACTGTCTCTCTCAAAATTGAGCACAGTTATAGAACTCTGTCCAGCTGTGTTTTGTGCTCTGTGTGGTCTGTCTTCTGGCAATTAGAATACTGAAAGTGTAGAAGCTGATGTTCCAGAATTTATCTGTAGAGATCTGTCTTAACTCCTGGTGAGCAAGGCTTGTGTTGTCAGAGAGAAATCTTACTGTTCTAACAGCAAAGCATAGGTCTTTGTCCTGTTGGCTGCCTTGTTCAAGTGAAGCTAGATCTCCAGACTAATGTGTCTTCTAAATAATGAGATTACTGAAGTTCAGTTGCTGGAGAGAGAGGTGTGCTTGAGGAACTATTTGATGTGAAAGTAGATGGCTTGAAAGTAATGAAAAGTCCAAAAAGGAAGAATGGGAAAGAGTGACTGCAGTTCACAGAGAGAGAGGCTATAAATTGCACCTCGAATGAAATTCCATGCTGAGCTCAGAGCTACACCTATGGAAAACAGATAGTATACCTCTTCAAACTGAGACAAATCTGCTGCTGTTAAAATACAAAGTCTTACTGTCTGACTTCACTGTAGCTACCTTACTTCAATTGTGTTTGCACCATGCAGTACTGCTCAGTTGGGTTGTCAGTGTCCATCAGACTCCCCATGGAAACCCTGGTGGTTTATGGCATGTTTTTTTCCCATAACTCACAGTTTCCAATCACCTCTGGAAGCACAGGCAGCTGCTTGGTGCAATTCATGACCTAGTTCCTTATCAAAGCTGATGCAGTGACTGCTATTGGAAATTAATTATCTGCAAGTCATGAGAACTGTTCTGCTCTTGTAGCTTTGAGGAAGTAATTCTAAGCACAGAGAGAATGTATGAAAAGAAGAGAGAGATTCCTTCTTTCTAACTAGTACACCAATGATAAAGATAGAAAGAAAGACCTTAAAGAGAGAAGGTAGAGTCCATTTCAATTTTGAGATTGGTAGAACAGGACTATTGAGTGAGCATGAAGAAAAAGACTCTTTACTGTAAAGGTGAGAGAATTTGTGATTTGCCCCTGGACAACATTCTTAAGCAAAGCAAGTTTGTAGGAAAGCGTGATTCTATAACCAGGACCCACTAGATTTGTTTGATTGTTTTTAATATATATTTACTTGCTTTCATATGTGTTTTCTGACCTTGTCTTGATGGTTCTGGGGCTGTTTGGTTGCTGCATTTTGCTTTGCACCTCACTCTTCAGGACCTAGGTATTTGGATTGCTGTGTGAATTTTCTGTGTTGCTAGTGAAACAAGGTAGCCAAGGTTGCCAAATCAGAGCTGTTATCCAAGCAATAGCCAGCAGAAAGGAGGAGAGACAGTGATAAGAGATAAACTGGCAGGGTTTTGGTATCTAAGTGCATTTGCCTGTGCTTCATGTCATGAACTGCATGATAGTCATGTGGCTTTATTCTAAACCAGTGTGAGCTGTTAGACACAGATTGGAGCCTACATGGTACTTTGTTCAAGTGCTACTGGGGAAACTCTGCCGTCTAGCCACAAAACAGATGGAGCTTTTACTAAGGTGTTTGTAGGAGTTCTGGGATGACTTTGACAGAGAAGATCAGGAGGGGAATTTGACACTGATGGTTCTAAGATGTCCCATGAAATTGTAAGCAGAATTTTCTTTCTCTGGCAATTAAGAAAATCTCCTGATAATGTGGACTGCTGCTTTTTTAGTAACAAGACATAACCAACCATTGTCTTTAGTTTGAGTGAGTGTTTTCTGAGTGATACTTGGGTGTAGAAAAAGTGAGACACTGCTAATTTGGGTAGAATATTTCTCTGGAGTAAATTGACATTTTCCTTTGATATGAAGCATGGCCTAGGCATTGTGGTAAAGCATACTCAAGGTTTAAGTCTTTTATTCAGATAAACAGAAAGCCTACTTACTACACTACAATTTTTTAAGTTAAATGTAGAATAATATTTAATCTTGCTAAGTGATCTTGGTTTTGTGTGAAAGGTTTGAATTATATATTTAATCAGAGAAATTATTAAGTTTTGGGAAATAAAGCAGCTTCTCTCCATGAATTCTAGATTTGATTTCATCTAGCCTACTAGCTCTTGTGTTGGTTTGTCTCAACTGATTTACACTTTGGAAGTCTCTTCATGCTTTTGTCTGGGCAGGAGTTCAAAGTTGTATCTGTCTTTATTGCATTTCTTGCAACAGGAATGTACATAGAACAAGTATGATAGAACGTAGGCTTAGCAATAACAACTGAAGATAACCTGCCCACTAAAACCAGAATTTCGTTTTACAGTTCCTTTTTACATGTTTATATAAAGATATAATATTACAGCTTAAACTTCCTTTCCAGTTCAACTACAATATGCTTGCAGCCACACCAGGCAGACCAAATTACATTAAACTTATCTGGGTGTCATGCACTGGTCTAGTGGTGACATTAGTCTACGCAGCTAACACATACTGTTCCAGCCTTAGCCACTCTCTCATGTTTCCTTTGACAGAAGCAGATCTGAGTCAAGATACTCATTTCAAGCTTTGAAAATCCTTTGACTACCTTTGAATAAAATGCATGAATTTGTCAATTCCTTGTCACTTCAGGGTTGGTTGTTTGTGGGTTTCATTTGTTTCATTTGTTTGTGCATTTTGAGGTTTGTTTTGTTTTGTTTTTCTCAATTGTCCTCTTGCTAGGAAATGTAGGCTTGTGAGCCAGTGTCCTATGTCTTGATAAATGTTCTGTGAAATTGGAGTTTAGTAAACTCAAGTTTTCTTTGTCTGTTTTGATGTGCTTGGGTAATGAGAATGAGCCACCTGATGATATTCATCTGCCTACATGGGAAAACCTTGTGAAGCAGAACTGTTGTGGCAGATAAGAAAATACTTGTCAGTGGATGTAAAATTAGAGATAAGCTATCTGGCAGTATTGGTTAAATGTGGGGGAAATCTTTGGAAATACATCAGTAGTTTGGATGATGAATGACACTGGGCAAGAGAGGTGGACTTTCCTTGCCTCAGCTTGACTTGCAGGCCTGACTGCATGCAAGTGATGTGTCAGACCCTTTCCATATTAGTTATTTTTCATGGCTGTGGTTGTAATGTTTAGGGCCAAGATTTTAGTCTTAAGTGGTACATGGCACTGCCACAAGCTCCACAAGCTCAGGTATGGAGTGAGGCAGTGACTTCTAAGTGGAGATGGGCAGGATGCATGTAAAATGTTTCTGAAGCCTGCTTGTGAAAACAGCTTTAAAGCATAGATCTTTCCAAAATCAAGCAGATAAATGTGATCTTGTTTTAGCAGCTTGGTTAAAACATTAAATGCTGTTGCTTTGATTTTACTGGGTTTTTAAGCTGCAGAACTAAAATACCTATATATAGTGTTAAAAGTGTTAGAATATTGGTTGTGGACAGCTTAGAGCTAACCTGTTTGTATAAATGTTTTCAAATATAAACTGGAAAATGGGAAAATATTTCTGTAGATGATAAAACCCCCCCATTGTTCTGTCGTGGCGCCTGCTTTTGCTGTTAATATGTAAGCTCTAAGGCTTTATGCCTGTTAGAAGTAAAAAATAGGTCTGCTCTTCCATTTGGCTGTGTGTTATCCTCCATTTCTCTTCTAATTGTTGTTCATCGTAACTTTGCTTAATTTTTGTTTGCTTTTTTTTTTCCCTCCTAATGTTTAGTTTGTGCTCTGAGATCATGCACTGACTGTACCACAGAAATGCTATGTCAGAGGTACGGTTACTGTATTACCTCATTTCTGGATTGTGAAGTGTGCAGCATTTATTTTGCGTAATTTAATCTGAGGCCAGAAAATTTTACCATTTTACTTCAGATAAGTTGGGGTATTTTTTTTTCTATCTATTATATGAATTTTATAGACTAGTTCTTTATCAAACTTTATCTTTATCTATATACAATGTGTTACTTTTTCTCTCTCTTTCTTTTCCCCAAAATGATTTCATCCAATGGAAGATTTCATCAGTAATCAACTGCATTTTTAGATACAGACCGTATGATGAAACCCCTTTTAGCCTGCTGCAAAAGAGATTATGCAGAGAAACAGAAAAGTAAATATAAACTTCAGAAGGAGATGAGATAAATCTCTGACGTGGTCATTTTAGCAGGAGGACTGCTCATCAGTTTTACTTTAGGATGGATTTGTGCTATTAGTGAACTTGCAACATGGAACGCTTCAGTTAGCCTTTAAATAGAAAAGAGCATACAGCTGTTGAGGTTTTTTCTTATCCTGAAGAGGCAGACAGACTCTAAACCCTAGTTCTGCCACTTCTCTATTGTTTACAGAATTATCAGAGGGACAGATAGGAACAAATTTTGTCTCTGGCACTTATCAGTGACCCACACTTCTGTGTGCCCCACACTTAGCCTGTGCACCCTTTTGAAATAGCTGACAGATTGTATTTGCTCTGAAGTGGAAGGGGAAGTGTTGGATGGAATGGTACAAGCCCTGTATGGTTACTAATATTCCTGCAGGTGCGTATAAGCAGCCAAATCTTGCCTCTGTCAGCTAACAATGAGGATAAATGAGCTTGTCCTACCAAGTGCTGAGCACATGCTTCCAGTTGTGTAGAAAACTGAGTGCTGTTCAAAACCATCAAAGTAGTGCAGAGATTGGTGTGAAATGGTGGCATCCAGGGGTAGTTGAAGTGGAGAACAGTTAATGGCCATTCCTCAGAGGTGAGTAGGGATGTGGAGCCATGTAATGTAAATACTCTGAATATTTGCTGTTGGAAACCTTTGTATGTTTTTCTTTTGGGCTTTTAAAAATCCAGTTAGCCAAATAACCTAAACAATTTTCTTGTACTTATTTAGGCAGGAAGCCAGCTGTTAAATTTGTCTGTAGAATTTAGAGGAATAAATATTCTGTGTACTTTTCATTCTCTTGTAGAACAGAGTATGTTAAGACTAATTCCCTGTGAGTGTTAAGCTAGCCTTACTTTTGTCTGTAGATCAACAATTTCTAATTGAAAAACTGCCTTGTTACAAGACTATTAATTTAGCAGCTCAGAGCAAATCAATGATAATTGTAACCTTCGGACAAAAGTGTCTGATTAAATGGAATTATTTTGTGTGTGGAGATGCACACACTTTTGCTGATTATGAAAAGCAGAGGGGAAAAAAAAAGAGTGGGGAAAAAAAAGTAGTGTGTTTTGCCTGGGCTGTTTTTAAAAGCTCTGGTGCATCTTCCTTTCCTGTGCACAAGTTGCTATTTCTGTCACCTTTTGACTTCATAAAAAGTTTCCCAAATAAAGAGAGCAGAGGTATTTATTTGGAAGGCAAACGTAGTGCTCAAGCTGTGTATTTTTGCGTGCTCCAGAATGTGCCTAAGGACAGGATGTGTTTGTGCCTCCGCGCAGTGTCTGGGAGAAGGGGGAAAAAAAGAAGTCTCAAAGTTTGGCTTCGGCATTTGAAGACTTGTCACAATGTGTCAGTCTTAACAGAATTACTTTAAAGGGGCTGGCTGATTCCCTGATGTAAAACTTGTTACTTTTGGCTGTCTGATCACAAGGAGTAACTACAGCTACTTGCTTAATACAGGGCAGCTGTGTAACCTACTTGTAAAGTAGTAGTCAGAAATAAGCTGTGATTCGTATGCCACAGAATACACGACACATGAGAAGTTCTGTTTTCAGATGTAAGAAATAGCAGAATATAGAACAGATAAGCTGCAGACGCAATAGGTTGTCAAGAACTGCTCTCAAAAGATTTATTCTCAAAGAAGATTCTCAAAGATTTATTAGTTGAACAGTAAAGTAGTTGGAATAAATTTGTAAAATATTGCCCATAAAGCTGAATATAAGCCTAGGTATATTTAATTTCTATAAACAAGCAGCTTTTTTGCTGTGGTGGTATTATTTAAATAGTTAAACCTCTTTTTTTGTTTTTTAATGTTTTTGGCCATGGAAGTTTGCTCCTGCTGCTTGTTTGATGTACCTACAGATACTTCATAGTCGTGAGAAAATTGCCAAGCTCTTATTCAATGAGTGGAATTAGCATGGTGACCACTGACTTGCTGTTGTCACTTCTCCTCCATATCAGTTGGAAGGTTTGCTGGATGTCATTGAACAGCATTCAGGGCTTGAGAAGGTTAGAGATTCCTTACCAAACAAAATAAATGCATGGAGAGAATGGGGTGGGCTGCAGAGGGAGCAACTGGTGTTTTGCTTGTTTATTTTCTAATAGCAGAGTTACAAGAGTGTGGGGGCATATTGAAGCGTTTCAGTTTTGGGGATTCTTTTGGATCTTCAAAACTGGTATTACGTGGACTTATGTAGACAAACACAGTGTGATCCATAGATTTTTGAGGATAAATAGTACTTAGAAGATGACTGTTCATTTTGTAATTTGCTGTAATAAGCAGCTAGTTCCTCTGGGCTGCTTTTATGCTTTGGTTTGTTGTGGGATTTTTTTGGTGAGAGAAATTCACTTCTCAATCCACTGTCATAGCAGCCTGAAGCCAGAGCTTTACCTGCTGCTGTAGTGAGCTATGCAGACAAGTCCCATTAATAAGATTAGGACCTTTCCATATAACCTCAGACAAGCTGAAAGGAAAACCAACCACTTTAGCTGATTGCATTCAATTTACATTACTTGTTGATGACACCTGAAACATCCTTGTCCTTGGATAGAGCATGAAGAACAATTCATAGTCTAACTACTTTAGCAAAATCTACTTATGATTGTCAGGCAATGTGTGTATTTTAAAAAATTTATTGAATTAGCATTTTATTACATTTTCTTCTTGGTTAGGACATTGTGAATACTTTCAAAGCTGTGTCTTTGATATTTAATTGATCAAATACATGTAATGAATAGCACATAGCCAATTTGTACACTTTGAAACGTCTATCAATATTTACATGAAGCTACCTGTCCTTGTTTCTATAAATACAATTATTCAGTAATTCAATTAATTCAGTAATAAGATTAGTCCTCAGATAATGCAGATGATGTTGCAGAGTCAGTTCAAGCATGATGAAATAAAATTATCTTTTTTTGCTTGATTATATGAGAGTAGTTTGAAGACTGCAAGAGGGTCTGAGACATCCCCAAAAATGTTCAAGAACACCCAAAAAAACAAAGGCACGATAGGTTATCGGTGAGATCAGGAGAAATTTACCTGGCAAGATTATGATCACATTGAAAAAAGACTCAAGGTGGAAACAGAGGGCATCTTCATGTGCCATGCAGATCTCTTTACAGCTTTCTTCTAGCTAGAATATTTAATCTAAAGTTTAATATTGCAAAGGAAAGTACAACGTAATAGCAAAGTTAAGAGCTCCGTTGTTCTGGTTGCTGTTTTAGGCCAGAGATTATTACAGTTTAAGAGTGTATGCAATGTGCCATAGTTTAAATGTTTAAACTTGCCTTTTGCTGTGTTATGTTTTAACACACTTAAATGCATTTGGTATGTCTTAAACTTAGTTGATTATTTCTCCTATGCTCTGGGACTTTTTGGCTATGAAAATACTCTGAGTCCATAGGAAAAAGCACTGAGAAACAATTCCTCCCACTTCTAGAGCTGTATAAAAGTGCCTTTGAGCTGAGCCCCTTCCTGTGTTCTGCTGCAGTCCCAGGTAAACTATGCTCTCTGTGCATGGGCAGGAAGCCCTGGGAGCATATCATGAACCATCTGTACACATACCTTGAACAGAAGGATGCTTGGATATAGCAGTTGTCTGGGAAAAGGAACAATTTCTCAGCTCTAGTTTCTAATTTAGTTTGAAGAAAACACCATAATCAAATTAATCCTTTGCTTGCCCACTCTCTCATTCTATCAGACCACCCAATGTTTTAGATACAGATTTCAGCCAATCTATTTACTATTAAATCTATTGTTTCATCCAGATTTCTAAAACCTGAAAATACAATTTAGAACACCAAATGCAGAAGGTATTCTTTGAGGTGGAACAGACTGTTTATGAGGAGTTATTTTTTGTTTAATATCTGCTCATGGATTCAGATACATCATAATAGCTGCTGGAGAACAGTAGCATTAACAGCAGGATGGTTTCCATGGAGAACTAAAAAGGTCAAATCATAATTTATTGAAAGCAATTCAATTCTATCAGTTAAGACTGATAAACACACTCTTAAAAATTACGAAAAACCCCTGGCATCCATGTCAATTGTTTACATTGCTTATCATCTGCAACTTGAAGGCAACATTTCAGGAAAAAGCTGTCATGGAAATACATTTTTATTGCAAATGAGAAATTGATGGGAAGATAAAGCAGGTGAAATACAGCCGGAGGAAAGAGAGCTACATGTCATGCACTCCTGGTCTGAGGTGTGCACACAATTTCATTTCTGTAATTAAATGTCAGGTTACAGAAAGCAAGAATATAATTAGTTCAGCATAATTTAGTGCCATTCAGATGGAACTGGAGCCTTGTGTACTCACCAAACAATTTGTACTAAAATAACGCAAGCTGTTCAGACAAATTGACATTTTTAATTCCTGCATATAACAGACCTTTAGTACCAGTTTCTGAAATAGAATGTTTATTATGAATACCAAATCTTTCAAAATACATTGGGAGGGGTGAGTCTAGAAAATGCTAGAGCCATTCATCACAGAAGATACCAAGTCAGGATAACACTGCAATAATAATATATATCCACTTACTAGGATCGCCTGAAGAGATGTGACACTCTGCGAAAAAAGGCAACAGAAAGTATGCATTTAATGACTCAATAATTTAATCAGGTTACTCAAAACCTTCTGCACTGAGAAGAGATTTGAATGTTTCTCAACATGGAGGTGGCAAACATGAGGAAATCTGCTAATCTTGTTGTTGTTCCAAACACTCCCTTTCTTGGATTATTAAAATATTTTTTTCTTTCAAGCCACTCAAAGATTAAACTTTTCTAATATTTGTGTCCTAAGTATTTCATACTAATACCTGTAGTTAATAGAAAATGTTTTTAATAAGCTTCTTTACACTTGTAGAAGAGGTACCAGTTGTCTTGAAATTAGTCAATATCTGAAATACTTAAGGGAAAACCTTTGGAGTTCTCAAGGGATTCAGACAAGGAAAGCCCCACAAGTCAAGCTTCAAAATCCACCTCTACAAAAATGATGATTTCATTAGTTATTCCAAAATGTGATCAAGTTAGCTTTTACCTGGTTTCACCTATACTCAAAGCACTTCTGTACTAGAATATATTCCCAAATTTGTGTTGATTCTACTTTCAAAAAAGAATCTTATTCATGACAGCCAATGGAAGTAATCCTGCGTTATATGGGTTTATCACTAATTATATTTGGAATCTGAATCATGCTGCTACCTCATCTTAATCTCATTGAACAGATTAACCTTTCTTGACTTCTCACCACGAAATCAACTCGTGAGAACGGACACGGGACGCTCATGCGTTCTGTGTCATTATAGTGCATTTCCAGTTACTCTGCTGTTGTCTGTGTTCAGACTATATGAACTATTGACAAGGGGAAATTTCTGTATTTCATGAAATTCTAATTAGAAAGTACCAAAGGATGTGTCAGAGAAGTCAGTTTCTATGTGAGACAGAATGTTTTGATTGCAGAACACAATTGTTACTTCAACTGTACAATAACAGATGATGCACAAACACTCTTGTAGCTGAGTAACTAAGGTAAAAGCTGGCTAACAGATCAAAATAATGTAAAATACATCTACAGAAAATCCTGACAGTGAACCTGACTTAACTGAATCAAGAAGAGTTTTGTTCCTGACCTGAATAAGATTCCTAAAGGCATCATTGGGAATTAGGTTTCCTATCTCACCAGCACTTCAGCCCCAAATATATTCTTATATTTTGAATAACCCACAAAGGTTCTTAAGCTTCCCACTTCAAGGCTGAGTTAATTTTTGTTTTAAAACATCTACATGGGGGAAGAGTGTGAAGGAATGTTGATAGCTTGAATCTGGTTATACAAGCATATTAATAAAAGGGAAGGAATTCTTCAAGAAAACACTTCACACACAGATGTCATAGCCTTGAATTTACAGGAAACTAATAATCGTCGGAGGAGTGTCACAGAGAGTCGTGACTGGCCCAAATGTGAAATGGCACAGCACAGCGATAGGGCTTGCTCAGCTGATTTCACATGACAGGAAGGAACTGGTAAACCACGTATGGTTAAATGCATGAAAGTTGGCTTCCTCCTCATTCACCCGGCTTCACCTACAAACCAATTACAGCAGCAGAACAAAACTTCTCATTCTAGCTGGGTATAATGTGGAAACCAAGCACTAAAGCAAAATAATTGTTAAGAAACCTCTTGTTCAGAGCTGCACACAGCGATTGCAGACTGCAGAGGTTAAGATACATCCATATGCTTGAAAGTGACTTTGTGATGACCAGTGAAAAGCGCCTAAACACACTCACAAAGTAATGTAACCAGTTGCGTTTTGGACTCTCTCTCTCTCTGCCAAATACTTTCTTAAGCTAATATTGATATTTTAACCACAGCTCAAATTCTCTGACTGAAGTAAATATGCCTTTATAGTGGATTGCTTTTTCTGGAAATTTGCCACTCCAGACATTATCCATCGTTAATGACAGAAATGGGACTAGCCCTTGTCAAGGAACTGCTTAAGAACACAAGTTCTGTTTTTTCTTTTTTTGAACATAGAATATGGAAAACATTAACTTATTGAACTATACACAGCAAATATTCCTTAAAAAAAATTAAACATTTGAACTTCTTCTAGTGCAACTAATTCTCATCTCCAGGTATTTTTTTAAGTATTATTCTTACATGTCCTTGAATTCAGACTGTATTTCATCTCTGCAGAGCTACCAAGAAGCAGATCTTGTTAGACAGCTATTTGATTTGTCATGCTACACTGAGTGAGATGCATTATACTACTGATTGTACAACCCTGAGAAAAATGTCTTTTTTCCTGCATGGTGTGAAACTATGTCAGTGTTGTATATGGTCTTGATGGTGCCTTGTACACAGACAGTATCTGGGTTTCCTTCAAACCTCTGCTCAACTTGAGCATTTCCCTTAATTTTTCTTTTATAAGCAAAACCTGGCCTAGCCTAGGTATAAATATAAGTAGTGGAAATATAACTGTCCTGGTTTTTATTCAGCTAGCAGCTAAATCCTGGCAGTCCAGTTACAACAGAGGGATTTTCTCCTTTCCCCACCCCTTCCCTCTCAGTAGGCAAGAAGAAAAAAAAGCCAGCAAAGCCAAAATGTTAATTGAGATAAGGACAATTCTCAGGAATTCTCAGGAAATAAGGACTCTATTGCAACGATGTCAGATTA
Organism: Ramphastos sulfuratus; assembly: GCA_013399055.1. NCBI lineage: Eukaryota > Metazoa > Chordata > Aves > Piciformes > Ramphastidae > Ramphastos > Ramphastos sulfuratus. The sequence continues at coordinate 420,328 of WBNM01006289.1, read as the reverse complement.
CACAGAGGGAAAACAAAACAAAAAGGCAGGAGAAAAGGTACTAGTGTGCAGAGCAGATGGAACCATAAGCTGGAACCAGAACAAAAAGGATGGACCCAGTGTAGAAACTGGGGAAGAAACAGAGAAATTGGATAACAGGAAACTTCACAAGCTACAGAGTATGTTACAAGCCCCATAAATCTTGGCCAACTCCTTTCCTGTCTTACAGTAAGCATGATGTCAGCATGGTGTAGAATATACAGCCCAGTCTGCTCTGTTGTTCTGTGCCACTGTCCCTTGTCCCTCCTAGTGGGGCCAGCCAGCTTAAACCAATACAATAACAAAGATCTGTTGTCTGTTTGTAGGTTTGTTTTCTTTTAATGATAGCCATTTTTCATTAATGAGAGTATGCTGCACTATGCAAACTGTGATGCCAATGCAATCATTTAATCCCCAGTAAATCAGACTAAGAAAATATGCAAATACAGTCATGACTCAACTGAGGTGAGGTGCATCTGAAAAGACAAAAGATCATGGCTACAAAGAAGTCACAGTGATGCTCAAGACACACGCAGCTGCTGATCATTAAACTTTGGAATGACCTTTTTTTTTTTTTCAGTAGCTGGACATTATAAAGTCTAAAAACAAATAATATTTTTTTTTTTTAATTTGAAGAACAGCATCAAGCAATATTTTATTCTTGAATTTTCTAAGCTGTTAGGAGTATGAGTTGACAATTTGTAACATTGTTTCAGATATTCTCTTATTTTTATTTTAAATATTGGTCAGAAGCAATTCCTACAAGTGTGACTGTTTCACAGTGTTCTGTGATACTTTAGAGTGATAATCATGTTATGGCAGAGCACTGATGTATAGCATGGGCAAGTTTCTGTGCTCAGTATAGTGTAGGACATGACTTGTGTACAGAATATCCTAGTTCTGAAGTTAAAATTGCAGGAGAGTTCTACTGGAGAGCTGTAATAGAAATGCTTCCAGCATTTTGCAAGGAAACTGTTTTCATAGATTCTTATAATGGTTTGAGTTGGAATTAGCCCTTAAAGATAATCTAATTCCAACCACTATGCCATGGCCAGGGACACCTCCCACTAGCCCAGGTTGCACAAGGGCTCATCCAACCTGGTCTTGAACATCGCCAGGGAGAGGGCATCCATGATCTCCCTGGGCAACCTGTTCCAGTGTTTCACCACCCGCACTGTAAAAGATTTCTTCTTAATTTCCAGTCTAAATCTCCCTTTCTAAAATTCTAATGCATTCCCTCTCATCCTGTCCCTGCAAATAGTTCCTTCCCCGCTTTCTTGTAGGCCTCTTATTTTGGAAATGCAGTGTTTCATGTTGCTCGTGACAAGGTTTTGAAGGAGTTTGATAAAACTTCTGAAGATATTATGGAATCTGCTTTGACAATGTTGCTTCCTTAATTTAAATCTAAAATTGGGTTGGTTAGATATTCAGTTGAGAGATAAGTAAGTATAATTTCCACAGTGATCAAAAATCTGTGTTTTGGATAAAAGGAGTAAGAAATAGGCCTTTAACTTTCAACAGGATTTTGAGGAAGTATCTATAGATAAACATTTTTAGTGATAGAGCCTAACTTGGTGCTTAATTTCAAAGTGCATAGTTTGAGGTCGATGTAGGCAGAAATACCAAGCTGTACTGAGTGGTGGGTGAGAGCAGGGCAGAGGCATGGATTGACGGCACAAAGTTCTTAATACTGAAGTTGAGAGAGAGAAGTTGGTTAGAAGGGCAGAAAAGAGAAAAGATGCTGAGATAAAAGTTTAGTGAGAGAAACTGCACTGTGTACACACAAAGAAATGAAGTGACAAAAACCATTCTTCAGGAGGTCTAGGCTGAGTTCTCCTGCCTTTTTGTTTTAATTAACCTAGACATTTGCAGAGTAATATATCATCCTTTTATTATTGCTAGGAAACAACTGTTGTGAGCCAAATTAGGTTTATTTTTGTTCTTTACATTTGTAAGTTACATGTGAGTGTACCTCAAGTTGGTTCAGAAAATAAATAGACTGCAGGGCTCTCTATTGTTTTTCTAGCCACCACTTCCAAACTACTTTTTTTTTCTGGTCACTGAGACCCTCAACTGATTCAATTTATTATCTTTTAACTAACCAATTCCCAAATTTGTTAAATTCAACATGTATTTTTCTTATACATTATTATGATTCTTTAAGTTTCAGGAATTTCAGAACACCACACTGATTGAGAAAACCAAAGTTTAAATGAGATTTAAAAATATGTTAGCTCCAAAACTAAATGGGTACCTTTTAGTTTTTACTTAAACTAGTTTGATTTACACTGATTAAAATGATGCTATTCAAGCATGTCAAGGTTTTAGCTTGCACATGTTTTAAGTATTTGGTAAATGAGAGGACTTGTATTGCAATATGAGAGCAGGATTCAAAGCACGTCTTTGTGAAGACAATACCTTGTGAAGGAGAGAACGCATGTTTCAGGCCGACTTTTAAGAGCTCACATGGTGTGAGAAGACACAAAGTGTAACAGAGTAAGTCTAATATTCTATGAAAATAGTCATCTCTCAAGAGACACCATTCAGTCAATGCTTTGTGGTTTTTATGGTGCCCGAGACTGAGGTACTATTTAACTATCATTATTTCAATTTCTGTCTATGCTGTGCTGTTACAATTCACCTAGATGCCACTTAAACTCTAAGCTGCTGCAGCTAAATGTTTTATTGATCATGAGTTGTGCAGCACAGGCAGAGACTGGTGCAGCACCAGTTTACAGGGTGTGAGAGATCTGCACAAGAAGTGCTGTAGTGTCCTTGACAGGTTATGTCTTCAGTTATAGAAAGAGATGTAATGAAGAATAGTCCAATTCTCATTTTACAAGCAGGAATAATTATTCAGGAACAATGCCCACTCACTTTATGGGATCATCCCATGTGATCTTCACAAGGTGATCTACACTTTGCATTAGAATATCACCATTTTCAGATGATCTGTAATATTTAAGAAGAATTTTTTTACAAGTTAGGTCTAGTTGGGATTGAAGATCACTTCTCTTGCAGGTGACCAGATGAAGCCTTAGAGCATGAGATTTGAATTTAGCCATTGTGTGACTCTAAGTGAGCAAGTACTGACAAGTAGTTGTCATGTTGAACATTTAACCATATCACACATCCCTACAAGGCTATTACATGTTAAATAATTGTCTCTGGGTGCTGCAGAGCCTCTGGATGCTGTTCTAGTATAAAATCCAGTATAAAAGGAGTCTTTTCGTATAAAAGATTAGTTGTATTTATGTCTTTTCAAATGAATGGAAGCATTGGTTGATTTTTGTGGTTGAAGAAACCAAAGATACAAAGAAATCCTCTATTCTGCTTATATGAAGACATCTCAAAATATCTCTTTTTTTTTTTTCTGAAAAAGCAGGTGTTTCTATTGAAATAGTTAACTTTAGATAGCAGTCCCACTGCTAATGTTAATGAAAATCATAAAAAGAAATACCTAGTTTCTGTGTTAAATACTTTTATGCTTTGGAGAGGCTCTTCCTGCTAGATGTGCTGGTGCACTCATGTGCTTTAAGGAACCCTGGTGTAGGCTTACTACTTAATGAGGAACATTAAAGTCCATTATAAGGTGTAAGGCTACAAGGGTTTTCTCATGTGGTCTCTCTCTACTCCTCAGAGGCTTTTGAGTATGAAGTGCTGGAAGAAAACATACAAATCCAAGTTTCAGGTTATAGGAGGACAAATAGCATCCTACAGGAAAATTCTTTTGATAAGTGTTTTCTGTCATGGATTTAGCTGTGACACTTGGGAAAGATTTTATGCATTGAAACTGTGTGCCTTGGTCTTCTTTTAATTTATTATTTTAATTTTCAAAAATATGCTATGTACCAGTCATCAGATTGTATTCTAGATTCTGGGTTTACTTTCATTACACAGCAACATGCTTTCTCCATTTATCTTGCTAAGCACTGTTCCAGACTGTGAAGAAATGTTGCTCATGCAAAAACTATGCTGAAGTGCAAATCTGGACATACTCAGAAAGCTGCTGGATTCATTTTACTTAAGTTTTCAATTGATTTTAAGGTATGAAAACCTGGGCTTTTAGCCAACTGGCCAGACCTTTTACACCATCTGCTTTTGCAGATATTACACCTTTCTTTGAATCTGTTACTGATATATTTAAGGTATTCACAGAAACTGTGGTGATAGGCACCATTTCGGATGTCATCAATGATGAGGGGGGTGGGAAAGCTGACTTTCAAAGTAAGATTGGATCTAGTGAGGTGAGATGTGGCTGTGATTTTTTTTTTTTTTTTCCCTTCATGAAGCCAATCCCCAAAGAAAAGGATGGTTTAGTTCCTGTTTGGGATGAGTGTGTCATTAGCATATAGACCTGAGTAGAAAAATCAGTTTAAATGTTTCTGTTCTGTCTGCTGGTTTACAGTAGACAAACAGTGTTTACTAATGAATATATAAAAGTTAAATGTTTAAATGAGTTTTATGTTTCAAAGAGTTATTTTTTTACTGTCAAAAGCCACAGCGTTAGCCTCAGATTGATGTTCAGTTCTTCCTATTCTTTTGGTTCTGAAAAACAGATTCCCTGATCAGTTTGATACCAATTAAAGCTGAATCTCCCCTGCAGTTATACTTGCCTGCTGAGGCAGTGCTGAACTGGTGCAGGGGCAGAAAGAGGCATGAGTGTCTCCTCAGCTGTGGAGATGTCAAAAGCAAAGTTATTTTTGACAGTAGGGCTGCTACTTCCCTTATGCCCATGCAGTAATTACAGGAGTACAGGGTGAATTGCAATGGGCAAGTGGCTCTTATGTTCTTTCAGTAAAATAATAGCAGACTAACTTTCATCAAGGTTATGGCACAGTTCCACAAACGGCTGTGACGGTACGAGAGCAGGGCGCTATACCATGCTACAAGAGTTAAAACAAAGAGGGAGGCAATGATGACAAAGTGCAGTGGAATTTGCTTGATGTAGTGGTCACAATCTGTCAGGTTTTGTATGACCACAGTGACTTGGTCAGGTGAAGCTCTTCAGCAGTGCTCTCCATCTGTGAGAGCATCTAAGCACGATGCAGAGAGACTAGCTCCCAGGTGTAGCAAAAAGAAAAGTAAAATTTAACAGTTTCTCAGAATAGCTGCTTGCAGTAATTCTTGCCAATTGAACAAAATATGTTTTAAGGAAGAAAATGACAGTTAACTTCTGCAATAGGTTTATGAAAAACTCAATATGTTGTCTTTTTGAATTAAATTTTAAAGAAATACTAGGTTATTCTTTAAAGCTTTTTTTTTTTTTTTTTTTTTTTTTAATGGAATGGAACAGGAAATAAGACTTGAAGATGCATGAAGGTAAAAGTCCTGCCAGATACTCTTCACTGAAGGATCAGTCCTAAGCCACTGTGAAGCAAGGACTTAATCACTGAACTCACTGGTTTAAAAAGAATAATATGTGGATGATTATGTAGAAACAAACTTGATGTATTGCATTAAACTGGCGTATGCCAGTTTAACAAACATATCCCTCCTGCATCTATCTGGTAACTGTAGCTTATCAGGAAAATCAAGTCTCATATTCTTTAAGTTAAATTTGTACTATCAAAGTAGGTGCCAGTATTAAATACAGGCTCATCAGGGGATGCCTAAGGAGTCCAATGCTTTGTTCTTTTACAGATTTAACCCCAAAAGAGTAAATCGTCTGGTTTGGGCATCTGCAACACCAGCATACATTTCTCTAGGTATACTATGAAATGTGACTTTGCAGTCTTCCTTTAGTACGCCCAGGCACCTTTGGAAAAGGCAGTCAGCATAAGCTGTACATATACACATCTGCAGCGCTGCCAAATATGATGAGCTGCTTTTGAAGTTTTTTTTTCTCTTTTGAGAAGAAAGCATTTAATAAAATGCCCAGAATACAACTAGCTTGAGAAATGATAGCTGTGGGCAATAGTCGTCCACTTCTAGCAGATTTGGCAAAATGAAATACTCAGTGAAGTGGGGTTCATTCCACCAACATTTCTTTTCTTTAGAAAAGAACAATGATGGACACCTTAGTATCACCACTTACCAACTGTCTGCTATTGGGAGGCTTGCCTGCTTTCAAGGGCTGTTGCTTTTTGAACATATTTTTTTTATTTAAATGGACTACTGTTTTAAAATCTTGCTTTGCAAGGATTTGGGGGGATCTCAGAATATACAGGCTTCACTTACATGTAAACAGAAGTTCATTTCCAGGTGATTAAGCCCTTCTCTAACCAAAATTTCTTTGTGCTATGAAATTTTACAATATTTATTCCCCTCTTTAATATGGCAAACCACCATGCTCTTCCTCTGTAACTGGCAATAACACACTACATGTGGATGTGGGTAAAGATCCAGAATTGACATTCCCATCTTTGAGATTCACTTTACTTGGGCACATTTTATTCTTTCCTGGCTTAACCACTATGAAGCCATGAACAGTTTTAATGACTTTGAAACAGAAGTTTTTTTAGTATTATGCATGTGAAATTATCATATTTTAACATCAATGAAAGCTTAAAAATTGCTTTTAAAATAAGATGATGTTAGGACGTTTTGGGGGAGTGATTGATTAATTAGGAGCATCTATTGTTTTTCACAGGTGCAGATTTCTTTGAGTTTTAGTCTATTCTCTGAAGTTTGGGGAAAATGGGTCTGTTAAATGAGTTTCAGAAACTGGTTCCTGGCCTGATTCCTCAAGCAAAGGATTGGTATGGTAGGAATGCAGTTATCCTGCATTCTGTGGCCTGGAAGCCTCATGAGGATTATAGTCAGAGGATGCTGCTTTATTGATTTATTTCATCATTTTTTGGAAATGTTTGTGCAATTCTCATTTGCCTTTATGATTAATATTAGGAAAAATTATTTATTTGCAGATAGTTATTTACGCTGCTTTGGCACAGTGACAGGTTTAGCTGATGCCCAGTGTTTGTGGCTTGCTATGTTAATGGCAAGTTTGTGTAATTCAAGTAGCCTTAAATTTCTTCATGAGTTTGTTCATTCAAGTCTGTGATGGTGAACAAAATCTTAGTACAATAACTGAAATCTGAGGAAAACCTCTAGTAAATTAATTGGTAAAAGTCAACAGTAAAACATTACCCAGTTTGTGCTACTGCATTTTACAAAGGCTGCTTATCAAAGAAAAGAAGCTGGGTCTTGGGTATGTGTGAGATTTGACTTTGAAGAAAAGAAGGCCCTAAAAATACTACACTGAATGCTAAGGCAGTCTTGTTTTAATTTCAGTGGTTGCAATAATAACCACGTAAAGAGCATAAAATAGGCAGTCTGAACTGAGCAGGGAAAATTGTGGGGTAAGACTGCTGTTTCTGTAATCAAAGCATGTAATAGAACTTGATTGTACACAAATTTATACTTATGACAGCCTTCATTTTACGTTCTATTTAAGAGGATCTTTGTATCTGAAAATGACTAACAGGCTAGCCCAAAATAAAACAAATTTCAGATGTGATGCTGTTTTACAGTGTATTCCATAACCAGCCTAATCAGAAGCTATAAATCAATAGGAAAATTGGACTTGCCACTAATTACTTAGTAGAAAGTTCTACCAACTGGTTTTCAGCACAGACCTGTGGCAGAAAATCCCCCACTTGTTGAAGGCATCTTTTCAACTTCAATGTGTAAAAGACTGATATGTTTTTAAGAGGAAAATTTATGTAAATGGTATGAAATTTGTTTCTAATGTGAGTAAACCAACGTATCGCTAACTGAAATCAAATGTTTGTTAAAGTATCTCTGGGATAAATCTAACGCAGTCTGATTTCAATTACCTCATTTGTTTTGCAATTTAATGGCTGTCAAATTTGGCCCTGAATGTCAAAATGATATTTAGCCAGTGTCATTGCCAAGGCAATCAAACAAGCAGCGTTCTTGGTAAATAAAATTTGGCAGAAAGTTCACTAGTGCATGTCATGGCTTAAGCCAGCTCCGGTGTGTATATTTCACACATCTGTGTGAGTTCTTAAATGCAAATTACCTTTCATAAAATAGGAGTGTTTTAGTTCATGATTACCAAGACATAGGAAAGCTGAAATGTCACCTGGAGTTCAACTCTGTGGTGTGCAGGCTAGAGTCCCAAATACCTGCTCCAATGTTGCGCTTGAAAGCATAAGTAGGCTTTGTAAATGCCAAATATAAATCTAATATTGAAGAAGCTACAAAGTAAACATTCCTTTTATTTCACAACTGTTATTTAAATCTTGTTATTTTGGTTTCTGCGTCCAGCTGTTAATTAGGACGTTTGACATGCACTGCTGCAGGGTTGATCCCTGAAGAAAATATTTTTGAAGTCTTTCACTTTCAAAACACAATTAATGTCTTTCCAGTTTAGTGATTTGCATATAAACTGCTATTTCGATGTGCATTCTTGCTGAGTTGCCTCATAAGTCTTTTAGGTTGTTCCACAAGGATTAATACATGCAATCTACATCAGAAAACTGATGTGTATGATGAAAAAAATCTGTTAAAGGAATGTTTTTGTTAGTTTTTTTTGTTTTGTTTTTTGGTTTGTTTTTTTTTTTTTTGAAAGAGCAAGCATTAGGAGAAGTAGAAAGTTCTGTGAGATGTAAGTTACTTTAGATTATAATTCTGCCCTTTTTTAGCCTTTTGTTTTTTCAAAGTACAGGTACAAACCAGGTACAAACATCTCAAATACTCCTCATTTAGGTTTTTAATGGATTGTTTTTGTGTTTAGGAAGTAGAGTGTATGTTACATCCATACTTAGATAATGTTTTGGTGAGATGACAGCACTGTGCGATATACGGGAGAGCATCTGCGCAACAGATTTGATATTTGAGTTTTATCTTTACTGATGCTGAATATCAGACATATCCCAATGGAACATGCATAGGGCACTCAAGTTCTCCAAGAATTCAGCTCTGTCACAAAAAGGATGATTGTGAAGACTCAGTGGAGCCTGAGACTTGCAAATGAAGTGACATGGTTGTTAGAAATCCAACTTTACAAATACTTGGAATCAGTGCTCAAAATGCATTGAATCCTCTTAAGCTTGCCATTCAGGCATTTAAAAGTCATGAAGCTGTCTCTTGATGTACTTCAGGACTATGGATTAAACCCTTCTGTCCAAAAAACCCACCCAAACAGCCCTAAACTCAATCCCTCCAAAGAAGCAAAAAAGAAAAAAAAAAAACAATCCAAACCTCATATCCATGCTGGTGGACTGACTTGTTTTTCACTCTCTAGTGAACACAGATGTCATTCCAAAAAGCAAAGACGATAGCAGAATTCTTTAAGTAATGTGAATATTGAATCTTATTTGCATAAAACAATTTTTGCCCGAATCCCATGAAGAATGTGCAGGTAGCACATACGTAGCATTCAGAAAATCTGTGGTGGATTAAAATAATCCTTAAAAAAAGAAGGAGGGGCAGGGATGTGTGGGGTGTGGTGGTGGTGTTTCAATTTCAAAAATGAAACAAACTGGTTCAGCAAAAGCCAAAAGCCTCTTGCATTTTTTCATAGAATCATAGAATGGTAAGGTTGGAAGGAGACCACAAGGATCATCTAGTTCCAACCCCCTGCCATAGGCAGGGACACCTCCCACTAGTACAGGTTACTCAAGGCCTTGTCCAGCCTGGCCTTGAACGCCTCCAGGGAGGGAGCAGCCACAACCTCCCTGGGCAACCTGTTCCAGTGTCTCACCACCCTCACTGTAAAGAACTTCCTCCTAACATCTAGTCTAAATCTTCCCTCTGCCAGTTTAAACCCCCTTGTTCCTGCTTAGCTCATCTCTGCTGCTTTCCCTGACACTAGAAGTTGGAGGTAATTTTCTCCTCTCATAATTTAGCCACGTCACTTGTGGACTAGATCATTGGGTAGCTGCGGATGGCTCTTGTTATTTTTGGAAGTTCTGTCTAAAAGATGTGAAATAGCATTAAGTAGGCACTGACATAGGGGGCATCTTGTGTCAATATGTTGGTCAGTGTATGCTGGTAGGCATGCGAAGTCTGGGGTGCCAGCTGAAATGGCCTGGTGGGATAATAGGAGAAGGCAGATGCCCATGGAGTGCAGTGTCGCTTGTACGGAACACCGCTCAGTTCAGTGTCAGCTTCAATAAACAGACTGCAGAGGGTACATAAAAATCTCTGCGTGTTTTCCTACACGTGAGATTGTTTGAGTGTTTCATTCTTCTGCTTTTGATAAAAGCATTCTTAAGTTTGTGTAATCAGTGTGTAAACCAAACTTACATAAATAGGTTTTGTTTATTATAAGGAAGGATACAGATGTTTGTTGTAAGAGAGTTTTTTTCAGTCCTGTATAATAAAAACACAAAGTTTGTTACTTGGTGCTGTAATTCATGAGTAGTCATTCTGTTTATAACTGTGCTGTGATTACTTCACCAGTTCCTTGGACTTTTTATTGAGAAAATGAAGAAATGGATACTGTAATTACTGTGAGCAGTGCTCAGGAACTAGCATAGTGCTGCGGTTAGGAACATCTATAGTGAATTCTGGAAACCATCCTGGAGGATTTTGAGCTGCTATGTTGTTGGATATTATTTCCCCACGCTTGTTGGTTGTGTAGGAATGGTGAATCCTGAGTTGCAAAAATTAAAGAGGATAAATTATACCACTGGTTTTTGGACACAAAAAAAAAATCATAAATGAGTTTTGCAGGTTTTTAACACTGTTACCTCTGAGAGAAAGATGGGAGTATTTGCAGTGCCCCTCAGAAGTGCTGTTACAGGTCTCCTCTGCCCTTCCCATGGACCTTGTTCTTCCATCATCATGCCTGTTGCACAGGCAGTGAGCTGCTAAATTTGTGCTCAGAGCTGTTAAAGCTACTTTAAACAAAGTACAAACCCACTTCTAATTTACTTGAATAACCTGCCCACCTACTTTAGCGCTGTTATTTTGGGGTAGATGAAGTTCCCGTAATTACTTAATTGGGAGAATTTGGCTGTAAAATTGGCATACGGCCTTTTAAAGAGTGCCAGGAGCAATGGTTTACAGTGCTCGTGTCAGTGGCTCAGTCAGAGCTCTGCATCTCTGTACATCTGGGAGATGTGCATTTGTTTTCAGTCTCCTTCCCAGGTGGTCAGGCGAGGAACCAAGGTCCCTGTGATCAGAAACCACACAGAGAGAAAGGGCTGCACACATTGGTAGTTTGTTCTCTTGATTGTTGAGTCACTGAGCAGGGGTAGTTCAAGTCAAAGACTATTTTTGGCATAACCAGGGTATAATTTAGAGAAATAAACTTCTGCTGTTTGTTCCAGCCATTTTTTAAATGCACTTTTACATTTCCCTTAAATATGACATGAGATCTTAAGCTCTGGCAGAAGATGGATGCTGTATTCTTCTAAATAACATCAGATACATATGCATCCCCTGATGTGGTAACACTTGGATTTCCTCTCCAAAATTTCTTCTCAGCAAGTAAATGTACAGAGTAGGAAGCGAAAAATATCTTCCAGTGAAACATTCCTGACATCTTTCTTGCTACTAGTGCAAAAAAGGAATGATCCTCCATCACCGCTTTTCATCCTCATACTGCAGTGAACATTTAGGGCAGCGATGCTTAAATAACTCCTAAGGGATAAAGAAAAGATCCCATATGTTACTGTTTAAAAAACAAAGTCTTAGGAACATAGCATTGGATTGGAGAGGTGTACTTGGGCCTTTGTATATAAATATAAACAATAAAATAGTTAGAATTTTAGCTAAAATGTGAACAGTTTGGTTTAGATTCTGTGGTTACTAAGAATATGATTAATATGTTGCAAGTATGTTGCAGCTTGGGCAGATCATGTGCTTCATATTGAGAGTTTCTAGTTTCATAATATAGTTTGAAGCAGGTTGGCGTGTCTATACGTTTTGTTTCTTTTGTGGTTTTTAATCATTTGTTGTGGTTCCCTTGTAGTTTTTATCACTTCTGGTAATTATTCTGTGCTACAGCAAATCAGCAAAAGGTGCAAAGCAAAGAAAAAATTATCACTCTCCATAGAACTGTATAAATTGTGGTAATCACCTGCAGAACTTTAAATATACTTTAGTTGGATTAAGAAGTGCATTTGATACAACTGACAATTTTGCTCAAAAAGTAAAGAAAAAATAAATTATTGACTAAAACAGGGGGATACAAAATCATAGAATCATAGAATGGTTTGGGTTGGAAGGGATCTCCAAAGGTCATCTAGTCCAACCACCCTGCAGTCAGCAGGGACATTCTCCACTAGATCAGGTTGTTCAGAGCCTTGTCCAGCCTGGCATTGAGTATCTACAGAGATGAGGTCTCAACTGCCTCCCTGGGCAACCTGTTCCAGTGTTCTACCACCTCATGGTAAAGAACTTGTTTCTAATATCCAACTTAAATCTCCTCTAATTTCAAACTATTGCCTCTCATCCTATCACTGCGAGTCTTTGTAAACAGTCTCTTTGAAGCCTTCTTGTAGACCCCCTCCAAGTAACTGGAAGGCTGCTGTTCAGTCTCCCCAGAACCACCTTCTCCAGGCTGAACAACCCCAGCTCCCTAAGCCTGTCCTCACAGGAGAGGTGTTCCAGCCCCCTGATGATTTTCATGGTCCTCCTCTGGATTCACTCCATCAAGTCCATGTCCTTCCTGTGTGAGGGAAGTGAGCTTAGTCAGGATGTGAAAGCTTAATACAGCCTAATTCAGGCTGAAATGCCATCAGCTTTAGACAATGCATCAGCAAGACAGAAATGGTCACTTCAAAGTGTACAGTCCTATTGCAGTGCTTTTGTAGGATAATAGAATGCACTGAGTTGGAAATTATCTATAAAGGTCACCTAGTCCCACTGCCCAGCAGTAAGCAGGGGCATCCCCGACTAGATGGGGTTATAGGGTATCTGAAATGAAATATGTTCAAATGCATTGCTGCTTATTATTCAGAAGGTCCTGTGACTGGGTTATGATTTATAGAAAGTTATCATGGACAAAAATTAGGCTCATTTTTAAACCTTCCTTCTAGATGACTGTTCCTGGTGGTGCAGAAGAAATACTGACTAGTCTGTCAGCCTGCTTTACAGGGCAGCCACTGCAGGGGGTTGGTAGCTGTATGTTGGCTTGTTTGCAGTAATCCGGGAGCTAATAAAGGAGCTGCTTACCTGCAGCCTCTCTTCAGACCACCTGTGTCAACCTTCTCTAAATTTTTCTTGACAGATTGCTAGGATGTGTGTTCATTTTTTATGTATGCTATTTTGCTTCGCTGGACTCTAGAACCAAAAGTTGTCCAGCTAGCATTCAGTGCTCCTTTTTTGTCTTCTAAAGTGTAATAAAAAGGAAATTTATCATTCAGCTGAGTATTCAGTTTTGGAATTTCTTATGCTCAGTTACTCCATTTAAATAAAATATTTAAGAAAGGATTGAACGTAACTCCTCTTAGAGTGTAGGCATAGTTTCTTGGCACTTGGGTTCTGGAGTCAGGTTGAAAGGCCCAGCTTCTGAAATAAATTAAATCACTGAATTTTCTTTTCATTCATAGACATGCAAAAGCTTTTACAGAAATAAATAAAAGGGCAAGTCTGATCTGAACTGACAGAACTTTCCTACTGCTTACCTACATGTTTTTATGAGGTAAAACACAGGTCAGACTTCTCGTTGTTGACTTGCCAACATCTGCCTTAAAGCAGTTGAATGCAGGTGTCTGTGAGGGATGCTTTAAACAACAGAATTGTGTATGTTAGCACTGGAGTGTGTTGTATTCAACAGTGACTGCAGTTCTGCATTCATCCTGAGTGTGTGTCATGATCAAGAATCCTGTTGTCCTTCTGAAGGAGTGAAAGAGACATCTCCAGTGTTCTGCAGTAGAAAGGCTATTGACTACAGTTTGGATTATGTGTATGCTTTAAAGACATGAGTCTAGAGCTTTTTGAAGGTCAGAACCAGGGTACTGAGCTTCATTTCAATTTCTCTATGGAGTGAATGGACTGTAGGATATTCTAATTTATTCAAATTTTCCCGTCTCTCCCCTCACCTCTTTTTTTAAAGAAGTATTCAATATTGCTTTGTCTTGGCCTTAAGTTGCACTTTATCAAGTAAGCAAAGAAGACAAATTATTTCTGAAGTACACTACTGAAGAGCTTATTGTGTGTGTTTGTGTTTTGTGGTATGGTGCAACACATTATGTGGACACATCCAGCATGGTTGTACTCAACTAAATGGAAAAAAACCCCACAAACTTCTGAGGGACATATTACCCATGGTAGTGTAGAGAGCTTTCCCTGAAAGAGCAGGAGAGGGATGACTGAGAGTATGATGTCTGAGACACATCAATTTCTGAGATATGTCATGTTTCACAGCAACTGGAGTTGGTTATATTTTCTTCTCAGAATATTTGCCTGCTCTTTCTATCTCCCTTCTGCTCTGTATGTTCTCTTCATCTCCCCTTTGCAGAATGCAAGTTCAGTGGCAGTTAGAATTTAGTTTTCAAAGCTACTATATTTGATTTAGTATAAAATTAAGAACAAGAAATGTGCCAGATGAAAGCAGAGTTGTTTACAGCTCTAAAAAAATAAAAGGTGCTTTTAAAAAATGGTGTAAAGGATGAAGAAATGGAAATTAGTTTAGCAGTGTTCTAGTATTTTTTTAAAAGTTAATAAACATATTAGTGTAATGAATGATTTACTTTATTTGTTACTTTTTGTTTGGAAATGAAAATACAAAAAGCTGTTATGTTTTTTTGTTTGTTTGGTTTTTTTGCCTCATAGCATGTGTAGTACTACAGCAAAACTCTTATGTACAGAACAGTAATTAACCAAATTGGGTGTACAAAGCTGCAGAATGAGTAGTGGGAATTCCAGGCATCCTATTTAATAGCTGAATGAAGCACAATGGAGGGTTATTTAGTAAGACTAGTGTTATTTTTGGAAGAGGATCTGGAGAAACAGGGTATGTGACAAGTTATGAAAGTCTGTCATTTCATAATTCAGAGTAGACTCCAGAATATCTTAAAAACACTGCAGTGTCAGTTGTATCCTGTCCTCAAAGCTCCTAGATAAAAAACTTTGCTTTTCTCCCTCATTTTTCTTTTGCTGTTTACACCTGTCAGAACTGAACTCTGAACCAAAAAAAAAAAAAAAAAAGAGGAATGTTTTTCATTGATGTAACTGAGCACTCCCTGCCAAAATAAATCTGATGTTTGCTGCAGCAGGGAGGCAGTATGTTTGGAGCTGAGTCCTTGGTTTGCACCATTGGCTGTTGAGTCTTCTAGCTGAAGAAGAAAGTAAAATACAACAGCCACTCTATGCAAATTGCGTCCTAGATTTACAAGGAAATACTGGTAGAAGTGAAATAAGTATGAGTATGGTTTTTCTTTAAGGGAAAAAAATACACTTAAATAGGTCCCAAACCACTATGTACATTGCAGCAGTCTTCCTCTTTGCTTTTGGTGGGTGGCATAGTGAGAAGAGCAACACTTCTGGAAATGTCATTCATATTTCAGATATGTGTGTGTATATGTTTATTTATTTATTTATTTTCACTGCTGTGGACTCTAGGAAGATTTATTTGTTACAAAGTTTGGGTATAGTGGTCTTAAAAATTATCAGTTCTTTGGCAATGTACTCTTTAGTAACAAACCAGGAACACAAGAGCCTGGGGAACGTGCTTGTGGATTGTGCAGCCTTTGGTGTCTGTGGGATTCCTGAAGAAGGATTATGAACTGCCAGAAGCATATAGTTTTATGTTGGAACAAAACAGAGTTCCTCCCCAAATCTGAACAAAATAGCAAGATATTGGTAGGAAGTGGAGTCTAGGATCTCTGTTAAGCCTGGGTCTTGGGAATGTGTTCTACTGGGCAGGTAGCTGTTCCCATGCATGAGCTTTATGCTTTCCGGTCCCTTTATGGCCCTGATGTTTTCCTGTTGTATTAGCACATTGGTATGGTTTTTTTTAAATTATTAATCAAGATGAGGATTGTTCTAGGGAAGTTTTGCTGTTTAAAATTGTTCCTTTTTAAAGAATTGCTCTGTAATGCTGATACTCCTTTTGCAATTTCACAGCTTCTTAAGCTGCTAGAAAGTACCTCAGAATTGTGTTCCAGCTTGGCAAGGTTTGAATGGTAGCACTACCACGGAGGTTTTTGATAGCTAGGTTAAATAAAGTGGCACTGTAAAACACCTCTCTCCTTCCAAAACAGCAGTGAAGTTTGCTGTGCATCCAATGCATGTTTTTTGCAAAGCAGTTAATCTTTAGAGATGTTACTTACAAGTACGTAAACGTACTCAGAAATTGCCAAGTGTAAATTCAGTGGTGATGAAGTGCAGCCATGAACTGTACTTTCTAATGTCTTTCAGTCTCTTTTTCTGCTTTCCCTGGGCAGCAGCAGAGAGGTTTTTCCCTAGTTAGTTTATAAATGGGAAATGTGTAAGGGAAGAATGCTATTTGCACTGTCTCTCTCGTGTCTGGTCTCTATTCCAGGCGGTATTGGTGATAAAATATGCTCTGAATTTGGAAAATCTACAACCTTGGAGAGGTGGCAAATGGCTTTCTGGTTTACCTCCAGTGTTTGTATGTGTGTCAAGTTTGCCTCTCAACCTTCCCTACACCATTTCTCAGCAGTGCAGTGGCACAGGTGTACTGTCTCAGGCAGGAATGCAGCTGTTCTGGGATATCACTAAAACCTTCCTGCTTTCCTCCCTTTGTACTCAAAAGCATGAGTTATATCTGTTTGGTTTTTTTTTTTTTTCTTTTTAAACCCTGAGAACTTATATGATTGACAAACCTTTAAAATACCATCTACAGACTGAAAAAAAAAATAGGGCACATTTGTAATTTTTATATGTTCGTGTTTACTGTAAGCTCTGCTGGCTAAAATCCTGTTTGTTAGAATATGAATGAACATATAGTATTTAATTTCAGCTTGTGCATTGTCAGTGCAGTTGAACAGGTAGTAAAGCAGGACTTAAACCGAGTGAATCTGGTGTGTATTTCCTGTGTGCTGTTATCTACAACTCCCAAACCGTGTGCCCTAGGGCCAGTTCAATGGCTCTTGAATAATGATGGTTTATGTACCTTATGTTCATCTCTGGTTATCAAAGCCATGGGCTGGTATGCACCTGCAGGTCATGAAGAAGTTTGATGCATCAGTGGTCTGATTTACAATTGATTAAAATAATTAAAACATGAACTCAAGTATTCCAATGTGCTTTAATCTCTAAGCAGAAAGCCAGCAGAGAGAGAATGTAGAAGAGAAGCTATGTGTGCACCATCACATCTGAACTAGTGTGTTGCTCCTTTTCTTTGCCTGGGAATGGATCCATTCACTTCTGTGGGGTGTACACCAATGCTCCATTGCAGTAGCTTCAGTCACATCTGATGTTATTTTATACGACTGCAAAAAGTGTTCTGAGTGGCTACGTGACACTGGTAACTCAGAGTACAGGAGGAAAAAAAGCCAGAGACTTTGAGGGCATGTACATTTTTATATCTACATTTTCTTTCCTTTGGTGATTTTTGGTCTTTAGGAAAAGGATGAGTGAAGTTTCTTAGCACTAGAGTGCAGCTGAGACTACCTGGAAGTTGACTATGCATTGCCATTTGTGTTCTGTTACTGTATTTGTCTTTGGATCTTTGTTTAATGGGAGTTAGTATTAGTTGAACTTCTAATTTATTCAGTTTCTTTTTTTGATGTGTTACAGGCACCTCCAACTAGTTTGACTTCACTTGCTTTCTGTGGTTTTATTCCATTAGGAAGCTAATGAACATAATGTTAATTCTGAGGATTCATGCACCTCATGTTGGGTATCCCCAAAACTGATACCAGTCGAGGTGGGGGGAGAGGAGGAGGGTTTCTGGCTCTGTCATTTGATAAGCGTGCAGACAGTCTAGTGAGAAAGTTTCCTTCCATACCGTCAAGACTTATTTTCTTCTTCATGCAAGGAATTGAGTTAGTCAGCTCTCAACATAGGTGACTTGGGCATTAGATTCCAAGTAGGTCTTTGGAAAAAAACATGGTATTGTTATGCTTAATGGTGTGCATATGTATATGGGATTTGGTTGTGGCAGATGGTGTAGTAGTGCCTTTAAGAGCCATGCAATTAATTAATGAATTTTGTTTGCTTTGTATCTCTTGATTAGGGCAACTAGACAGCAATCACTTCACTGTCAGGAAGTGGGGTTCAGTACTAAATTAAACTCTGCTGTTAAACACTTAGCTCAGCAAACTGTTGCCATAGTCCTCTACATAGAGCTTTTTCTTTTCAATAGCCAGGTAGTAAATGTAGGACAGGAGAACATCTCTGCAGAGAAGCTGATAAGAGTCTTGGTTTCCCCTTATGCAGGTTTATAATGAATAAACTCACAGCAATAATTCTGTCAATATTGACCTGGCCATTTGTTTTCATTGCTATATAAATATGGGCTAGGTTTGGAGTTGTCGTTATCTTTGCTCTGAGTTATTGTCTACATATCTATCAAAATCCTAAAAAAAACAGCTGATAAGATATGGGACATGCTCTTCATTTTTTTATTAATCTGAGGTGATGCCATCAAACTTGTTATTACTCATCTCTGGGCTAATTCTATGGAACCAGAGTCTGGAGACTTTTTTTCTTCTTCCACTGTCACCATTTGTATTTTTTACTGTGTTTTATACCTTTGCTGCTACTTTTTTTAGACTAATTTCTCTGTAGGTTTGAAAATATTTCTCCTCTGTAGCATGTGGTTCAGTTGCATGACTTTGCATAACTTTTGGAAGAACTATTATGACAGTACTTGGACCTTTTTTTTTCCAAAGTTTTTGTATCATTCTATCCACTAAAATAAATTTGTACACATGAAATGTTATTGTCTACCACAAAATTAACCTCTACAATGTTTTGCTAGCCCCATAAAGCTTTTTTAAGTTCATAATTTTATGTCAGCAAGAGATATTATGTTACTTTTTCAACTAATTACTAGATGGAAGATCTTCTCCTGCTGCTGAGAAAAGAAGAAACTGGAGCTGCTGCTTTGCAGAATTTCCCAGGGCAACAGAGACAGAAATTTAAGTACCTGGCAGTGAGTGTTAGAGATCTTGGTTTAGTCAGACTATAGATACATAAAGTGGTCTTTTTTCCTTGGTACTTCTCTTACATGTTCAGTTTGCATTCTCATTTTAATGAACATATTATGGATTTAAGATGAGGAGCTTGGTGCCTGAGTTGGAGGAGTTCATAGGTATCCATGGAACAGCTGAGGAATGTGGCCCTGCCCCATCAGAAGAGAAAGCTCCATCAGACAGGCTTTATGTTTCCCAGTAGCCTGGGATATTTCAGTGCAATCTTGATGGTGTTTTGTCTTCCTACTGTGTGTGGATTGAGTTCCTGTAGATGGGTAATTAAACTTTGAACCAATAAACAGATTGAGAGATTGGTTCTTTGAAGAACAGGAGATCACAAGAACAATTTCCTGTTGGTTGCTTTGCTTCAGATACAGCTTTATGTGGAGGCTTGACTGTGTTAGTCTAAGCTCCTTTCTGGCATCCAGTAGCAGCTTGATTGCTGTGTGATGAGCAAATATGACAAATAAACACATTTTCATCCTCTTGTAAACCAGGGTCAAATTCATTAAGGATTTCTACTAAATCAAATGGGGTGATTTGTACTATGATGTTTGTTTGACCAAGGATTAGAAACTGAAATTTACCTATTTTGTGTCAGTTAGGATTAACTCTTCTAAATTCATAGTTAGGAGAACCCAAACTCTTTCCCCATTTTATCTCAGACAAAACTGGCAGCAAATCAGACTAAAAATATTAGACTGCAGTCTTACTTTTTGATACAAATATAGCTACTTTAATCATGCAACTAAAGCTTCATATAGGAAAATGTTGCCTCACAGTCCAGTCACTTAGCAAGTAGCATTATGTAGATGATTTACCATCCAGAACTCATTACCTCTAATATTTCTCTAATGCTGCCATGGTAACAGAGGTGATTCTTTGTATAGATGGTTGAGAACACTTCCAAATATTTATATATATGATCTATATATTTATATGTACATATACATTTAGTATCTATATACATGCACACATACTCTACAACAACTCTTACCTGGAGATAGCTGTACTGAAGGGCAGGCTGCTCAGTGTAAATGAGCTATAAATTGTATTTGGATTGCAGAATTTTTGTTTACTATAGTCAACTTCGAGGCTGTAGTGAAGTTTTGTATTAGTCAATGTCAGGAAGGTCATTCTCCAAATAATAAATAGATCTGTCAGAAGCTTTTTTACCTCCCTTAGAAATAGGTTGTAGAAAGAAACGTCTTTATAGATTAACACATGCTCCCTACTGACTTTGTAAAGGAATTTGAAGGTACACAGTAAATTTTCATTAAGAATTTATAGTTTCCTGGCTCACATTTACTGCATAGAGATAAGAATAATCTCTTTGTTTTAACACAGCTCCATTGGCTTGTATTTTTCCCTCTTTCAGCTTCCATCAGTCGTTTTTTAAAATGAATCAAAACAAAACAATATCCCTGGAGAGGGCTTGAGACCAGAAGGGTAAAGTTCAGAACCAGAAAATTGTTTTCTTGTATGGGACAACACCTGGCCGACCCTTTGTTGTTTGAATGTGGCCTGGAGTTCTTTGTGGCTTGGGTGTAAAACCTGTGCCTGCTATTGCCTTCTGGCAATTAGCAAGTCAGCACCGAGCTTGAATTTTTTTTGTTTCAAAACCTGAGCGAGTGGGTAGTGTTGTCCACTAATGTCCTCTGAGAAGTAAGCAGACAGGCTGCATCAGCAGATGAGTGACAACATTAACAGGCTCAAAGTTGTCGCATATGAAGTGTCTTGTGTTCAGAAAGTGGTTACAGTAGTGCCCACCTGTCATACTGAGCTGACGATATTTATCTTTCTACTACCTGGTTGAGATAATTGCCTAGTATCTAGGGTGGAATGAGAGGTTTTCATAGCCCAGCTGAGTGGGGGTTTTTTCATGTTTTTTGGTTTGTTGTTTTTTTTTTTTTTTTTCCCCTTAACTTAAAGGCAAGTTGTGACCTCCTAGTGCCTGAAGACTTTTCAACCTCTGAACACTTCTTTGGCTAAGTAGCAATTTATGGCAAACAGTAATTAACCTGGAGAGACACACATGTTTGGGTTTCATTGTGTCTCAGTAAATGGGTCAAATTATGAAAACTGCAGAGGTGTCATCCATGGCATTTGAAAATATCAGTAGGAAAATATCAGCAGACTTGATTTAAAATTAATATGTTTAAAGGTTGAAATAAGAAAACCTCATTTAACAAAGCAGTGGTTTCTGGATGGTTAAACTGTTTGGAGGCTTTTGAAATAGTTTTAGTCTTCTGAAATGGCAATGGGCATGCAGATGACAATTAGGAGTTCTTTAGGTTTTTATTTATTTTGTCACTGTGCTATTTCTGTTACAGTTCTGTGTAATTTTTCAGAGGCACCTTATGAAGTGTGATCTAACTTTCTTCTGTATATATGAATGGAGGACAAGAATGCTGTTAATTTCCAAGGATCAGAAGCTCCCCAAAACTGAATCAGGAAACACATAAACTCCAGGTCTTTCAGAACCTGTTATTAAGTCTTCAGAGGAACTAACTAAGCTCTGTCTAGCTTTGGGCATAAGAAGATTTTCTCAGAAGGCCAAAAAAAAAATAAAAAAATTGTCATTTGGCTTGTAGAAATTTGGTAAAGCATCTCCTTAGCCTTTAAACTATCAGCTGTTTAACAGCTTGAAATCAGGCACAGGATTTGTACAACACAGTACTGATGCCTTTTTCTGTGGCTGTGTCTCATGTATCTTATCTATTCTTGAGTTTTGTTCTTTACTTGGAGATCACCTTTGGTGCACAACCAGGGTATCTGAAGATAATGCAACAACAGATATTTAACATGACAGCTCACCTTTTAAACAGAACAAGAAAAAAAATGGTGGTGGGAGGGAAGACATCAATCTGAATTTCACTCGGTGATTTTTACTACTTAAGAACCCTCTCCCAAGCTATTTATAAAGTATCAGCTTTGTGCTATACAGCTGAAGTAATTCATGAAACGTTAAAGCCGTGACTAAAACCAACCAGTTGTGGTTTTTCCCTTTGGTCCTCAGGAGAAATGGGGATTGAGGGAATTGACAATCAAATGCTGCAAGTTTTCTTCAGGAACATAGTGAAGAATTGCTATTTTAAATGAGGTGGAAGGGAATTAAAGCCAAACACAAGCTACAGTGCCATTACCCAAGTAAAATTCATGGAATGCAATACTTTGAAAGAACTCCTTCCTTCTTGCCTCCCACCCCATTCTTGAGTCTTGCAGCACTGCAAAGGTGAGCTCAGAAAAGCTGGGAAGGATGGAAGGAAAAAGCCAGAGCTGGAAACTCTGAAAAAAGACCTTTGAGAGGAGATCATATTAGTTCTCAAGGCCACACAGCATTAGGAATTTCCATAACAGTAAAAGAATTTACAATGTGCAGCCTATACATAACGAACTCTTGCAGCCTGTAAAACTCGGCATGTTTTTCCAGTGGTGAGCCCAGTACATGCCCATGTGGATATCCCTGCTGCCTTTGGACAGTGCCTGGGATGCTGTGATCCTGGCAGTCCAATGCTGTGGAAGATCCTGGAGTGCTGTACCTTGGCTGTGTTGGTACACAAATTTGAGAGCTTCCTGTTGCGGGATGCAGTAGGTTAGCGAGGACGGTGTGAAGTTCTGTCTGGTATTGGCATGTTCACACACATCACCATGCTTTGCTGTAATGTGAGCTGCCTTCTGAAGTGGAACAGGCAATAATATGCAAGTTCACTGCTAAATGCAGATTTCTTTCTTTTGTTTTAATACATGGTTACTTTTTTCTACTACACACATTCCCCTGTTATCAAAAAGTATTTTTTTTTTTATTGTATAAATTGAGACATCCAAGTAGTAATAGTAGACATAAATTATCCTTTACTGTCATGGTGTTTCCAAGAATGAATTAAAGACAGAAAATATTTGAAGTGAATGAGTACCTCCCACTTTGCAGAACTGAAGAAATTACAGTCCTGATTTCAGATCTACTGTGAGTCCCTCTGCTCTTGGTGGTAGTGGTAATGCCAGCTGCTCAGGAGGTCTTATTTCCAGGGCTCCACTCTAAGATGAAGACATTTTCTTCCTTTCACTGCTTATTCCTGACTGAGTGAATCCTTTTCTTCAGTAGTTCCATCAGAGAACCCCTGACTTTCCACAGATGTTATGTAACTACTCTTGCTATGCTTTAGAAAAGTTTACTCTTCTTAATTAGCTCTAATAATAGATTTTCAGTTTACCGTGTGCATTAGACAGGCTGCTAAAAAGGCTTTAGATGGTTCTTTCAGGAATCTTCTAATTTGGGCTTGTGCTCCCCATTTCTGCCTCCTTGCTGTGCCTGTCTTTGTCTGCAAAAGGCTTGGCACTTGCCCCACAAGATTTCCGCTGAACCAGAATATGGCAGCTACAACGAGATACACAAGAGATGGTTTTCTACTGGCTAGGCTTGATTCTTCCTTCTACACTTGAGCAAAAATACCATAAGTGAATAAGAAAATTTGGCATAGTGTGGCCGTTAGAGTTAGATTCCTACCTCAGACATAAAAAAACTCAGAACAGAGAAACTTAGAAGTGAAAGCTCCGAGTGGAGAGGTGAACATTTTAGGGATAGACCATATAGTGGCAACAATGGATAAGTTAATAGAATTTCACTGGAGCATCAAGAGCTTTATGTCTGGAAGTACAGCTTGTACTTTCCCCTTGCTGCTTCTGCTGCTTCACCTGCGCCTGCTGCTATCTTCCGCTGCTGCTGCTTTTGATGCTTTGCTGCCACTTGACCCCTTCACCATCTTCTTTAAGGTTATTATATTCAGTAGTTATATTCTCCTTATACTGTTATATTTAGTTTAAACTATAAGAAATACAATTTCTCAATTTTTTTCCCCTGACATTACAAAAATAAAAATCCGTGTTGTGGTGAGTTTATTCTACCAGGAAAGGGATCCACCCTAACCCGGTACACATAGCCTCTCATACACAAGAAGAAAATGATCCTTCATTAGTACATTTTGAAGGTGATAACATGCTGCAGAGTTATGCATTCATGGCTTTTGTTTGGTGGAAATAGGAAATACTAGTCACAGATAAATAACTGCTTACCTTTTGATTAAGTAAACCAAAGTATTCTCCTTTTAAACACACTGTGTAACATGGATAGGTCCAGAAGAAAAGCAGTAGTTATACAACTCAAGAAAATACGAAGGTCAGGCTATTTTTTGGAGTTTGTACTCTTCAGTTTCTTAAATGAGTTGTAGTGAACTGTAACTCAGTGGATTCACAACAGAGAAGGTATTCGGGTTTAGTAACATGAAAAGTGTTTTATGAGGTTGAGTATAAGGCAGTGCTTCCAAATTATGCTGGGAAGGCATATGTAATTACTTTTTGAGACTGTTCTAAAAAAGAAATTAATTTGGAATAAGATTGATAGACAGATATCACCTGTTTTCTTCTAAGTAACACCCTTCTGAAATAAAAGTGTGGTCAGTTGTTTCGGTGATTAAATCTCTGAACTGCTTCAAGGCTCTGGAATGACTTTGTATTATGGAATCCGACAGTCACGCATGGGGTGAACTCCTGCCTGTTCACCCAGCTCGTTTTGGATTGCTCACACTGATAGCTTCATTAGCTTTACTGTTGATAGTAATTTGACTGCAGCACATGCCAGTTTGAATGATGTTGAAATTGAAGACTATAGAGGGTAGAGACTGCCGAGAGCACTCAGTCAGTTTACAGGATCAAGAGTGGAGTTGCTATCCCGGAAGGTGTTTCAGAAGCTGTAGATGTGGTGCTCCAGGTTATAGTTTAGTGGTACCTGGGTTATGGTTGGACTCAAAGGTCTATTCCTATTTTAATGATTCTATCATTCTGTGATTCTGTGTTTAAGAGTACATTTCACAAGCAGGAAGACACTGACATGATTGATGTCTGTTGTAGGTGAATATATGAACACATAAGTTTTAATTCATTGGTTGCATGAATGTTTGCAAAATGTAATTTTCAATTCTGCATTCTTTGGGGAAGGTTTTCTAATTTGCAGGAGGAGACATTAGAAACATGTTTCTCTCCAGTAATTTTTAAGAGAGACTTTGCTGCAGATATGTGATTTGTCCTGTAGTAAGATTAATTAAGAACAAAATAATTGTCAGTTTTCCCATCCTCTAACAAAATTGTCAATGGAACTAGAAGCTGAAAGTCAGTTGTGTCTTGTCACATTTCCTTCTTGGTACACAGGAGTGCTCAGAAAATCTTGGACATGTAAAAACATAATTCCATTTCAGCTTTTGGAATTTAATTAAATGAAGCAAATTGAAAGCATTGCCTTGGAATTATCAGACTGTCTGATTTGAATCAAAGTAGTCCTATATGGCATTAAAAGTATGCTGGAAAGAAGAAAGGAGATAATTCTCACTTAAGGAAAATCTGATACCTGATCCTTCCTTTAAATGTACTTAAGTGATGTATTCATCTTGAGCATGGTCTTGCTTCTGATAGTTTTTGTTCTAGGGTTTATTTTTCAATCTCAAAAGCTGTTCCAGATGCTTTAAGTGTCAAACAGACAAAGTAGTGATTCTAGTCAACTTGAAGTCAGATTATTGATGTAGGGATCAGTAGCAGCATAAAAATACGTTACATATATAATGTATGAACTGACATATAAAGTCTTTGAGTGGCATTATTTTGGTGGTGGGTAATTATTTGGCATGGTTTGAATTAAAAGCCCATCAGTTTTTAAGCTAAGGTAGGAAGAAGTGTTGGTGAATATTAGTTTTAAAAAATAGAAGGAAATGATAGTCAGATTTTGTGACAGGGATTTGGATCCTAAGAGCCAGTGTGTCTCCTGAAATTTTGTCTTTTCTTACCAGGTTTTCAAATTTATATTCAAGAAAAAGTGAAACATGCTTTTGAGGATGATTGTTAGGCAACTAGGCCTTGACTGTAGTCCAAGCATCATCAGTGGCTAAATCTTTTGTGGAAAGAGTTTCTTCATCGTTGCACATGTTCCTTTTCTTGCTAGGTAGGTTAGCCAAAGATGGTTTTCTTTCCCTTGCCTTTGCTCTAGGATTTCTTACTCAGTTTGTCTGTTTTCAGATGTGAGGTAATGAGCATTGCTACCTACTGTAATGTTAAAGTCTTTGGGGTGCAAAAAGTACAAAACAACTACATTATCTAGAGAAATTTTCTAATACTGACCATTATGAAGTCCTGAGAATCTGTAAGTTATTAATAGATTTTTGTGTGAGTGATCTGTCAATTGAAAGCCACTATACACTGGTTGTCCACCTGTGGATTTATTGATATTGGATGACATATAAACATTGAATTAAATGTATTTTTGTAAGGAATCAGCTGTCATGGCCATTGCAAAGTACAGCTTATACTGTAATTATCTCTAGTTGTATGCAAAAGCTTTTTGAAAACCTAATGTAAGTGGTGCAAGTATTTTAACCACTACTGAGAACTTGGTCTTTTGATTGCATCCTCTACCTCCTTGCCCCTGAAAGCTTCAGTCAGAATAAAACAAATGTCTTTAGCTTTAAACCACAAACCTATAAAACTAGGAGTAGAATGGTTGAAGACCTCCTCTCAATCACACACACTTTTAATTAAGTCAGTGTGTTGTTTCCAGATGAGAGATGCAGTGCTACAGGCTGGGGACAGAGTAGCTGGAGAGCAGCCAGGCAGAGAGGGACCTGGGAGTGCTGGTCGACAGGCAACTGAACATGAGCCAGCAGTGTACCCAGGTGGCCAAGAAGGCCAATGGCATCCTGGCCTGTATCAGGAATAATGTGGCCAGCANATTAGAAGGGTTAGGTGACAAGTTCAAGTTGATGATCTTAGAGGTGTTTTCCAGCCTGGTTAATTCTATTAAATCTGTGATTCTGTGACTCATTTGGTGACTTAGAATGGTCTCTATTTTGTGTTTGAAGAGCAAAAACTAAATTCAAAAGAATCACTTCAAGTTACACCTTATCACCTGCATCATAATTGCATGCACTGTGTCACATCTCAAACGAAATGTTTCCATTGGAATTTTTCTTTGGATGAAGTGTGATTTCTGGAGGCTAATTTTTAATTAAGATTTAAGGAAGTTTTGAAAAGCAGAGTTTTATCATGGTAAGTGCCTGGCTTCCATGAGGAAGGTGTACTTACACCTCCAGTTTTACTAGACGATCTCCAGATGTCCCTTCTAACCCCTACCATTCCATGATTCTGTGAGT
Source organism: Ramphastos sulfuratus (assembly GCA_013399055.1). NCBI lineage: Eukaryota > Metazoa > Chordata > Aves > Piciformes > Ramphastidae > Ramphastos > Ramphastos sulfuratus. The sequence continues at coordinate 393,093 of WBNM01006289.1, read as the reverse complement.
CTTAAAATGCAAAGCAGAAAGTTACTTGAATCAATGTAAGGCACTGTACTGGGAGTCAGAAATCTTTTGTTTATAGAATTGCTGGTGGTCATGGGGGAGAATTCATTATTGATTGTATTCACATTTGTTGTTCTATCAGTCACTTCAGGGTAGAGCATCTCTTTGGCTTACACTGATTTCAGTTGGAACCTCTGAAGCTTAAATCTGCTTTTGCTTCAGAGCCTTTAGTCTTTGTCTTTAACCCTTGAGGGTAGTTAAACACCTAGGTGTAGTTGATTGGGTTGTCTGATAGTCACTTATTTGCAACAGAATGGCAAAACTTTCAAAATCCCTATTAGATGTTGTGTCTTGGACAGATGAAGAAAAATGTCAAATTCAGAGAATTGTGGAAAATGTTTATTGTGCCCTGGAATTGAAATTTTGCATAAGTGATGGCATACTGAGCTTACTTTTCATGCCGTGACTGCAGTTACAATACCAGCTTTAAATAAAACTTTGCTAAGTGTATGTTTTTGTACATTTAGCTCAGTTTTGTTCTCCTTGGCCACATGGCAGCTAAAGGAGCAGGAGGGACATTTTAGAAAATGATGAATTATTTCCTGAGTAAAAATGAGATGTTGTTGGAAGTGTAGAGAAAGACAGAGTAAATCTTGTCTGTTTCCAGCATACTGTCAACTGGATTGAGTAATAAATTCTTCAGTCAACAGTAGTTCTACAAGTGCTGGAAACAGAAATGCTAAAGTCTTGCACAGAGAGTAAAGAGCTGAGACTTGTAAGTGAACTGAAAGGACTATGATCCATTAAAATCTGAGTGAAGGAGAGGGCCACAGGTGAGAACAATATCCTCTTGTCATGTGCCCTTTCAGCACAGCATAGTCATTCATCATTCTGCTCCTTGCTGAAACCAGTGTGCTAGAAACTGTGTTTTCCTTCTAGGCATTTCCCCACCACCACCACCTCCTTGCAACCCAAAATAGCAATGCAGTTTTTCTTAGGTATTTGCTTCTACTTTTCTTGCTGAATCTTCCATAAATCTTGATCTGTCAGGTCAATTACAAGTCATTACTAAAATAATTCATTATAAGTTTCAGTAAAGTTAATATTGTGAAATTGCTAACAACTGTGTGTTGTTTACTTTCTTGAAGTTTTCCTTCTGGCTGGCAAAAGGGTGTGAACAGGCTGCTGGGGTAGGAGGAAGAGCAGTGCTGAAGCTGGGTTGACCAACTTTTAACTTACCCAGTTGTTGGGAGTTTATTTTCATTGCTAGTGCAGTGCAGATGCTCAGCAATTAAAGACATACAGTGCACTCATGTTTATATACTCTTAATTACACCTCTTCTATTTTTATTCTATTCGCATATGAAATAAACCAAAATCTTTTCCTGTCTCTTGTAGAAGGTTCCCTTAAAGCACAATTTGTTGTGATTTTACAACACAAGAGGAGTAGTCCTTCTCAGCCATGCTGGCAGAAACTTTCCAAGTGCACAGTTCAGTGGTTTGGGTGACTTAATAGGTTAAAAACTCATGACTCTTCTTCAAGACTGTCTTTTAATTAGCTTTACAATGTATTCCCACTGACTTCCTCTGCATCAGTATTACTCCCTTTGCTCATTAGTATGATTTAAAAACACCTAATTACAGTAGTAGCTACAGAATTGCGTTCAGGTATTTCAGCATTTTTTGGGTCCTCATATAAGCAGTGTACTGACATTGCAACTCACTTGTCTTGTTTATAGCCTTTTTACAAATGAAGTGATAGCAATTTAAGTGTCTTCCTTTCTCTAAAACAGAAATGAAAATCAGTAATGTCATATACAAAGGATGTAAGTGTACCAGCATTGAAAATGATGGAATGAGAATTAAATTTATTCTTTCCATTTCTGGATGAGAATATAACACTCTGCTATTGCAGTCAATATACCTTCAGATTTACTGAAATGAACACCAAGAAATTAATACACCTGGGAGAACTAAATGTCAATTTCTCAGCTCCCAGAGTCTGCACGGTACTGAATGGCAAACCAGGGCAGAAATTAAATTACTCCGTTTTCATCTAATAGACCACAGATAAATTAAAAATATGTCAAGAGTGGAGCTGATAACTTTTTTTTTTTTTCCTTTAGTGTGGTATTTACTAGGAGTTCACTAATAAATTGTTGTGTTTGTGAAAAGAAACATGGGAAGTGAGCAAGGACTCCTTTTCTGTCCAGCGGAGAAGACAAATTTGATGTTCCAGAGAAGGTTTTTGTTAATATGGGGAGGAATGTGATACTTCATAGAGCAGTTGTGAGAACAGAAAAAAGAGTATAATCTTAGTCATGGGAGAGCTGTTCCTGAAGCTTCCTCACCTGTCTGTTACTGTTTTTCCTCTGTGTGGGTGTGTGTGTACTGACCTGCCACCTGAGGGTTGAGACTGGGACTCTTTAAACACATTGGTACCAAATCTGTGTGGTCTGCAGATTTCTGAGAATAATTTCCTGATGAGATTTTCTAGTTTCAAGAGGTTAATAAATATCTGCCTGCTCCAGCTTACTCAGTGTTCCTAAAGATAGTGTTGTTAGCTGAATATTGAGTGCTGTTATTGACATGTTTTAAGTGTGTAATTCGTCATGATAGTAGTTATGACAGTGATTTAAAATACAATCAAGTTCGATTTGTGCTTTCCGTAATTTTGGTATTAGAGATTTTCCAGCATGGATATATACTCAGTGGAAACTCAGAAGACTTAACTTGGAAAAACCCAAACCATTGCAAACTGTGATTTGGCTGAGTTGGTATCAAAAGTGTAGTATTAAATACACATCTGTAGCACTGTCTTTTGTACTAGTCATTTATTTTGAGGCTCGGAAAGTCTCAAAGCATTGCAAAGCTTGATAAATGCAAATACAACAGTGCCTTGGTGTGGTATAAGGTAGGTTCATAAATCTAAACCAAACCACTTCTCGATTGCAGATGTTTCTTCAGGTCATTTTCCATTTATGCAGAAATAACAGTTGCTGTAACAGGGATGTTGTGTGTATCTTGACACTGTACTGAAAAATCACTTAGGCTTCAGTGCAAATTTTAGAGTTGACAGAGTGAGAGCAAAGGTTTATAAAGTGACTTGTCTCCCGAGTCACTAGAATTGGACTGCACCTGCAGCCTCTTGCCCTCGCCATCACCTCAACCTGCCCTGGAATGTTCAGTGCTCTGGCAAGAGTGTTGTGATCTTCACCTCCTCTCACCTCAGCCTTCTAAATCATGATTTACATGAATCACTTAGTTCAGGAGCTCGCTAAAACACCAAAGGAACAGGACAGTGATTTGTATTTTTAAGAAGGACATTGCTTAGTATCATAAGCTGCAAATTCTCCCTTGAGTTCAAGTATTTAGTGTCATTTCAGGCACGGGCTGAGTGGTTTAAATTCCCCAGTTGGCACTCTTTCTAACACCCTGTCAGGAAATAATGACTGAGGTTCTTCCTACCAAAATCATGCTCCAACAAAGCTGGGAAATAAGAAAATAAATAAATACTAGAGAGAAGAAGAGTTAAAGCATTCCAGTGGACTACCAACAAGGGTATAGCTGCCGTTAGAACTTGAACTTCCATATTCATTTAGTTAAAATTTAATGAGTAGAAGCAGAATGTGTTGTAGTGTGTGTGCAGATGAGTTTTCTCTAGAACAGAGACAGCATGCAAGTTCCTGGCTACTTCGTGTGGGACATTGCTGCAGTTTGTTTTCACTGTGGTTTGTTCAGGACTGTTTTTCAAAATGTTAAATTGTAATGTTATAGAACAGAGCACATGTTTTGATACTGCAGCCCTGGTACAAACGTGCACAACTTTTAGTTTCAGTGCATCCATCTTTCTATGGTTGATGTTGCAACATGTCTCTGTGTGGGGAAAAACTCCTTCAGCCCTTATCATAGAATCATAGAATGGTAAGGTTGGAAGGGACCTCAAGGATCATCTAGTTCCAACCCCCTGCCATAGGCAGGGACACCTCCCGCTAGTACAGGTTACTCAAGGCCTCATCCAACCTGGCCCTTGCTGTGTGAACATGAAGTACAATCTCATCTTGAGAACTGCTCAGTTTTTTTTATGCAGATAATTTCTTAACAAACTTGAGGAAATACTGTTTAACTGATTGAATTTTCTTAATAAATAATACTTAGTGGGTTTCTTTTCATCATAGCTTATTAGAAAATCTTACCAGCTTATTAAACCATTGTCTGTATTTCAATCATTGTATACCTTTACTGTTTTTACAGTTGTTGTTGAAGTTAATGATTTTTTTTATTAGTGTCCAACATTATTTATAGTTCTTTTCTCACACTGTAATCCTAATGGGAATTTTTTTCTTTGTCTTTCAGTGGTGCATGCAATAGGCACTAAATTAATGAACGCATTGCCTTTTGGTGATAATTATTAAGTACGTACCTCAAAATTGTTCCTGAAATTAAATTTTAAGATATCTTCTTCATTTTAGCATGCAGTTTTTCGTTTTATTGATGAGCTATCCAGCCCTGTTCTACTTAAAACCCTTAAAGAATGTGGTTGGCTAAGAACAGATGGTGTCATTTAAGTTTTATACTGATTCTACTTAAACTTTTAAATGAAGTCCTTATGCTTTTAAATGTTTAGTTAAGACTTACTGATTGTTAGCAAATTGAGAAAAGTTGGTCACAACTGATTACCTGTTTAGAAACTGAAAGAGGTAATTGTCTCAATTTTTAAAACTTTGTAGTCATTAACATCATTAGCGGATTCCTGTCATCTTCCAAAGGAAACAGTGAAGTTAGTTCATAAGCTGGGAATCTTAGGTAAGCTTGGGCTTTTCCAAAAGGCAGGAAGTGGTAAAACATGCATGTGGTTTTCTTTAGTTAGGAAATTAACTGTGATTCTCCACCAGTGCAGCTGATACAAATGAGAAATTGCTAATGTATTTGTTCTGCTGTGACACTGTCAAAACGGATTATTTGAAAGTACAAAAGTGGTATGTTTCTGTCAGCTGTTTCACTCCTTTTCTGTAGCTACAGAAGATGTTGTTTGTATAAACTGCCTTTCACATAATTCCCAGGTTTCAGAGTTACTAAAGAACATGTTTCACTGTTTACACTCCCTGTTTGCTTGACAACTGCAATAATTTGGTTAGTTTAATTTCCATTTGGATGGCTATGAAAATTCTTTTGGAAAAAACCCTATCAAAAGTAACCCCCTAGAAATCCTAGCTATAGAATGCTAGGTGAAAAACTGTCTGCTAAAAGATGAGTGAATAATCACAGCGGTGATTACCATGTTCCCAAGCACAGTTCCCAATGTACAGCTGATTATTTTCTCTGGGAGGGTACTGAGAGCAGCTCTTGTGATGAAAGGAAAGAGAAAGCTGCTCTCCAACAGTCTTTTCTGCTCTTCTAAACCAGCATAGTAAGAAAGTTCTGTTGATCTTTATTTCCTCCTCAGAATTTAGACATCTTGATGAAGACATTGCTGTTCTCTTCTCCGTGGCAGGCTTAGCAGCGGCAGGACTTACTGTGTTCCCTGTTGCACTTCAGTGGAAAGTCAGCCAATAAAGTGGACTTGAGCAGACCCCAGTTCTCTGTGCAGTGGAAGGAATTACAGAGTGCTCCCATGATAGTTTTTGCTGTCAGGGCTCTGATCTCTGTCAGGGGAAAATGGACAGTACATCTAACAGCTGCAAATTATTTCCAAAGGGATCAGGTGTTCAATCCTTCCCATCATCATGAGTTTGTGTTTCAAGTTCTTTCCTTGAAGAACTCGTATAACTGTGGATGAATTTAATGGTAGCCTAAAAATCTCCTTGGTCAATGAAACATATCTGTCAGCACAGTTTTGCACGCCCCTAAGTGTAATGCTGCTGCCTAGAGGCTTTTTGTCTGCAAAATATGTCTGTGTTGTTTTTTGACGATACCAGTTGAGCACTTGTAAGGAATGCTGCTGTCAAGTTTTTTTTCCCAGTGTTTCCAGTAGTTTTGCTAGTTTCAGACTTGAATGAAAACCATGTTAGTGATGCTCCTGTGTTTACGTTGCGTTACTGAATATGAACCTGTGTGGTTTGCAGTGTTACCTGAGAGGCTTGCAAGTTTTTATGCTACTCAATCAAGGACTTGATAACTGTGAAGAATTTGCACCTATAGTTACAGATGTAAAGTTTATTTCAGCAAGGTGTAGAAAAATATATTTTGGGTGGAAGACTGTGGACTGTTGCATTGCCATGGGCACTGTGTGGTTTTGCCATTTAAATGGTGATTGGTAACAAGAGTGCTCTTGAGCAGCCACCAATGTGGTGTGATGATTTGTGGATTAAACTAGGCTCAGCCTCAGAGATGGGAGCTGAAGGCTATGTTGCTAATGAAGCAGTGATTCCACTTAAGGAGATGCAGATGTGCCATGAAGTCTCTGTGAGGCAGCATGTTCTATGTTGTCTGTTTACACAGAATATGATCTCCTTTTGAAATAGCTGAATTACTTGATCAGCTTCAGGAAACCAGTGAACTGACAGTAGAAAAAGGGCAGAAATACTGATTAAATCACTAATAAGGAAGACTTAATAATGAAATTAAGCCTTCTATGAATGTGCAAATTAAAAGCAGATGCTCAGGATGAATGAATGCATGGATTAATATTGGTTTTGTTGTCAGAATTTATGTTGATGGGAAATGGAGGAAATGTACCCTTACAGAATTATTTTGTAGGGGTTGTTAACACCTTATATTCTTTCTAGTGCTTTACTATTTCATGTACTGTAGTATAAATGTGTAAGCTGTTAACAGCAGGATGAACATTCAGCAAGCTGAACAACCACCTGCTCTCAGAACTGAATCATTATTTAAATTCCCTCTGCATTTCACAGGTTTAAGGACTCTCAGAGATTCGAATTTACAATGCAAGACATCAGACAACTTTCAGTGCAGTACTCTCACTAGTTCTTGCATGCCATATGTATTCAGTTTGGCTGAAAGTGGGATTTACTATAAAACAAGAAGCCCAAGGCAGTGTGTAAAAGGGTTGGGCGTCAAATGGAGCAGAAAATAACAATTCTCCCAAAGTTATCAATGCTGAAGCACTCAAATGACAAGAGAGATTCCACCCTCTGCTTGCTCCGGTAAAGTGTACGTAGGAGCAAGAAATCTATTTAAAGAACTTGAAGTAGTGGTGAAGCTGAGCCCTTCCAACTTTCTTTGTCTCCTAATCTTTGCAGTTCATTTTGGAAAGATCACTGGTATCGAGTGCTTGTTACTCTTAAGCAAATATATACTGGATATAAGTAGACTTCCCTTTAAAGAATAATAATTGTACCAAATAAAAACTAACTGTAGGCTGATGGAAAAGTAAGAGAAAACTCCCACTCCTCTGCCAAAAATCTTCCAGTATTCAGCTGATTTAAAGTAGTTTTACAAGCATGACTTTACTAAGGGCAAGTCTTGCCTGAGCAACCCAGTGGCTTTCTATAATAGAGTGACTATGCCAATGGATGAGGGAAGGGTGATGGATGTCATCTGTCTGGACTTCTGCAAGGTCTTTGACATGGTTCCCCAAAACGTCATTCTCTCTAAGCTGGAGAAATATGAGTGAACTGTTCAGTGGGTAAGCAATTTGCTGCATGGTTGCATCCAAGGGGTAGTGGTCAATGGTGTGATGTCCAGGTGGAGACAGGTAACAAGTGGTATCCCTCAGAGGTCCATAGTGGGACCAGTGCTGTTTGATATTTTCATCAATGATATAGACAGTGGGATTGAGTGCACCCTTAGCAAGTTTGCAGATGACGCTAATCCCAGTGGTGCAGTTGATATGCCAGAGGGACAGGATGTCATACAGAGGCACCCAGAGAAATGGACCCAGGTTAACCTCATGAGGTTAAACAAGGGGAAGTACAAGGTTCCTGGGTCAGGACAATCTCCATTGTAGAGTTGTTTTGGTTGGAAAAGACCTCTTAAGATCATCTAGTCCAACCATCAACTTAACACTGCCATGGCTGTTAAACCATGTCCTGAAGTTCCATGCCCACATGTTTCTTGAACATCTCCAGGGATGGTGACTCAACCACCTCCCTGGGCATCCTGTTCCAAAGCCTGACCACTCTTGCAGCAAAGAAATTTTTCCTAACATCCAATGTAAACCTCCCCAGCACAATTTCAGGCCATTTCCTCTGATCTTATCCTATATCAATATAGGCTGGGAGAGGATGTGATAGAATCCCTGCAGAAAAGAACTTGGGGCTACTGGTGGATGAGGATCTGACATGAGCCAATAGTGTGCACTTGCAGCCCAGAAAGTCAGTGGCATCCTAGGCTGCCTCAAAAGAAGGGTGGCCAGCAGGTTAAGAGAGGCATTTCTGCTACTCTGCTGAGACCTCACATGGAGCACTGTGTCCAGCTCTGGGGCCCTCAGCACAAGGAGATGGACCTGATGGATAGAGTCCAGAGGAGGGCCACAAAAATGATCAGAGGGCTGGAGCAGCTCGTCTATGAAGACAGGCTGAGAGGGTTGGGATTGTTGAGCCTGGAGAAGAGAAGGCTCCAGAGAAACCTTAACGGCCTTCCAGTACCTGAAGGGATCCTACAAGAAAGCTGTGGAGGGACTATTTCCAAAGGCTTGCAGTGACAGGACAAGGGACAATCATTTTAAATTAGGTAAGGGTAGATTTACATTGAACACTAGGAAGAGATTCTGTACTGTGAGGGTGGTGGAAGGCTGGAATAGGTTGCCCAGGGAGGTGGTGGAGGCCCCATAGCTTGAGACATTTCAAGGTCAGGCTTGGTAGGACTCTGAGCAACCTGACCGAGTTGGGGATGTCCCTGCTCCCTCTAGAGGAGTCCTAAAGGTCATCTCCAACCCTGTGTATTCTATGAATTTATTTCAGTTCAATATAACGTTATTCAAGGTTTCAAAGCACTGGAGTTAACAAAGTTCTTTGTCAATATGTTCTTAGACTAAATGCCATTTAACAGTGTGTACTCATCTCTGCAATGGTGGCACTCTTTGGGCCTTTCATAATCTCAGCTGTTGAGCATTATCTCTTTTTAGTAGCCTCAGCTTTCCTACTCATTTGAGAAAGGGTACAAGTTCTGTAATTTTCATACAAATTGATACACTTCAAGAGGCGTGATCCAGCTCAAAGAACTGAAACAGCTTTCTGGGCTGTTTTCATGACACCTGTCTTTGTCTAGTGCAGACATTTTCCTCTGTTAGGGTTTCAGAGTGTCGGAGGTAGTTGTTCTGTGTCCAGCTCAGCTTGCTGTGTCTTGCTTATTAACTAAATCATCATTGTTAAACTGGTGGGAGCAGAGTAAAAAAATGAAAGTAGGCCGTGAGTGGAAACTAATAGTTGCACCTTGTCATGAAAAACCAGGTAGAGACATGAAAAGCTGATGTTGTGGTTGAGTCGTAGCTAATAAAATCATGATGTGCATGCAAGAATTCTGTGATTATTTAAGCCACACTGAAAACTTTTTTGTTTTTTTAACCTTCTTTCAGGCCTTTGCATCTTAGTAAGACGAAGGCATCTGGTTTTGACTGGATGATGAGTGTATCAGTAATCCGATAGCATCATTTTTCTTTTAGTTCCTTCTTTAAACACAAAGTGTAATTATTGTGGGTTTGCCCAAGCAGCTTCTACAAGACATTCATGTCTTGGCTTTAAGGTGTCCTGATCCTGGTATTGGAGTTAAAACAGTTTTCAGCAGTAGTCCTACCATGATCGAGGTCAACTTTTGCCATCAATCCATTTTCCACAGATAAATCTGCATGTTAAAAGGAACAGAACCCTAATGTATGTTATCTCAGCCTGACTGGACTTGGAGAATATTTAGAGATAACAAAATTATATCTCTTTGTCACAGGGCAAGCATTTGTCTGATTTACTAATCCATGGGAGAGAAAACAATGTCTAAGCTAGGACTGGTCAGACCCGAAGCATGTGGAAACTGAATTTGCCACATGCACATCATTCATTTTTGCTTGCCAGTTCTCCAGTCTGCATTTCCAGCAGTGTCTGTCTCATACCAGGTCTTGACTAACCCTGCAGGCCCAGCACTCCCACTATCTGTAGGGAAGTCTCTGAATTATGTGCGAGTTGGAAGCTCCATTCTCTTTGTGTTGTCCCAGCATCCTGGCAAGACCTGAAACCGCAGTGAGTGTGCGGAAGCTGTCCTGTCTTGCAGACACGAAGAAGCCGCCCCGTGAGTTCCTGAGAGCACAGAATAGTGATCAGCTACTATCAGTTACAGTAGTATAGTACTATAGTAGTATCATGCAGGCAGATTTTCTCAGTTCTGCTGTGTGTCATTTACTGAGAATTGTTGAGTCTGATCTCTTTCATTTGGGCATTAATCTGCTGAACTGCTTTGTGTGATTGGGTCTGTTGTATTCTGGACTGCCAGTTAATGTTTCTGTTTAGCTTGAGTTAATGTGGGATAAAGCAAAGATAATTGAGAGAAATTTTGTAATCCCAAAAGAAGTAAGGATGGGATTTCTTGAGAAGACAGCAAACAAGTCCTGAAATCCTGATGGTGCTTAGCTGTTAATTGATTTACTTTGTTTCTAAAACAGGTAGCTGACATATTGATGCTGAGATAAAAAGAAACTTCTTACAAAAGCAATTTAGGGCATGTGATTTCTGTAATGCTTCTGCACTGTAAGAATGCAGGTTTAAATCCCAGGTGATCCTGCACTTTGCAGCTCTTCATACTTGAGCTGGTTTCTCATCTATTTCAGAAGAAATAGAAGAGTCACATTTGAGTTTAGCTGTTTTGGTTAAGCTAGTATTTAGAGACTTTAACAAAGAATGGAGTATCATATGTATTCAATAAAAACATGGTTTGTGTTTGTATGTCAAGGAAGTAAGTGACAAAAACTCCCTGAAGTTCTCATTTAAGCCCTACCATCAGCTCCGTCAGTGAGAAGGCTCCTGTTCCTTTCAGCTGTAGACCCCAATCTTGTGTCCATCTTTTTGATGAAAAACATCCTCAGAATGTTAGCTTTTAAAAGTTGTTCAGTTTGAATTAAATATAGTCATGTGGAACCCCTGGAGAAGCTCTGCCTGGTTAGAGTCGTAGCAGCAGTACTTAGTCTAAGTGGTGTTTGGCAGTATGCTCACACCACGGTAGAGCCAGCCCTCCTAATGCTGTTCCAGGAAATCTCCCATTCAGGTATGCTCTTGCTTGGATACTGCCCTTCTGCAGGTTTATAGCCTTTTGTGTGTGTGAAATGACTTAGAATAACTTTGCTAATTTTTAACTAAATGTTTAACATACTTGACATTAGTGACTGCTCACAGTGTGTGGATTCACTTAATAAGAGACACAGCTCATCTAAACATGTGCTTTCCAAGCATTTGTGGGGTTGTTTTTGAGAGCAGGGATTCCTCAATTAACTGCTTTTGTTTGATTCCTTATGTCAGTAATGGGCTGGGTTCCTCCAGAATGAAACCTCAATGCAATTACAGGCTAGAGGTGTAAATGCCCCTTTGCCTTGGGAGAAATGGGCTTCATGCTTCAATTAGAGACATTTAACAGTTCCCAAGGTAATTTAAACATTTGCAGCCAGTAATGACAGCTAATTCTCACTCTTCCAGCCAGAAGGAGACATGGTACTGCTTACCCTGTAAGTCTCTTCACATCTCTCCAGGTGGTCAAGTCTCATACTGCTGAGCTAAGCTGTCTTGGTGGTACTAACCCAATATATACACAGCTAAGCTGGACTTTGTTGGAACTAGCCTGTCTTTGTGCATGGAATAGTCATACTCGAACCTGCTGTAATAATAAAATTTTTGTATTAATCCTTTCCAGTTGGAAACCAGCTACAGAAATACTTCTTAGGTTTAGATATAAAACTGGAGTTAGGATACAGCTAACATCAACATGAATATGCTGTCAAAACATGACGTGCTTTGATGGAAACCATTTGTGATGGTGGAACAAAATTCCTTACTATTTCTCTAAGTTGACAAATACCCATTAAGTTCAAATAGCTCTTCTAGAAATTAATGGCAATAGGGTTTGGTTGGTTGGTTCGTTGGTTTTTTGGGGTTTTTTGGTGGGTTTTTTTGTTTGTTTTTAAATCTTAAAGTATGAAAATAATACAGAAAAGTATCCTATATTCATGACATATAAATCTTATGTGTCTTTTTTGGTTCATTCATGTACACTTTCAATAATGTATTCCAAGCTGAAGACTAAAATGCCAGAACACTCCCTTAATCTTGATTTGTTTTAAAAGAGATGTTCATTGCTTCAAAAGTTAGCTGAAATTCAGATTATGTCTCCAGTTTGTTATTTCTGAAGCTATTACATTTGGCAGTGTATCACACTGAACTCGTATGCACTGCTCTGCTGTGTCAGGCTGCTGCCTTGCTGTCTTCTCTCTTTCTAGTTGAACTCATATTGTATGAAACTACTAATGTTTAACTGCTGAAAAAAAAATCTTTTATATCTTAGACTTCACTGGAGATTTAATGCAGAATCACACAGATATTCTCAGCTTTCTCAGTTTGTATTAAGTTGGCTTAACTTGTATTTGCAGTGGCTGCCCTTTGGAAGCAAGCAAGCATCAGTCAGTGTACCAGTATTAATCAGAAAATAACAAGAACAGACAGGAGACTTGTGCTTGAGTACATCACTATGTAAATGGAAATTCAGTGGGTTCTGCAACTTGAAAATGTAAGTGTGGCCACCAGTGAACACTGGGGCTGACAAATGTTTTCAAGTGAAGGCATCTGATGCTCTTACCAGCATCAGGAGTGCTGTTCTCATCCCACATCTGCTGTAAGGGTTTCAACACGCTTACCACAGAGTGTGTTTGATTGTCATGCTTTGCTTTGCCTGTCCCTGAGATAGAGAAAGGCTATGGGATATAGTGTATTGCTGTGCATGTGGTCCTGAAGACTTTGTTAGGCAAATACAAGACAGTAACACTGCTTTCTATAGGAAGAAATGATAGTAATTTTGTTGTTCCTCTTTTCACCCAAAGGAATGCTAACAATGTCAGCCCAGCTACTTCAACTTACTACATCACTCTTGTTAGTTGGCAAAAATTGTTACTAAAGTAAGAAGATGGAATAAGAAGTGTGAATGTCAAGACTCTCTCATATGAATTTTGTTTGAAAGTAGATTATTTGCTGAAGTCAATGCATTTTCATTTATACTTCATTTAACCTGGGAAAACGTCATACCAGCTATGCCAATACTCAACAGTAATCATGAGAAATGTCCAGGTATCTGCTTTGTTTGCTCTAAGTTTAAGACCATAGTGAAATGATGAAATCCAGTCAGCATTGTTGTGTTATACCCTGTACATTTGGTGCTATTATATAGCCTGTATAGGCAAGCCTTTTGGTTTGACATCTGAGTATTCCCTTGGCAAGTGATGATTCTGTCTGTAGTTAAGGTAGTTGATGTGGGAATGTGAATAAAATGAAGCTAGGTGCCCAGAGAAATGCAGTGCCATCATGTCTGGTTTGCATTCAGGTGTTACTGGTGTGTGGACAGACTTTTTTTTGGTAAGATATCTATTATGTACAACATTTATTTTGAAAATGATAAACTTTTAACAGCTGGGTGTGGTCGTTTCAGTGGGTTTTTTCTACAAAGAAACTGAAAGTCAAGAGACAGTATGGACTTTGGCTAGATCATGTAGTGGGTTATTCTGCCCAGAGCACTCAGACACTTAACATCAGGCCAGACACAAGGTAACACAGGTCTGGAAACCCTTTTATGGGGGACAACCCACTCCTGTTCGGTATTGGCCCAGTGTGGGCTCTGCCCTACTTTGTGTTCATGTTCTTACTGATGATAGAACTATATTCAGAAGAATACATTGGCACTTAGAATTCAGTAAATATTATGGTGCAAAAAAAGCTCAACACCAGATCTGCTGCTTTGGATCAAGTGATGAGGGAAGTTTACTTCCTAAGGCAACCTGTGAGAGCCTTGAACAGTTCAATATTTGTCTGGAATGTTTTTCACATGCACTGGGTTTATCTCCTCCAAGGCTGCTACTCTGGTACAGAGCTTGAGAGAGACATTGATACATAACCTCAGTGCAGTGGGAAATTATGCTCTTAGAGTTCTCAAAGTGCGATGACATCAGTAATCTGTAATTAAAGCAAGGTTTCATCACAATGTGCACCTGGCTTTGAGCCAAGGAGCTTGAAAAAAAAAGCCACTTTCTCTGCTTTTGCAGGCTGAATGTTTCTCCTTCCCTTGATATCCAGGTGAGCTTATGCTGGATGGAATGTCACTGTCATCTACAACAGCAGGGCTGACCTGCTCCATGATGGGGTCTGCATTTTAGCACTGGCAGATGACAGAAACTTAGAAGGCAGAGCTGCAATTTTGCAGGAGAAATCATTGGGTTTTGTTCACCTAAGAACTCTTTTAGCAACTTGGAGCTCTGCAAAAGAGGTTTATTTGCAGAGGAGATGACCAGCTGATACTGACAGTAAAGAATGCCCTTATTTCCTTTCCTTTTGTTACACTTTCTAATGACCAGGGAGTCTGACAGAAAACCTCCCACCTTGAAATGCTTAACCAGATTTCACAAAGTCTTTGTGTGGATCCCAGGAGGAAGAAACCTGTGATCTTAGCCTGAGCATTTAATTGGCTAGGCTAGGTTAAGTTTGATGGGAAGGATGATGGTATGTAGATGGTTACAGATTTTATATGAATATGATTCAGTGCCTTTGTAATAACAAATAAAATACCCTGATCCTCCTTGGAGATATTTGCTGTAGTTCAGAGCATGAAGATGTTGCAATAAAGCATCTGGCATTCATTTAATTCCCCAAAGGAGTAGAGGAGAGATACAAAAGCCTTTAGCCAAAGGTTACTTGGGTCAATTTTCAATTGTTTAAAAGGCTAAGAAAAAATATTCTTCTGAAGTTCTAATTTGGTGGTATTTCATATTCTAGAAGAAATGAAGATATATTTTTCTTACATGTGCATTTTTTGTCTTATTATTGTATTGAGACGGATTTCCCATTGTCATACCCATGTGCTAGTATCAGGCCATGTCTTGAGGAAGGGTAACTAATGCTGCTACGGGCAAGACTCCAGTTTTTCTGCAGGAATTTTTGGTGAAATCCATACAAGAGGCTTTTGCATGTAGGGCATAACACTTAGATGAGCCTTGTTCCTACACCTCATGTATCAGACAGTGCAAATCTTGCCCCTGCTGATGAAAGTAGTGTGTTGTGTTGCAGAGTGGGAAGAAGAAAGCATGGTGTTGCTAGACTGTCCATGCAAGAAAGAAACAAGTGCTTAGGATGTGACTCTTCTAATGGATGTCCCCAGCAATTTCTCATCTGAAGAGCAGGAAAAGGAATTCAATCCCAAAGATTTGTCTTGTGACTTTATCAATTTTGAAACTCTTCACTGAATTTCAGCCTCAGGTGTACAATATAGTTGCAGTGAGCATAATTAAAATTATCTGTGTTAGGACTTCAAGACCTTAGCTGCTGCTTTTTTATTCTGTGTAAAAATTTGATCAAGGATTTCCTATAAGCTGTTCTGGGAGCCTAATTTCTCATTTTACTGCTTTGATCAGTTTAACATTGATTTAATTTGTAAGGCTCTTTCCTTTTTCTAGATTGCAAGCTAAATGTTGCCAAATTACCTTTATTCGTGTGTTAAATTGGAATTTTAGAGATGCCTTGCATTCCTTCGCAGGGAAGGTTTGTCACATGCCACTGTAAGTTGTTAACAGATAGCTTATTTTGAGAACTGATGGGCCTGTCGCCCTGCCCTGCCTGATTATCCCTCTGCCACTCCAACTGCTGTGTATTGATTCCAATTAACGTGACTGACATCCACCACTGAGGGTGAAGTTAATCAGCTAGAGGATCTCCTGTTGTGAATTCATTTCCTCCTCAAAGCTTGTCTTGTTCAGCTGAGCATTTAAAGAGACTAAAGCAGACACTGGGCAGGCATGTCCAGTCTGTGCAACATGGTTAAGCTTCGGAAACTGCAACAGCTTTTTGAAAGCTGCTCTGGCCAAGTAAAGTTGCTACATTTCAAAAGGTCAAATAAACTACCTTTTTCTTCTGCCTTGATTATTGATTGCTGGGAGAGGTCATCAGACTTGCCCACATTTCAGCAAATGTGTTTTTCAGCCCAATAAT
Organism: Ramphastos sulfuratus; assembly: GCA_013399055.1. Lineage (NCBI taxonomy): Eukaryota > Metazoa > Chordata > Aves > Piciformes > Ramphastidae > Ramphastos > Ramphastos sulfuratus. The sequence continues at coordinate 376,975 of WBNM01006289.1, read as the reverse complement.
AACTCAAATGAAGCACTGGGAGTTTTTGTCGGTGATGGTGGCATCAATTTTTTATGTTTTTGCTTTTGATGTGAAACATGAATGCCTTAGAAAACTAATTTTGGGGTAGCAGCAACAGGAAGGTTTCTGAAGTAGAGACTTTCCTAAGTCATTGGTATGTATGATGAATAAAATCAGTGAAGGTGGTGACTGTAGTTGAAATGACTGAATATCCTCCTCGGTATGAAACAGTCACACCTGGCAGCAGAACATTTTCAGCACAAGGTCAGGTTGTCTGTAACAGCCATCCCTACTTAGATCACTGAGTCTGGGCCTAGCTTAGCTATGAAAATTAGCAACCATGGGCTAAAATGTTTGTCTAGGTTGGCTTAAGATAGAAATAAAAAAGGAATGGGAAACTGGATATAATAATAGTGAATTGATGACTATCTTGATTTCCCATGCCAATTTAGCAATTTGTAGCTGTTCGAATGTGAGCTACCATCTGGTTTCATAGATCTTTATCTCATACTCAATTACCATGGCTGGTCCAGTTCCTTACTGAAATTGTGTAATTGTGACAAGCAGCAAATAAAGGAAAAACACCACTGAGTTCAGAGATAAGACTGATACTCCCATCTGGATGTAAAAAATGCTGGGTTTTAATAATTTCCTAGTTAAACACTTAAGAAGCCCAGCTCCTTGTAAAAACTGCAGATCTGTGCTGTTTGTTTTTCTAATTGCATGGCTGCAGTGTACCCCTGTGGGGTTGATGCTCACTGCTGTAGGACCTGATCTATCAATGAAAATACTGTTTTCAAGTGGGTTTTTTTTTTGTTTACTTCACCTTTCTCAAGCAGTTTCATAAATCTTGATCCAAGTGACACTATGTGAAAATAAATCCAGAAGGTAGTAACAGCCTAGTTACCATTGCTGTGGTACTATGCATTTATGTTTGCTGTTTATGCAATTTTTCTTGTTTTCTCATCACATGACAACATCTGTAACAGCAACAAGCACAGTAATTTTACTTGGCTTGGTTTTCCTTTTTGACCATCCTTACTATGCACAGCAGGTGTACAGTAAAGTATTGTGCAAGTATCATGAGGCCCACATTACACAATCTGTCTCCAAACTGAGTACTACAAATGAGTTTCTCTGCTCTGTCTCCCAGTTTCTCACAAACTTACATATATATTATAGAAGATTTATTATCCACAAGCCCACTTGCCTCTAACTTCTATGTGAAAACTCCTGGCTGCAAAAAATAGGCTGTAGAATGGTCTCTTGTGTTTCAAGAGCTGATAAAATTCAAGTGTATTACTTATTCTGACCAAGTGCAGTCTTGCGTAAATTTTAAGCTTTGTTATTCCCAAATGAAAACCGAAGTTAAATTGAACAAAGGCATCATTTATCTTGAAACCAGATTTACAACTCACCTTAAATTGTCAGAATCCTGAAAACATAGAATTGTTTCATTTGGAAAAGACCTCTGAGACCATTGAGTCCAACCATCAACCTAACCCCATCATGGCCATTAAACCATGTCCTGAAGTGTCATGTCCACGTGGCTTTTGAGCACCTTTCCGGATCTGGTGACTCCACCACTTCCCTGGACAGTCTGTTCCATTGCCTGATGCTTTGATGTGAATTAGATAAAAGACTTCACTCTTCCTGGATGCAAAACTCAATACTTGGGAGTTCACAGCCAGTCCTGCAGAAAACACCACGGGCACTTTGGCTGCAGTTGTTGCCCTTAGCCACTGAGCAGCGAAGGCATGGACCTTGGGACATTCAGGCACTCTGTGTATTTAACTGAAAAGCTTTAGAGTCTGGCCATTTACTTTAGTGTCTAGCTTATGCCATGATATTTCAGGACAGAAGGTACAGAACTGTGGTAGTAGTTTACCCAAGCAATGTGTTACATAGTAGTAGCAAATTGAGGATGGGGAGTTAGTATTTAACTTTTCCTTTCCTTGTTATTTTTGGAGCGTTACTGCAATTATTATGGCTAGCAAACTTTGATAACAGATGTTAAAATAAAGGCAACCTTTCTTGGAGCTCTCCAGTTCAGAGAAACAGAAGAAATAGGCTGGTAGTGTTTGGAGAAGGAGCTTCTGTTTAGTATCAACTTAGGAGGAAATGTCATGTTAAATGAGTAAAAAAGTGAGAATTGTTGGAGTGAGTCCAGAGTAGTGCCACAAAGATGATCCAGGAACATCCTTGCTCTGAGAGTAGGCTGAAGGATCTGGGGTTGTTCAGCCTAGCGAAGAGAATAGTTTGAAGCTGAGGGAGAGTAGGATTAGACTGGATCTTAGGAAGTTCTTCAGTATGAAGGTGGTGGGACTCAGAAATAGGCTGCTCAGGGAGGTTGCGGATGCCTCTTCCCTGGGGACAGTCAGGGCCAGGTTGGATGAGGCCTCCATGCCCATGGCAGGGGAGTTGGAGTAGATGACCCTGAGGTTCCTTCCAACTTAGGCTGTTCTATGATTCTATAATAGTAACACACTTGTCATTTCCAGTTTACCTCTGCATGCTTATTTGAGGGCTTTTGTTGCAGTTAAAATCACACTGTGACGAAACTTCCTGATGTCCTGTCACTGCATTCCTAGCATTTCACTTGTAGCTAATTGTTAGGAAATTGAATCACCAAAGTAAACAGGTTTGTGCACATATCTCCAAAGTAGTAAGCTTAAATTTATCAAATTGGAGTTGCCACTATGTGTATATATCTGTTCCATTTTAAAACTAAATATTGCTGTCTGTATTGTTTTGGAAATGTCACCTTAATGGTTACTCCTGTTCAGTAGCATTTATAGCAGGACTTGTCACAGCAAAGACTTGTTGTTCAGTTGTAGAAATGTCAATGTTCCTGATATAGAAGGAGAAAGAGGGTTGTTGTTTTTATGATGATTATTTCAAGCAGCTGGTTGCTTTTCTTATCTGCTTGATTTTGGCTTGCTATCAGCAGGTATAATAAATGATCTAACGTCGAAACAGTGGGAAATGGCACTCTGTTTACTGACTTAGATACTACAAGCACAGTTTTCCTAACCAAAAGGAGGAGTATTTTCTGTGTTTTGATGAATGGGTTCAGATTTCTGCTGGTTTCCCATAGTTACTGGGAAGTGATAGCACAGTTAGTGAAGCAGCAAGAGTGGGTCTTCTGTTATTTATAGCTCCAAAACCTCATCATAAAGATTTATATCAGAGTATTTCACAAACAGCAGATTCTCAGAATTACATCTTTTAAGCAGAGGCAAATACATGGGGCAGAATGTTAAAGGAGCTGGGCAGACCATCGCTGAGTGCCTTAGTTGCTGGACGTGCTGTTAACAGAGGAGGAAAAAACTAGAGACACAGAAATTGTGTTGTGATGATGTGGGTTTTTTGGTTTTGTTTTTTTTTTTATGAAGTCAGAAAACATGGTTAATACTGCAAGGCAGTATGGCCTTATAAAGTTGCATTTCTTGATCATGTAGATTACACGTAAGGAGAATTCATAGGCCAAATGTCTATGTTAATCTTATGGTCTAGTTGAGGCGGGGGTTGAGGATAAGATAATTTCCTTTTGTAGTTCCCCTCTTTCTTCCTCTGCTTAAGTATAACTGTTTGAATTTGACTCTTTGGTTTTTTTTTTTTTCACCTCTTAACAGCAGACCATCAGAGGTGAGGAGTAAAAAGAAGTATGATACTGAGAAGCAAAGTTCTTATGCCTGAATTTCTCTATGCTTTCTGAGAAGCAGCAGAGTAATTGACTTCAGCCCTTAATTCTCATTCTTACAGCAGCATCCTGCAGAATGTGGCATATATAGCATAGGCTTCCTTCCACTGATGCTGGGTAAGGGTAGAAGTGAGTTTTTCACTTCCAAACTGACCTTTGTGCTTGGTATTAGCCTTTTGAAACTGATCTGAAATGGTTGCAGAGTGTATTTTGATTAAAACTGTTGGGTGTATCCTAATTTGTGTGCTTCAGGTTACAGTTTTAGGCTTAGAATGGATACTAAGTGGGATCTGATGGTTTATATCAAATGTTTAAGGAACTATGAACTTCATTACAATTAGTTGTTAGTATTACCAGTCCTGCCATTTTCTGTCTTTAGGAAGCTTTGGGATCATCTGAAATCTGTATTTAGCCAAAAATAAACCCACAAATACCTACAATGACTGTAAGCACTGCTATTCTACCACAGTTGCAGATTTAGCAGATAGGCACTGTGCTTGATAAAGACTTTTTTTTAGATCATGTGTCTTTGATAACTTCTAATACAGGGAGTCAACCTTTGGAAGAGATTGATCTTTTAAGCAATCATTTTAATAATGTAGCTGAGAACTTTTTTGTTATGTAGAACAGTTCTTCCTAGCCTCAGCTTTGACGATTAAATTCATTTTTCATGAATTCATAGTGCTTCAGGCTCCTGTGAAACCTTGCTTAGCTTCTGAGGATTTTTTTTTTTAATGTGTGATGTGAATTGTGTAAAGCCTTTCCATAATCAGAAAGGTAATTTAGGCCTTTTCTGACCCCCCTTTTTTTTTCCCCTTCCTCTGAAGAAGGAACTTTGAATAGAGTTGGAAATTCTCCAAAGGCTCTTATACAACTGGTACATTCTGCTTTAACATAATGCAATCTTTCCACATTTCTGTTTTTCCTTAATTAACGGGAGGGTGGAAGGAGTGTTAGATTCAGTTTCACAGAAGGATTTTATGCAACCAGACAAGACAGCGTGAAGAGAAGAAACTTTGTAGGCAATAGTATTTTTGAAAAGTCATCTGCTTTCTAGCACAGTAGTTTGCTCCTGCTTCATGTTACACACTTTTGCTGGAAACACTTGTGATTTAGTGATCTTGCTGTGTTATCAGTTGCTTAAACAGATGGGGGAGGGAGGGTTGGACTGCTCCCATCTCTGTTCCTGAATATAAGTTGGGCTGTAGGGTTGTCTGACTGCAGCTTTGGGTAGGTGCTTGTATAAGGAGAAAACTTCCAGCCTGTCAATTGTACTCCCTTTAGCAGATATCTGCAGAGGTGAAAACATTTCTGCAAGGCATCCATGCAGAAATTGGCAGCTTAAAAGGTAAAGTCTCTGCATGTATAACAATGCATGGCCGAGAAGGTAAGGGCAATAGTTGGAGGTTAGAGAGAGTAAGAGTTTGTGAGGTTAGCAAGCATCAGGAAAGAGAATTTTTGACAGCTTTAACAAACTACTGTGATAGGGGAGCAGTGAAGGGGATGGAAATCAAGACTGGATGGGTGGAATTTAAGTTACCTGAGTTTTAGAGGAGTAAGTAGTTCATAGAGCTTAACTGGTGAGTAGGAAAGTGTCTGCTAGTTTTTGTGTTCTGCATAGAACATACTGCAACCAGTCATAAAGTAAGTGTTGTCTAGATTGCCACTAACCTCTTTCCCTGCAGAGCGAAGCCCATTAAGTTGAAAAACTTGGTTTTGCTGGATACAGTTCTTCTGTGTCTGTAACAGATACTCCTTCCACATAAAACTCTCCCTGCACATTCCTCCTTCTCCACTCTACCCCACAGCTGCCCTCATCACCTCAGGGAGTCAAGATTCTGCCCCTCTACTCTCTTCCAGTGAAAATGTTGAGATACAGAACTGAAAGAAGCAGTTGAAGCACCAGATGGTTCAGAGGGACCTCACCAGCCTAGAGAAATAGGCCAACATGTTTATGAAGGTCAACAACATGCTGCACCTGGGGAGGAATAGCCCCTTGTGCCACTACATGCTGGAGGCTGGCCAGCTGGAGAGCAGCTTTGCAAGAAAGAACCTGGGGGACAAGGTGACAGTAAGCCAGCAGCATGCCCTTGTGCAAAGGCAGCCAGGAGCATCCCGGGCGGCATTAGTAGAGCATCACCAGCTAGCTGATGCAGATGAGCCTTACATTGTCTTGAGTCAAGATGGTACATATTTAGAGGCCATGTCCAGTGCTCAGGTCCCCAGGACAAAAGAAACCTGAATTTACTGAAGTGAGTCCAGCAAAGAGACAAAATATTGATTGAAGGGTTTGAGTGCATTACACATGGGGAGAGGTTGAGAGAGATGGCACTGTCATGTGTGGTGTACAGAAGGCTCAAGGGATCTTACCAGCATTTATAAATCTCTGATGGTGAGGATGAAAGAAGACATCCAGATTCTTCTCAGTGGTGCTCAATGACAGGACAAGAGACAAAGGGCAGAAATTGAAACACAAAGAAATCTGTTTAAACATGAAAGAAAGATGTTTTTACCTACAAGGGTCGTAGAAAACTGGAACTGCCTGCCCAGTGAGATGACGGAGAGCACCTGGGCAGTAGTCAAAACTTTACTACAGAGTCTGAGCAACATGCTACAGCTGCCCTTACTTGACACAGGGTGTTGGACTACATCTGCATGGCTCCATTCCAATGTCACCAATCCTGTGACTCCATGGAAATTGCAGGGATGGAGCATGTGGCAGGCACGACTGCTCAAAGGAAACTCTTCAAAGCTGAGAATGTGCAGATGTTTGGGAGTTTTGAGAAGGGATTTCAATTTTTTTCTGGACACACAGAGACAGCAGAGACACTTTGCACTTGGGTACCCTTTGTCCTCAATGTAGGCAGCTGTGTAGATGATTGATATCTTGGCTGTGGAATGTGCTACTAGGGCAGCATAGGTTAAAAACCATACAGCTTTTGAAAACTGAGGTTTTAATGTAATTTATAATCCACTGATGTGAGATTTTAAAAGGCTTGTAATTCTGGGAGACAGGATAAGCTATGTTCTGGTTGAGAACTTTAATTTGGATGTTTCTCCTACGCTTGAAATAATTAAATAGATCCACCCTGTCTTTAGTACTCCTTGCTGCCACCCTCTGATAGGCACATGGAGAGTTGAATGCTACCCGTTGTTTGTAAAAGTTGTTCTGTTTCTGGTGTGGTAGGGTAGATATTGGCATGAGATGGTACAGACCTTCCTTGTGCTGTCTTATTGCTGAGTTTTACGTGAGGGCATGTGGCTGTGGTCCCTCTGTTAGAGCATTTTAGTGAGAGACAGTAAAACCTTAAAACCCACAGATTTTATTTATTATTAATAATAATTTTAATAGAAACATATTTTACTCTATGATAAAGTCCCAGAGAAACAGTTCTCTCACATCGAAGTGAAATAGCAAAATATAATGAACAGATAAAAGCTCAATTCCCTTTGAATGCATTTTTCTGTAAAAGCCAGTTCTGAGAGTGGACAGAGCCAAACCAGTTTTCACTCTTTATCCCTACATAAGGGATAACATATTGAGATCATAAATTTTGAAAGGTCTTTGAGATTTTTAATCCAACACCTTCTTGCAAAGCTCTGTACATCAATTAGAGATTTCTCCCATAGAAGAGAGGGGAGCAGTGGAGATTCTCTACCAGCTGGACTACAGATGAAGAATGCTCTGGGAGCTTAATCACAGTCATGCTCCACACTAAGCATTCTTCTAGCTCAACGTGTGCAGGAAATGACAGTGTTGGGGAACAGGAGGTTTTGCATTGAGGGAAAGTATGTACCTAGAAAAACACAGCCTGTGGCTACGTGAGAAGGGTTAAACAGCTCAGTTGCAAAGTTGGTGTGTTTTTTTTTTTTTTTTTTTATTCCTCCCTCCCCCCCTCCAGTTTAACTCTTAAATATTTGTGTCATTCATCATCCATACAGATTCTAAAATTAACAGTTCCCAAACCTTGGGTATATTATTTTGAGACAGAGGCTGATGTTCTTATTTAGATTAACTACTGTTTTATAAAACCAATATACAGAGATGGTAGAGATATACACAAACTAAAAGAAATACTCATTTTGTTGAAGCAAGCTGACAGACCATGATTACAGATCATCTATTTTTGTGTTAAAAACTGGAAATTAATATAAACAGTGTGGACCAAAGCAAGCCTATGTTTTGCTTGTTTTTGATAGGAGCTGTGTGGAAGGGATGACTCTGTAAATCAGCTCCAAGATTTATTCAGTGATGTGCTGTGAAAATAGTCCAAGTCAAGTCAGTATTCATTTTGGAAAGTGTAACATTTTGCTTTCTAGACTTTGAACTTCAAGGCAGGGAATACTATAGCAGCTTGTGCTAATTGTCTAATGTAATGGAGTGTACCCTGTGTACAAAATCCAGTGTTGCCTGGACATCATATCAGATAAAAGACGACATTCTAAATATGTAAAGAGTGGGCAAACCTTTCTGATGACAGCATGATAAATCCTGTGGTAGTTAGAGCTAAAACAGGCTGCTAATATGCATCTGAGCTCAGGAGATATTAAACTATATATAGATTCTGCTATTGCTAACAGATTGTTGTTGAGATACCTGACACATTTTTTGATGTTAGATGCATTCAGAAGAGCTGAGCTTTACATAATTTCTGGTTAGTGTTAGTTTTGTGAAAAGATGTTAAAATGAGTGGCCTAGTTTGGAAACTCTGTCACACAGGCAAAGAGGCAGGTTGAAATATTTGTGCCAAAGATGCAGAACTCTCTCAATACGTACTCTTCTTTTCTTTGTCTTTATGTGAGTTCAGTGTGGGTGCAAACTACAGCAAGAGGTGATCTCCTATAACAGCCATCACTGAAAGAAGAGCAGCCCAAGTGTTTCCTGCCCAGCCGATACTGCCATAGCTCTGATGGGCACTGGAGAGCAGAATGACCAGGGTCCTGGTAGCTAGACATCAGTCAAGAGAGAAATAGTGTTCATTTTAGCAGCCTTTGGCTAAAGACTGCCCAGTGCAAACAACCTTCAGAGGAATCATTCCTCAGGCAAACTCCAAACAGATGTGTGGACACATGTGCTGAGATCTTCTGGAGGCTCAGCTGTTTTCCTTGTTTGGTAAGTTTAAAGGCAAAGAGAAAAGCTGTTTCTGAGGCAAGGATTTTGCGTTCTGGATTCCAATGTGAGGGTGAACTTAGATGGAATGAGGTGGATTGGACAAAAGTGTGCACTGTCAATATGGCATATGATGTATGGGTGTATTATACTAGAGGTGCACTGATCCTTTGGCTGCAGGGGTCCAACTGGTTAGTATCAGAAGAATTGGAGAGGATTGTCATAGGGGGAAACTACTTCTCTCTAACAGCCAACTGGGAAACTGCAGGATTGCTTTCAGTAAAGTTCTTTGCTTGTTGTGCAGAAAAGAAAAGCAACTGAAAATCATTACCTTATTCAAAAGATTGGGCATTCTCCCTTAGCTCTTTGCTGTCAGCTTTGTCTGTAGTTGTCAGTATTTCACAAACCATGGCTAGTAAAGATTATTTTTAATACTGTCCTTAGAACAGTATATTAGGATTGTGCTTACATCCAAAGGATTACTTAGACACATTTCAGGCACTGAAAATCCAAAGTTGACCTTCCTTGTCTTTCCGGATATTTAGCTGCATGTCTTTGATAGCTGATGTAATAGGTCGTGCGCTGTTCAACTATTTCTAGGTCTTTTACCTTTCAGATAATAGCTTGGTGGTTCTGTTCTCTGTGTCAGGGGTTATTAATCATAGCATGTTAGATATAACCTTTAGCATAGACAAGAATGTTCCATATTGTTCTTACTTGCAGGAAAATACCCAAGGCAAGTGCTCTGGGCCACTAGAGGAGGTGCTTTGCAGATGAGGCTTTGTTTTTCCTCTTGGCTGTCTGTGTCTGATAGAAATGCTTTCAGAGAACTAAAGCAATCAATTTTTTGTGTGCTTTGTGCACCCATTTACAATTTGGGGTTGTATGGATTTTCCAGTTCCTTATGAGGCTTTTCATAGGTTAACTACTCAAGTGTCTTTTGGACATCTCCTATCTTTCACTCTATGAAGTAACATAACAAAGCCATTTAACTCTTGAGAACCACCTGCCTTCTGATCTTAAAACTGTGTGTTTATAACTGTGCAACTGTGACAGCAGTTTGGTTTTGAAAGTTTTCACTGTTAGTGTGGTTATGGATTCAGCTCCATAGAAAAGCATCCGCAAATAGTGCGGCACAATTACGCAGCCAGCAAGTAGCAGCCTGCCCTGCTACGCAGCTCCCAAATACTGGGATACAACAGGAAATATGTCCCATTTTGACCACCATGATAAGTGAAGTACCACAAAATGTTAGTCACAGAAGGTGTTTTTGCCAGAGAATGCTTTAGATTCGCTGTCAGAACTTTTAAGCCCCGAAGCTGAGCCTCGACTTCATAAATCATGTAATTCAGGGGTTGTTCACAAATGTATCAGATTTGGGAGCAGATGATGCTGAGGTTGGGGCATTGCAACTTTTTATCTCAATTGAACACAACTGCTCAAGGAAGCCCATGATAAGAAAGTCTTCAGCAGTGGCTGTTAGAGCTCCTGGAAAGCTGTTGTGTCCAGGGCCAGGCAACTCTGTTGGGAAGCATGGAGTGGGGACTGCGTGCTGGCTCCTGGTATAGGCCTGTCCCTCTGGGATCCAGCAGGTCTGCATGGGCTCATCAAAGAAGGCCTTAAAATTTTCTCATGGAACCTCTCTACCTCCCTGTATAGATGCACTTGCACCCAGGTCAGCAACATCCTGTGTTGCTGTATCTCCTTGAAGCTAGTGTGTGGATATGGGAGGCTGCCAAGTGGTAGGTGAGGTACTGAGTTCTGACTTCAGTGGTTAGTGTGACAGGTCCTGTGTGTCTCTTCACCCACCTGATAAATAAACCTCTCTGAAGAAACACCTCATGGTGCTTCTAAGAGTGTCTTTTCAGAGGAAAAGGTACTGGCAGTTGTTTGATGGATGACATTAAAGATCCTGAGCCTCTTGTTTACCAGACTGATGGTGTTTTTGTGAAGAACTTGTAGTGTTCTCTTAGCAACAGACAGAGGTTTGTCTGAGGCAAAAATAATTTGCTTTGTGTTCACTTACTCTGGATTGCCATTCTTAATCTAAAGCCTTTCTCCAGTCTACATTTCCTGTTGAAACAACAAGGTAGGAGTGTGAGTTGCACTTCCATTTTCAGAACTGGACAATTCCCTGATGGGAAGAGTTGTTGAATTGGGTTATTGAAGAGACTGTAAAATAGACCTACACAGACACTTATTCATCTCTGTAACATTCTGTGACAAAGACCTGAGTGAGCCAGTGTTGAATCTTGGGTTGTCTCGAGGCATTACACTGGGCTATGTATGTGTCCAAGCGAGATGAGGGGGGCATGAGAACACCTCCATCCACCGCAGCGGAGCCCAGATGAAGTTGCCTGTCAGTTCACACCGTGTGTGCATACCTAACCCAGCCAAAGAAAAAATAAAAGCCTAATGAAAACTGGAAGGTGGCTTAAGTGCAGCCCCCAGTGCTGTGATAGCATGTTTACTCACCATCTTAGGAGCCTCAGACTCTACCCACTGTGTCTCTGAACAGCCCTTTTGCGCTTACTGTGGCAAGTTAATTAAAGTGTCGTGTTTAAGTCCTGCTCCCGTCTTTTGTCTGACCTGAATGTGCTCATGAAATATTGCTAAGTGTGTTTTGCATGACCATTTTCACAGTATAAAACTATGTTGCTTTGACAGCTTGATGTTTGCAGTTAGCAGGAGGTTTGTTTGATGTTCTGTGGTAACAGTAAACTCACTGAAACTATTTTCCACTCAGTTTGTTGATGAGTTTACTTGGGTCAAAGGCACACAAATGGTTTGCAGTGTCATTTGTGGGGATCAGCAAGGAGACCACTGCATGCTCAATGCAGGAATTAAATCCTGCTTGGATACAGCTTGGTACAGAAAAGGCTCACGTTATAGTTGACGTTGCTTAGAGTATAACTTTGCTTCTGAGAGTATTTTCTCAAAGAAAGGAGAGTATGCCCTGTGAAGACTCCTGCAACTCAAATGCCTATCTTAATATTGGGACTTAGAATACGTGGCCCCCGGCACCCTCAGCTCTTTTGTGGTTTCGTGTCATTTAGCAATTCAGAGCTGTGATTTTTCACTGTTTCTGAACATTGTTCAACTGTATTTCAAGTAGCATTAAAAAGACAGTAATAAACCAAATTTGTTTTGAATGACAAAAAAACTGTGTATAATTAAAGGAACCTGATTTTGAGTAGGTAACCAAGAAAAGACCCACTCATGCCAATATATCCTGTGATGCTTCAAGGAAACCAAACATAACTAAGGGTTGAGTTATAACCTATTGTATCTTTAATCCCTGCTTAACATTTCAATAAGAAGAACATTTCTCTATTGAGAAATTAAATGCTCTATATTTACATTTTCTTTATGAAACGAGAAGGAATGAAGTCATTCCACTGCATTCTCTTTTGCTTGACTGACATTTGATTTCACACTCTTTAGTCAACTCTCGAGTTGTATTTTCCATAATAAAAAGAGATTTGTTTTCCCTTGCATGTTTAAAATCCATTGCTTCCCTTGGAGCTTCAGCCAAGGGAGTCTTGGTTTGGTTTTGGTTTTTTGGTTTTGATGGTTTGTTTTTTGGTGTGGGTTTTTTTTTTCCTTATAATTTCTAGGGGTTTGGGGTTTTTGTTTGGTTGGGGTTTTTTTCTTCCACCGCAGTCTTTTCAGACAAGATTTTTTTTTTTTTTAATAGGATTTTTCTTACATAGACTATAAAGTGGTGTCAAACTGTACACTAAGTCGAGTTTTTGAGAGTGATTGAGACTGCCATCTTTAAATGGTCAGAGCAGAAAGAGCATAAGCAGACTTCAGTGTCTGTTACACCAAGAAATGTGGTAGTGGTGATGTAGGCAAGATCCGTGAGAGGCTGAGATGCATAGTTTGTAGTTCAGACCAGTGCTTAGAGCATCACAGTCTGGGAGGCAACCACATTTTTAGTCTGAGAAACCCCACCCAGTTATTTTTTAGCTTCCCCCCCTCCCAAGGAAATGGTTTTGGTTGGCTCTTATATGGTGGTTTTCTATCTACTGTTTTAGATCAGGCTGGGGCATTTCTACATCAGAATACTGCTGGGGTTTTTTGATTTTTATTAAGACCCAAGCACTACAGCAGTGAGTATCAGAGCTGTCCTGTCTCTTCACACAGAGGTGCATGTTATTTCTTAAGCTGCACCAAACATACAATCTGTGACACCCTGCAGTTGATGTTTGAGAGGTAGAGAGGCCAGAAGTGAAAGCACTTAATCCTGCTGTAAGAGCTGTTAATGCCTGTTGACATAAACGAGTATTGAGGGTTCTCAGCAGTACTGAGCTGACAGCACCACAGCCAGAGGCCAACTTTAAACAACTTCATTTTAATCTTACTTATGTCCCAAGCCTGGAATTTGGATAGAAACTGTTGTTGTTATTTTGTAAACTACATTTTCAAAGGAGGCTTCTTGCTTCTGATTTATTTAGTGTTCATGTCTATCTTCACAGTGGCATCAGCAAACCTTTCTCATAACTGATTTCACATGAATTTGGAATATTTTATTGTCATTTCCTCTGGTGAGCCAGGAACACAATATTCTTAAACTCTTTGGAGGAACTATATGCAAGGAAAGTAATTCATCTCTCTGCAGAATCATTTTATTATTGTTTCTGTTACTCCTTTTTTTTTTTGTTTTAGAAATTGCATGAGCTAAATCTGCAGAGGTTTTCATAGAAGTGTAAAACCCCCCAAAATAGATTTGAAACCAAATATTCACACACTAGGGGAAGGGTTATATCTTCTTTCTTTTTTAAAATTCACGCTGCAAAATATGTTGAGAATTGAGTACTCTGCTGTGTTCACCTGTTTTGGTAAGACTGGAATAATCTATCCCTTCGTTCATACACTTAGAGAAACCTAAAATATATTAGAATACAATTAATTTCTTTCAGTGCATAAATATTTGGAAAAATAGACAGTAGAAGGGATTCTGTGACAAGGGTCCTGTTTTCGTGGAGGAGGTTCCTGTGGTCACGCAAAGAGCTGACACGCAGAGACAGAAGAGCAGCAAAGATGAAATATTGCTGATAGTCTTCAGAGAAAATCCTCAGTGCAGCTGTGGCAAAAGTCTATGGAGGAGGTGAAATTTTTTTCAGAGGTTCTTGCAGAATCTGGGAGCATTGGGAAGAAATGCCCAAAGTACAACCAAAATGGAACCAGCTGTAAGCTGCTTGTGTTTGCAGTAGTGAAACAGCAGCTGAAAAATACACCTGGATGTTGGGTTAGGGTCTTTCTCCTTATTTTAATAGCATTTGGCCAGATGAGAGGCTTCCTGTCAAAACAGTAAAATGTAGAACATCCACAAATCTAACAACAACAGTGCTGTGTTTGCATGGATGAAAACATTTGCATGGCACAGAAGTGCTCCTGTTCAAAATGCTGACAAAAGTCTTTTTTATTTCTCTTCTCACCCCTTCTTGGTATTGTGCACAGAATGAGTAGGAAATATGTATGAAGGAAGTCTTACTGGAAAATTGTTTTTCTGCTGAAGTAGTGTGGTGTACTGTCTTGGACTAATTATTTCCTGGAGTGGTTGAGGAAATTTCAGTGCTTATTGGGATTTTAGATATTGAGGAGATTTTCATAAGATGCTTGTACTTCTTAGCTATTTAGTAGAGCCACGAGACAGCAGGATATAGGTTAGCCTTTTCTTTCTCCCAGTCTATTCTATCTGTAAAAGAATATGCATCCAGTTCTGGTGTTGCCATCATAAGAAGGACACAGAGCTGTTGGAGTGAGTCCAGAGCAGGGCCACAAAGATGATCCAGGAATACCTCTGCTATGAGGACAGGCCGAGGGAGCTGGGGTTGTTTAGTCTAGAGATATACAAGGAGGACCTTAGAGCTGCCTTCCAGTACCTGAAGAGATACTACAGGAAGGCTGGAGAGGGACTTTTTATAAGAGTGTCTAGCAACAGGGCAAGGCAGGGGTGGCTTTAAGCTGAGGGAGAGTAGTTTTAGACTGAATCTTAGAAGGTCTTCATTATGTGGTTGGTGAGACACTGGAACAGGTTGCCCAGGGAGGTTCTGGATGCCTCCTCAATGGGGGTGTTCAAGGCCAGATTGAATGAGGTCTTGAGCAGCTGAGTCTAGTTGAAAGGCATCTCTGCCCTTGGTGGGGAGGTTGGAGTAGATATCTCTGAGGACCCTTCCAACGGAAGCCGATCTATTATTCTGTCTATAGTATCTATGACTATCTTAATTGTGTGTGTATATATATATATGTGTGTGTGTGTATATATATAAATAAATATGTATATGTATAGGAACTGGTGTCAGAATACATGCTGGAATGGATAGCACAACTTTATTTGATCAATAAGGTTGAAAAAATAGGTGTTGTTCTTCATCTGGCTGTGCATTGCTTTTCCAGCTGCCTCTGGCGTTACTGCCGAGGCTGTCTTTAGGCTACTTTGCTGTTTTAGCCAAATATTGTGAAGAGCTCCTTATCCCAGAAAGCAATTCCCTGCTTCTCCTGCCTCCAAATATCACTTGTGAATGGTGCATTCGAATATGTGGTTTTATATGCAGTTGGCTGAAAGATGCAAGAAGTGTTGAATCTGAGCTAGGAGATGTAAATGAGAGGAGGATGCTCAGAGTTTCTGATTTGGTTGCCTGGAAGCACAACAGTGTAAAAAGATCTAGTTTGCTGTGATAATTCCTCTCATTATTCAGGTAATGTTGTGGATTATTTCATCCCTGTAAGTCCATAGCAGGAAATAAGAAATCTGAGTGTTCAGAGCAAGGTAAACCTGCAAGAGGTTGAGCACCACGAGATGATAGAGACAGAATGTTTGGCAGAACTGGTGCAGCTGCAGTTTGCAAAGCAGTAGTGTTAGGGAGTGCACCCTGCTTCAGCAGGCTTTGAAATTCATCTTGCTTTTTCTTTCCCTTTGCTATTTTCCTTTGATCATTTCACAGAATTTAGGATATGTGTTCTGATCTCTTAACACAAACCCTCTGCTCTCCTGGCATGGTGTGAAATGGCTGCTTACCCCTGTTGCTCAGCCAAGTCACCATCTTGTAGTTTTTTCTTTTACAATAACCTATGACCCAGATTTCTCTGGTGGACCTGGTCTACTTTCCTGAACAGTGCAGTGAAGAGAACTGGAAGCAGTGGCTTGTAGGAAATCTCATCAGTGTCTTACAGCAGTACTCTTGCTCTTGTGACCACCTCAGGGATCGATACAGACGCTGTGGTCATTTGCTGTAGACAACAGGAGTTCACCTGATTTCTGTGGTGGGATACACACATAGCAACAACCACACTGGTTGAAACCTCTGTTTCATTTAAGTGTTGAAACAAACTTGAATTCAAATTACACAGATGATTAGTGAGCATAAGCAGCAGTTTCTTTTCTGAAGCAGTCTATCATTGTAGGTGCCAGCTGTAGCATAGTAGACTATCATATTACTCATGAGTAATAAATGTTGCATTTTGTCTTTAAGAAAGCAAGTTGTTTTTTTGGTTTTGTTTTTTTTTTAAAAAGTAGTCCAGTTGTGATGGTTTGGGAGTTACCTGCCCCCCCCTACTTTGTAAAATCACCCAGACTAGCATACTATCACCTCAAACCAGCACACCAGTAGCATCTAATATCCATTTATCTCAGAGGAAAAAGTAGACTTCTGAAATTGAATCTGGTCTGAACACCTCCAACTCGTCCCTGCTTCAAACCATCAGTGAGAGCAGTGGTAATGAAATGAAGACACAGTCTTCATTTGGAGCCCTTGTTTGAGGGAAATGTGGCAATTGCACATGTTCAGAATTGGATATGTTGAAAGTGTTTGACTGTGTCAGCATTCAGGAGGCAAGCAGAGTGGTGGAGGAAGGCAGGGAACCAGGCAAAACAGTGTGGTTTGTTTGGGGTCTTCTGAGGGCAGAGGTTGTTTTTGCCTTTGCTCACAAAGCCATGTTGTACCCATATTGCATGGACTGCAGCTGGTGGACCTTGAAGCACCTGCGTGGGTGCTCTGTATGGCCAGGCAACCTCCAGGGAAAACAGAGTGATCTGGCAGTGTCCCAGTGCTGAGTCTCTCCCAGGGCGAGACAACCAAGCCAGGATTCCACCGTGCAGCACTCTGTGATATGTTTCACAGCTGGATTCTTCTTTGAAGCTTGATATATTCTCTTTACAGTCACAAATACTATCTGAAGCTCAGCATTCACTTAGCTTTATGTTGCTTGGGAAAGATGTTTCATTTCTGAGCTACTCGTCAGAGTGAGTGGGGGTTTGCAGATACAAGAGATGAGAGGGCTTTCTTGGGAGGGGCTATTTAATGTTTCTAGCTTTGGGCTATGAAGTGCTGGAAGTGCTGTAGAATTCTTTCTTTTTCTTATTTTTATTTTTATCTGTGCACCAGGCACTCTTCCATACTCTCTGCCCTGCCAAAAAGACTTCAGCATTAATGTGACAGACCACCCTGCCCGTGGGTGAGGTGTGTAATTCTTTCTCAGAGCAGAGATCTTGAGCAGAGGCTGCTTATTATGTCAAAGTGCATGTGGTTTTCTGACAGGAGTTACTTGGCAGTCCAGAGAAAATATTAAACTCCACTTCACTTGGAAAAACTGGGACAACTTAAATGCATAGTAAAAAATGTCTGTTTCATTTCTTCTCTGTCTCATGTTGGAAAGTTGGTGATGGTGAGAGAGATCTTCCCTTGCTCTGGAATATGTTCTGAGTGTTCTAACCTGTCTGTGTCAGAAACAGCTGCTGGTGCTTGGGCAGAGGTATACTTTTTGTCCGTGGTTGCCAGTTGAGTTTAGAAATGGGAAATTAAAATGACTGGTATTAAAATGGCAGTCAAGCTCCAAACCCAACCATTTGGAGAGGGGGATTTTTGCAGTCTGTTCTTTTGTGCATGGTTTGTGCCACACAACTCTGCAAAACCTCTTTTTACATTTTAGAAGTATGGATTTTTTTGTTTGTTTTTTTGTTTTTTTGTTTTTTTGTTTTGGTATCAGGATTAGTATTCGTTGTTGTCAGAAAGTTATTTTTTCATATTCACTTCTGTTTCAAGTTATAAATTAGAGTTTTTAAAGTCTCTCTCCCATTAAAGCAAACAAACAACTTCTGGACTTTTAAAACACACTTTTAATTGTTGTAAATTATTAGAAGTGGTCTCTTCTAAGAATTTGATTCCTTTAATCAAGTTTGCTACTGACAATAATGGAAAAAATTCTTCTTGTGGATAGTTGTTTAACATTAAACAACTGCAGAATATTTACTTTTTAACTTTTTCTTTCTATGATAATATTGATATTAGAACCTAGTTGGCAAAAAGGGCTCAATTTAGAAGGTTTTTCTTTTTTAGACAGAATTCTGTCATTGTTCTCTGCATACTCATGAGAAATCAACCCCTGTTTGCAGTCCCATTGCTGCCCATCACCCTGCCATGACTTGATGGGGCAGGAGTGCAGGTTTGCACCAGTGCATACCCAGCGCAGCAGTGTGAGGTGCTGGCTAGGCCCAGTGGGATGGCTGGGATGTTTGTGTAATGGATGTGAGGCAGCCTGGAGCTGAGGTGAGAGGAATTCCCTTCACGTAGGTGTAAGAAAACATGAAAGCAAAGGAAAGTCCAGAAGAGGGCTCAGGCAGGTTTTCGAAGTCCTCAGTAGTACCCCAGCAGATTCCAAAGACTTCACAACTACTAATGTAAATGCAAAGTAATTACAGGAGCACTTCCAGCACATTCTTGCTGGTGTTGCGTAGGTTGTTTAGCAGCTGCTTTCAGTATTACCTTTCCCCATGAGTATCTGGAAAGCCATCTTAACATGTACCTCCAAATACTCAGAGCAAAATTGCTAGGTGGTGTGTGCGCAAAACAAACAAACAAGCAAAGCCCTATTTGAATTACTGCCTACCAGGAAAGCTTCTCAGTATCCAGGCTACCACTGGGTTTCTCTTGGATTTAAAGAGTTTGTGCCTTGCTTAGCTTTGTGTATGTTACAGTTGTTTAGCGGGTTCTCCTCCTCCCCGCCCATGTTGCAATATTTTTCCCTGTCAGACCAATAGCAGCCACAGATGGGACTCTCTGAAACTGGCTTCTGGGGCTCAGTGGTGACAGGTCATTGCTGAGAAGCAGAGCACCCCTTCCTGACACCCATGGCTACAAAACATGGAAGGCTTAAGAAGCAAGAACTCGAAGTGCTGCTGGATTGCAAAGCTCTTTAGAAGCCAACTTAACAGACACTGAATTCCGAACCTCAAGGAAGACTGATAGGAAAAACAGCTGCAGAATTTCCTAGCACTTAGTGTATGAGTACCCTTTTTAATAAAGAATTGCCATTTCATTGAAGTGACATAAAATTGGCATGTCAAGCACTGGAAATAAAATGTGTTTTTCCTTTATTTCTCATTCTTTTTTTTCCTTATGATTTGGTTTAGTTTTGAGATATTCTGTGTAAAAAACCCAACCACTACTAGAATCATTCTAAAAACTAAAGCCAAAAATTTCATCTGAATTCCTGACTCTGAAACCTGAAGTTTTAAGCCATCAAATGCTGTGAGAGTTACTGTAGAGCTGCTGTATATAATGAGCAGATCTTGGAGCATGTAGCCTAGCTGTGGGCTCTTCCTTCTCCTGGTGAGTCAATCCTAGTTCATCTGAACTTCTGAAAAGCAAACAGCTTCAAGATGCATTCTGAAGCCGATGCTTCATAGCAGAGGAATTGAAATGAGTAAATAGCAAGCAATTCAGCTTTGATGTATCTAGATATGCCTCTAGAAATTTACAACTGCCTCTAGATTCAGGGTTTCATCTACTGTCTGTTTGAACTTACGCAGCAGCCAAAATATTTGAGTGTTGTATTTTAACCTTCCTGTTTTCACAGGGATTAGGAATATATGTTTTCCTATAGAGTATTTGGGCATGAAGTGCAGTCATGTTCTTGCCATGTTGATTGGAAAATCAATTTATAGCCTGACAGAAATAATGATGTGTCCAGATGTGGATATTGAATACCCTTGAACTCCTGCTGCCTTGTACAAGCTCAAAACTCCAGCAGTGACACAGAAATGAAAAGCATCATGTTTGTGAACAAGCTCTTCCTCCCCTTTTCCCCCCCACCTCACTACACAGCACATGCATTCCACCACATCCTCATCCGTTGCCTTGGCAACGTGCCGAGGCCACAGCAGCCACCCGGTGCATGCCGGAGGGGCCATCAGCATGGTCACCAGGATGCTGGCAGCTGGAGATGTGCAGGACAAGAGGCTGGACTGGAGCGTGTTGGAGATTGTGGTTTGTTACCTGTGCACCTGAATTCACATCTCGAACCAGCTCTTCATTTCTGACCTCCTCCTCCAAGCAAGCTAAACCTTGTGCTCATCTTTGGAGTAGAGACACATGGAAAAATCCTAAATAAAATACATCCCTTCAAAGGGAGCTTTAGCAGATCCTTTTTCAGAGTGGCTCTAAATTTTTTTAGGGAGGAGCCAAGTTATTTTGTGGTTGTTTACGGTTTCTTGAGCAAATCAATAAGCTTGTGAAGAAATACAAGCGGATCTCCCATCGCCCTCACCAGCCATGGGCTGCTAGAATGTCCTCACTTAGACACAAACCTAGAATAGTCAGTCCTGATTTGTTGCCATCAAAAGGAGTTCATAAGAACTTTCTTTCTACTGCCTTCTTAGTATATTGATAGGATTTTATACAAATGTATCTCAAAAATAGCACTGTGTCTAACACTGGGTGGTCTAACACCAAGGCATAGGATTTGTAAATCTTGCTGGGTTTACTGAAGTTGAATATGGTGCTACTTGCTCTAAAGCAGTTTTGCTTAGGTTTGGCGAAGGAGTTGAATTTGTTATGATTATGCTGCTAAGCAGTGTTAAAGAACTCCAGCCAACTGCTGTGTTTGCAGAGGTGGGTTTTTAGTTGGAGTGGAATTTTATTAAATTTACAGAATAAATTTAATTAAAAGCCAGTAATTTCTAACATCTTACTTACAGCAAGTGTACAGATTTCATGTGTTGATAGCTTTGCATATTTACTTGGCAATTTGTTAAAGTAATTTACTTTGTAATTATTTCGTGATTACTAACGCTTTGGTGCCATGCCACTTTCTGTTGAGTTAAAATTTTGTGTTGGCTTTGTGGCTCTCTGATCTTTGCAGTCTTTGTACCACTTTGTATGCAGTAGTTCTTCATACCATTACTCTAATCTTCTGCTTTGTTCTAACTTCCATTGCTCTGCTGTTGTCTCTTTGTGATTCATCTGCATGTGTCCAGAAAAGATGCTTGTTAAGATGTCTTTTCGGTCCCCCAAGATAGACCAGTATATGGTGGTTACCAGTGTATGATCTTTTTAGGTGAACATTATTTCTGTATGTGTTTAGCACTGAAAGCATATTTCCTATGCAATAGGTGCTTTCCAACCACATCTAAAGAACAAGCTGTTGTCTCTGGAATGTTCCTACTCTATAGGATTAAGAGAAGTAGAAATCATGTCCACATAGGAATTTGGTTTAGTTATTCAAAATATACACGATGTCTGTATTATGTCACCTTTTCCTCAGCATGAACACTGTTCTTCAGCCTTTAACAACTAATGCCCCTCATCTTAATTCCATGGAGATTTTCAGCTTCAGTTCTGGACCTTTTTATGTAGCAGCACCTCTGTCTTGAGCTACAGTCAACACTGGATCAGCCTCTTCTGTTTTGGTTGTTTTTTTTGTGTTTTGGGTTTGTTTTTTGTTTGTTTGTTTGTTTGTTTTTTGTTGTTTTTTTGTGGTGGAACAGAGAGAAATGGTGGAGAGGCTTACATGTGTGTTCAGAGGGTGAAAAATGAAGTAAGGCCAGATGGAAGCATCATGAAATATCCCTAGCAGCCCAAGTCCTAAAAGCTGTTTTCGTTGTAAAGCTTCCCTGCTACTCTTTCAGCCTGGGAAGTGTATCCCATGGTGTTAGTTACTGCAGTCCCAAGTAACAGATGATGCATTTCCAGCCAGAGCCTGGTGTGGCCGCTGGGCTTACATTCTGGTCCTGGGCAGTGAAATGTTTGTACACATGTGTGATGAAGACAGGTCTTTCTGTGTTAGACAAATGAAGAGTGTCATTTGGGCAGTCCTGTGACTTTGCAGTGCTTATTACCTCAGATAGTGTTTGTGCTCCAAACATGAGCTAGATTATATTTACCTGTTGGCTTGCAGGGTGCTTTTTACTACTATGCCTGCTGCTTGTCTTGAAAAGAGTATTTGAAGTGGTGTTACTTGGCTTTCCTTTGCCTTGTTATTCTCAAACATACCTCAGAAAACTGCCAGAAGATTTCTACAAATCTGAAATTATTTGTGGGATTATCTGAGATGTATACTCCAGTTAAGTATGTGAGGTTTCTTCTTGTCCATTCTCCACTAGATGTAAAAGTTATAGCTTGAAAAACGACTGGCGGTAATGGCAATGTAAAACAACCGGTGTCCTGGAGTGTAAATTATGATGAAAAAAGCAGAGGATTTAGCAAGTCTAAAGCTTCCCTTTCTGTTGCTCTGTTTTAAGCATTGTGGGCTAATCTAGTGCATGCTTAGTTAGTTACTGCTTCAAACGCACAAGTATTTTAACTTTAATACCTAATGTCTTTTGCAGACAGCTTAGGTAATGTTGCTGTGAGATGTGTGGTGTGCTCCTACATTTGCCATGGCTGCAGATGATGAGACAGGTACCTAATCACAGTTGGGTTCTTCTTGCTGTGGAATGTAGGTTATGGTTGGTTTTGTTTAGGAGCATGGATGGGAATTGGTATAAGTGATGTCTCTTGTCCAGCTTTTTGGTTACTGTGGGGTGATAGGGTGGATAGGACATCTTGGCACTCACTGGTCACACCACAATGAGCCTCGCTATTTTCTGCTCTGGTAAAACAATGTCTGGAATAAGTTCTGTGCATGGCCCAGATCCCACCTGGCTGCCTTGGGGACCTGGCTTCTTGCTGTCCTGCTGAATTTGGTCCCTGTGCTGAGAGTAGCCTGCAGCTAAATGCCAGGAAGTGGCATTGCCATGTGTGACTGCAGCTTTGGCTCCTGCCTTGTGTATATTCCTGTATTTCTTGTCTATCCCTAGGCACGCTCCCTGTACCTCCCCAGTAACACTGGGTTTTGCTTTGTCAGCGTCTTCGCAGAGGTTGGTGTGGTCAGTCTCTCACGGTGTTACTGACTGTGGACAGGGAACTGGTTTTGCAGAAGTCATTCCTTTGATACAATCTGAGAGGAAGGCAAATTTGTTTGCATCTCTTTAGTGATCGCTGCTGCTGAGAACTCTTGACCTCTGCATTAGCCTGGCGTGCAATATTGAAATCTCATTCCATGGGTTATTGCTTCCTTTTAAATATCATTATAATATAATAATCACAGAGTTGCTGTTGTGGTGATTTATGCAAGGATAAATTGGTAGTATGGTACAGAGGGATTTAGTCTCTCAGTTTCTGAATCTCCTTATTCCCTGTGCATTGAATTACAGCTTCCTTTGAATGGAAGCATCTGAAATTCAGTGTGTTTTATTATTTCTTGCACCATTTTGATGGGCTTATCAATGTAGTTCAGAGTGAAGTTTTTATTTAAATAACACAGATGTGTTTGTTCAACTTGAGATTTAATAGTCCTGGCACCTTTCAAGTTCATGACCAGCTTTGCCTCAGATTTGCATGTTTTGTTTTCCAGAGAGAGAGAGTGTGAGGGAAAGGAGAATGTTTCCTGTACTTAAGAGGTCACAGGACACAGTGAGCTGGCAGGAACAGAAGGCTTGCTAGGGTTTGTGGAGCAGCATCTCATACCAGACTCTCCCCATGGCTTACGGAATTCTGGAAGGCAGTTGGATTTTTCTCAAGGCCTGTGCTTTCTCCTTCACTCTACGACCTGACAGTGAGAGAATAGCATAACTAGAAAAATACTAGAGAAATGCTTCTTCCTCCTCCACTATGGCTTTGTGGGAGTTGGGCAACAGTGAGGGGCAACCAAAGGTGTGGCCCAACAATTCCTCAGTGCAGCAACTTGCAGAAGATCTTACAAGAAGCAAAAGGAATCAAAACAAGAGCAAACTCTCTTGAGTTTTGCAGCGTAATGAACATGTCATAGAAACACTGTCAGTGAAAGAAGTTCTAGGGGTCACTTTTATCTGCATGAGTTGATTCAGCGTGTGGGAAGGAAATATGGCTGAGATTGAATTTGAAGTTTGCTATTTAAAGGTGCAGATTTAAATAAGATGAAACAAATTGGCTGGTGAACTCAAACATCACAAGCTCAAAGAGCTGCTACTTCTTTATTTTAAAGGTTAAAAGAAAAGCAGAAAAGCTGCAGCAGATGTCTTAAGACTTAATTAGATGAGTAACTAAAAGGCTTGGACCTGGACAGAGCCAATGTAAAAGAAGCAGGCTAAGGAAAGATGTTGATACAGTCTGGAAAGTTTGATACTGAAGTTGGAGATATTTCTGTACTAATGAGTGCTGATATAAAGTCAAAATAAAGCATAAAAATGTGGTAGTTAAATACAACCTAGGAGAATCCTTTAAGATTCCTAGAGGTATTTTTTTCTTCTGTTTGTTCTACCATGAATTTTGCACAGTTTTATATTTCTTACAACAGAACTGTTGGTGTAAAGAAAACCAAATTCCTTATTTACTGATCATCAACATCATCCCTCATAGCACAAGGCTCAGAACTGGCATAGATTTCTACCCTGACTCATGTATTTAGTAAACATTTAATTCAATTTGGGTATTCACCTAGGGAGGAGATTAAATGAGAGAGGTCAAGCAGCTGCTGAGTGTTGAGTAATTCAATACTTTGGACATGTTGAGATTTTAATAACATCAAGGTAAATGGTTTGAAATTGGAGCTGGGAGTTGAGACTCCAAAAAGAAAGGGTTTGTCTTTCAGCTTTAATTACGAAACCAGAGACACCTCTATCCTCGCGTTTTGCAAGCTGTAGGAAGGTATAATGAGCTGTGTTCAGCTTTGATTCTGTATGTGAGAATATCCTTCAGGTACAGAGTAAAAGGCAAGTATCTAAAAATACTTTAAAAATAGTTGTTTTGGAGGCTACTGACCTATTTCTTTTCAGGAGTCTGTACATGTTCACGGTTTACAGGCTGTTGTCAAGTCAAAAAAAAAAGAGCGAACAAGGCACAAGTGCTGTGCCTATGATATCCTTAAGCGTGTTTGTCTGTGTATATTATTTCTAAATTCAGCCTTTTACTGAGGTTGACATTCATAAATACTGCTTTGGACTGAGATTTCCATGGTTATTGCTGCATCATTTATTTTTCTGGGGTGAAAAATGCAGTCTTGCTTCCTGGTGTTAATCCAGGATGCTACCGTAGGGGTCAGTTTCAAAATCTGTTGCTTCACACGTGTCAATTTCTTTGCTGTGACGGGGAGATGGAATCCTTGGATGTGTGTGATGCAGAAGCTGTTTGTCTTCACTTGCAGAACTCATCCTCAAAACTGAAGGTGTGATCCATCATCCACTTAGTTTGTGATGCGAGACTGTCTCCTTCAGTTTTGAGGCTTTTAAACAAGTTGGTTTTTACCTCCCTGCTGATACTGAGAAGGAATTGAATTCCCTGTAAACACCTACTGAGTCCTCCTCCACATCTGCCCTTGAAATTCTTCCTCATGTTTTCTGGTGCAAATATGTCTGCAGCCATCTGCTAATATGCTAAAAACTCTTCCTGTCGCACTGACCTGTGCGAGTCTGTTGTTTCCCTGCAAGTCCCTCAACTGCCTTCCTTGTATGCATTTGATCTCCCTTCTTTTTCACTCGTGGTATGATGAGTCTTTTGCCATCTGAATACCATCTTTGTCTCTCCTTTTATCTTCATCTGCTTGGAGTTGTGGTGTATAATTCACAGTTTTTGAACTACAGCAATGATGGATAGCTTTGCACCTCAGATCCAAGAGATCAGAATGGTGCTGTAATAAAAACTGATAGGAAAATCATTTATTCTCATTTTCCACCGCTTCAGGAGATTTATGTGCACTTCTAAGGTGTAACAACATCTGCCCCATGTGATCTTCAACTCAAAAGTCTTCTTTGGTTCACAGTTAAACCTTGAATCTATGTTTTATTTGGTTCTACAATATTTAAGATAACTCATCCCATCATGAAAAAAACAAAAGGGTTTTGAATGTGAGGTACCCTCTGCCATGCATTTCTTCTACTTGTAAATTCACAGTGTAGGTGATTTGCAAGTAAGAAAAACCTTAAGAGATCTGTCCTTGCTTTGTGTTACATACAAAATATAAGCAGAAAATATGTTAGCTTGGTTAAATCTTTGTGGATTTTGGTTTGTTAGTCAAACTATTATGGGATATCAAGAATAGCTGTTTCAAAGAATAAAGCATTCCAAACACACTTGCCTAAACTTACAAAATCCTTTTTAAGTGCTGACTTTGAAGTATTAACCTTAATTATATTTCAAAGTATGCAGTAATCAGCAAGTGATTTGAACTTTGTTTTGCTTTGCCGAATTGATCCTGTTAAAATATTGCTATCAGGAATGATTTGTGTGGCTAAAGCTTTATTGAGCAAACAAAACCGTGAGCATTGTCAGATCAGAGATTGTTCTGGTCAAGCAAGCTGAGTGCCCTGTGTTTGGTGTGTCAGAATGGGGCAGGTGAACTCTCTATTTGCCTGGCTGGCAGCTTTACTGGCATCCACAAGTATGATACTGAAGATACTCTGGACTCATAAATGGCGCCTGCAAGTTCCATTTGTTT
Source organism: Ramphastos sulfuratus (assembly GCA_013399055.1). NCBI lineage: Eukaryota > Metazoa > Chordata > Aves > Piciformes > Ramphastidae > Ramphastos > Ramphastos sulfuratus. Next base: position 350,426 of record WBNM01006289.1, on the reverse strand, counting down.
GTTTGTTTAATTTTCATTGGTATACATTTTTTCTCCACAGATGTTTGTGCTTCAGGTTTTAAGAACAAGGAGTACTTTTTTTAATCTTCCTAAGATCTTCCAACAAGAAGCTCCACACTGATATGTTCCCCAGGGCTCAGTATTAGAGCCAGTCTTGTTTAATATCATTATCAATGATCTGCACCCAGGTGCATTGACCAGCACTGTCCTGCAAACTCCCAGTCATCATGGAAACTGCCCATTTATTCCCATCCTCTGTGCCTGCCTTTTTTAATGTTATTAATGTATACAGAGAGTCTTTTCCTTTTATCCTGTGACGACGTAGTCTTTGCAAGTGTCTTTGAAGGACCTTGCAAAAAGCTTTTTGGAAATTAAAATAGGCTGTAACAATAAAGTCACCCTGAATAATGTACTTGTTGGCTGCTTCAAATATTTTTCTTTTAGCTTAAAGTTTAAAGACTGAACTCAATAGAAACCATGCTAGCAGCTCTGCACTGTAGTAGATCAATATATGTCTATTCATCCTGTTTCATATTAATCACAATTAAATATTTAGATATTAGGGCCTCATCTTCTTTTCTCTTCTGAACTGCCTCTAAATATTGTCTTAGTATTTGTCATCTCTTTGTTTTCTGCTGAAGTCTTTCTTAAAGATATTAATGGAGAATTTTTTTCTAGTTCTGGAGAACTGGAGGCAGCTGGGTAGAGTAACATATGAAGCTTTCCTGAGGTGACACACGAAAGAGCTGTTTATCAGAACTGCTCTTTGACTATTCCAGGTGATTTTTCTGCGAATTTATCAGTTGTTGTTAAAGGCTCTTTCCTTGCCTCTTTCATTTCAGACATCAATTCCTGACTCTTCAAGGAAAGCTCTAGAGTGGGAACTTACTGAGCTCTGGTATCATTACTTGCTCTTACTATTTCTGCTGTTGCCTTAAGTCTCAGGGGCCATATCTATTGCATTGTTATCATATTTTTGCCCTTAATTCTCTGTGGCATTTCTCTTGCTTTTGAAAGCTAGGAAAAGAAATATAGTTGTACTTCTTATACCTTTAGCAAGTTGTTCCTCCAAATCTATCTTGGCTTATCTTGTTGTTTTTTTCTTTTATTTCTTATTGGAAAGATCATGTTTCTCTTCTCTGAGATCCTTATGTGTCTCTAATCAATCCTTATGCTACTTGAAAAAAACAAAATTGGTATCTAAAAATGTATAGTGGCTAAAAATTACTTCTCATTAAAAAATGTAGCCGATCTACATTAGGATAATTTCCAATGCCAGTGTGCATCTGAACATGCTTTTGATTTTGGCCTGTTTGTGGCAATTTTGTTCTTAACTGAGTGATTAACTGGTACTTGCTTCAGTGTCCTGTCACTTTTTCGTTTTGGCTGTACAGTAAACTGGGATGCTTCAGAGTTCCTAGCCAAAATGTCTGTTTGTCAAACAAAGTTGTTTCAGTGGTTTGAAATTCCAGAACCTATTAATTGGAGGATGATTAACATTTAGAATCAATTCCAGAGTGTGTAATTAACTGTGTGGATAATTTAATGATCGTATCTCTGTTATTTCACTAAACAGAATTTGCTTTAAAAAACATCTCAGTGTATATGAAATAATAGTTGGATGGGCTTTGTCAAAATAGCACATGAAGGTTTGAGGTTTGTATGCACAGAAGTGATTAGACCATGCTATCAGTGAGTTGCAGAGCTTCTGGAAGACAGGTCTACAAGGATCCACTTTGTGCTGTTCTACTGCTCAACTATAGCGCCAGGAAAAAATACAAAGCAAGTTTGAATTAACCTCCGCAGCTTGGTTCAGTGCATCCTGTAAATACTTTTGAGTTAAAAATAAACTGCAGAAAAGGATTTTCAGCTGCTTTTACCTTTTTCTTGATGTAGTTGATATAAATTTTAATGAAAGTCTTCACAAAGCTTGAGTATTCTCTTGGTAATGGCTCTTCATGTAGAAGTTACCTGTTGCTGCCTTGATTTCTAGCCACAGATCTTCTTGTTCTAGTCCTACATTATTACCTGGTGACCTTTGCTAAGTTCAGATTAGTTTGATCTTTTTATCTCTTGTGCTGGAGATTCTGTTTGTGTAATACATGGGTAAAGCTTCATCACTGTGTCAACACTGATTTTCAACTGTGCAAAAATAGTTGTTTGCCTATCAAATCAATGAGGTCAGCAGCTGAGTTTCGTAAGCAGTGTAGTTATAATTTTCCCTTTTACTTACAGAGCTCAGTGGATTCTTCCATCTGATGCTCAAATCAGCTCCAAGCAACATTTAAAAATAGAAGGTTGTGCCTTCCTGTATTTTCATGTTTGTTTTGACCTGTAACTGAAGTACCCCAAACTGTGGAGATGTCTAAGAGCGGTAGTCGTTTCCCTTTAGTCTCAGGTGGGTGACCAACTGTAATGAGACGTGAAGCTGTTGTGTTGGTTTTCCACCAGCCATCTCCTGTGGAGACCACATGAAATGGCCTTAACATAGATTTTTATATTTTCCTTGTAGAGGGGAAAGGTGTTTTCAACTTCCTACAACATTATAAATTTCTCTGTGTGATCCCCTGGTGTGCATATGGCAAATATCTGCCATGATTGCTAAAACAGTTCTATCAAGATTATTAATTGCATAATTAGAATGTGTAAATAGAGCTAGTCAGATGACTGTGCTTCTCGTGCTGAAATGTTAACATATGATGATGTGCTATGGTAGCATGCTATAGTAACAGCAAGAATTGAACCATCAGACCACAGTTTCCTACTAACAAGTTCTCCTTATGATTATATTTTTCCATGGCTTAAGAGAAAATTCCCAAGGGGATACTCTCACTCTTTGCACAGCTTGCTGCTTCATAAATCAGTGTCAGCATTTGAACTTAGGGGCTCATCAACCAAGTGAGCTTATTGTCTCCTAGCGGGTGTCCATGCTACAGAAAAAGACGATGAACCGAAAAAGTGATCCAACAAGTTATGCCTTTTCCAGAAACAACAAGGAGTTAAGATACTTCAGGGATCTTAAGGCTTTGAGGTGTTCACTCACCAAACTTGTGCAGTAGAATACTAAGCTTTGTGCAGCGTCCCCAGACCTTGAGTTTTCTAAATTATAAATGTACTGATTTTAAGATTTTTATGTGGAATCTGGTTTGCAAGAAGCTATCAAACAGAGGCAAGAACTCAAATGGCATTATAGGATTAGTACTGCTTTCTCCTTCAAACTGAGGTTTGGCAGTGGATACAGAATTATGCCATTGGAACAAAGCTCATGTATTTGTTGGTGGGTAGGTGGAGGGTTTTCAATAAAGACAGGCAAGGAAGAGGAGAATTTACCCTTCATGTGAAGGAAAGATGCCCATGTCTGGAACTCCTGTATGGACTGGAGAAGAGGCTCATCGAGAGCGTGCACAAACTTGGCTCAGGAGAGGTCATTCCTCTTCAAGCATTTCTAGGCATGTGAAAGAGGAAATGGTGATCTGGAGTAGCCACCACCGATTCTCTAGGAGTAGCTCAGACTTGACTTGCTGACATTACTGAAACTGTGGCTGAGCGATGGGCAGTAGACACAGTCCATCTCGATTTTAGGAAGTTCTACTCTTGGGAAACAGTTCTACTGAAGGACTGCTGAAGAATCTCAGGACCCTATTGGACACAAGGCTGGATGTGAGTTGATTTTGCTCTGCAAGTCCTAGAGATCAACAGAATCACTAAACTGAAGTGATTCTTGCCCTGTCTTTGGCATTTGTTAAGCCAAATATAATACTGGGTCAAATTTTGTCCTCCAAGTACAAGAAAAATGTTGCTGAACTAGAGAGACCAGTGGAGGCCCCCAGGATCATAGAACTGTTTTGATTGGAAAAGACCTCTAAGATCATGGACTCCAAGTGTTGACCTAATCCCACCATGACCATTTAACCATGTCCCAGAGTACCATATCTACACCTATCTTGAACACCTCCAGGGATGATGACTTCACCACCTCTCTGGGCAGCCTGTTCCAATGCCTGGAATGGATGTCTGAGGCTAGAGCACTAGCCCTAGAAGGAGAGTCTGAAGGAGCAGGGCTTATCCAGCCTGAAGAAGAGATGGCTTCAGAGGCTATGCAACAACCTGCCAGGTCCCAAAACTCCGGAGCCAGGGGCTTTGTCGGGGACATGGGAGGACAACTGAGCTGCAACCGTCATAAACTGAAGTGGAGAAAGATTTAAACTATATATAGAGAGATAATATGGCACTGTGAGGGTAATTAAACTGGAACAACCTGTACAGAGAGGCAGGAGAATCCCTCAACTTGAGGGTTTTCCAAACTGGACTGGACCTTGGAGCTGACCCTGCTCTGAGCATGAGCTTGAACTAGAGACCTTCTGAGCTTCTGCATCTAAGCACAGTGAAGCTCTGATATACCATCATATGCTCCTGACATTGCCTGAGATTGAAGCCAGAGTGCTGGTAAAGCATTCAGTATTCATCCCAGGGTCAGTATAAATGAGGAGATAAGGGACACCAAACAGGAAAAAAAAACAAAGCAAAGCAGAAACTGCAAAACAAATAAATGAAAAATGTGTGTGTGTGAAAATAAAATATTAATAATAAAAAATTCCCTGAACATCAAAATATATGTGCCTTGTAAAAGAAAAACAACAGTGGAGAGTATTTTTAATTATTTAATATTTCTGGCAACCCAAACATTTAATGGCAGGTATTGGATCTGTCAATGAAAATGTTTTGTTGTCTAGTCAGTGATAAAAAATATCTTCCCCTGCAGTTCAGTGAGTAAGCCTCTTAGAATACTAGTAGTAAATATTTAATAGTAAGGAGCGTTATTTCTCTAAATGGCAAACATTTTTTTTCCCCTTATTCCACTTATGGGAGTAGGTGAACTGTATTGGTCTCACACCAGCTTTAAAGATGAGCACTCTTTTGGATTAAAAATCAATTTAGAATTGTTCAGTATTTAAAAGTACATTGAGGGAGAAGGAAATGTTGAGCGGAGATAGAAATAATGAGAAATCCATTTACCATTATTACCTAAACCTTACTTTATTTGATGGAAAATCATTATTATATCCACGATTTCAGTTATACATATATCCTGTCAATTGCCCTCCATTTTTCGGACGATTCAGCATTTGATACCTAAATCTGAAAAGACATGTTTGTTTATTTATTCTTCTTTGTCAAATCAACAGGGAAAAAAAACCCAAAACTGTGGTGAAAGAAGTATTGTTTTTTTTGTGGCTTTGTATTTATTAAATAGTTAGTCTGGAGCCCTTTGTTTTGGCCATTTGCACCTGTGCCTTCAGGGGAATATTTTTCAAACTATCCTCTTCAACTCTGTTGCCACAGCCAGGTGAATCTGGGTGCTTTAATGGATACATGTACAGAACAATTAGAGGAGATGGTAGTTGGTGAGCAATGCATTTTTGCACTGAATGATTTTCAAGTGATCTCAAAGCATTTCTGCTGAGGGGAAAAAGACAGTAATTTTCAGAATTTTTACAATGAAGTTCTGGCAGATAAATGAACTGTTCAGACTTAAATGAGGATCCGCAGTGTCAGCTGGCTAGAAGCAAGTGCATATATTGCCTTAGTGAATTCTGAGTGGGATGTCTGCAATGGCAGCAATGGCCAGCAACATCTCTGTTTTTATACCATTAAAACACTGATACACCAGAATATTCCCTTGGAGGTAATGGGCAGATTGGCATTTATGGAACTGCTTGTGTGCTCAGTGGCTTACAAGCAGTAGAGCCCACTTGGGTCCAGTGGTGTGTTTTGGCTTGCCAGCCCCAGCCTGAGGATCTATCTGCCTGAACAAAGGCAGTGTGTGAATTACGACTGGGCTGGGAGAATGCCTGCCACTCCAGTGCCAGCTTCCACACCCCATTTAAGGCAGCTGGGTTCTCTCTAGCAGTGCCTCAAGCAGATTGCATCAGCTGGTTTGCTCTTCTTTTTAATTTTTGAAGCATCTAAATATCATTCCAAGTATCATGCCTTTTAAATTTTCTGAATAATTGTTTTCTACCTCCTTTGACCTTCTCCAGCTGGGCTGCCATGGCAGCGCTTTCCGCAGCGCTTGTGTGAATTCAGTCTGATGCCACTGCAGTATACCCCAGGGTCAGAAATCTGCCTAGAAAATACTGTGGGATTTGCAAACCTCTGGTAGCCTCTTCATACACTTCGAGAGAAGGCAGATTTATGGATCTTTTTTACTTTATATAAGGCTCACAGACTGAAAGCTTATAAATGATGGTAGGTTCGTTTTGGATCATGCTATAAATGCTGTGTAGTGGCTTCCGAATCTCATTTGTCCAGTGTTATCTTTTCCAATAATCAGATGCAAACACATTTGGATGAAGAGATTTGTTTTTACATCAGTTGGTAATGTTGTTGACGATAGAGTTACTGTAGAGTTTCAGTAACTGTAGAGTTACTGAAACATGACTTCAGTTCATTGTCCTAGCAAAAGATGGGCATTATAAATCTGAAACCACAATTCTGTGGACAAAAAGAAAAGGTTTGAGTAGGAGTGGAGAGAGAAAAATGACATTTCCTCTCCCCTTCCTCTCTGACTTCCAGCAGATCCTTTGCCTTATTAAAGAGATCAGCAATTCACTGAGCATATGACAATTACTCTGTTATTTGGTAATCTGTGTTAAAGTCATGGCAATTTCCAAACACTCGGTTCAGTGATTTATGAGGAGAAAAGTGTTGCTTTCTCCCTGTCTTTAGATACTTAAATCGACCTGTATCTGTATAAGAATACTTCAATTCATCTTGAACACTTGGAGCCTGCCTCCTTGCAGTGCTAGAGCAATACACTGAACAAGAATTTTCTCTGGCAGCACATGCTTTGCTTGGAGCAGAGTGATGTGCTCATGGCTGAGTTGTTGCACTGAAAAATGTGTTACCGCTCAATCCCAGCAGACAAAGGTCAGGAATCGGCTGGAGCCGTTCTTGCACCTGCTGCCCCGTCTGTCCCAGGCTCTCTTCATTCCCATTTCTGAACAGGTTGCTCAGTTTGGTGGTGAGAAAGACGAACAGCCTTTTCAGATTGAAGAGAAATGAGAATCTGTTTATGATTTCCTTCTAAAATCAGCCCACCTAAATTGTCCAGTGACTGGGACTGAAGCGTAGCTGAACATGGACTGTGATACAGAGATACAATTATCCCATTTCGTGATTTTTTTCAGAGCAGTGAGTACACACTGCTCCATAGCTTTAGCACACTGTCTCAGCTGAAGCAGAGATGTTTTCCACCTGCTAAGTCACTACATTCATTGTTTTTTCCCGGAGGGTGCATCAGTCTCAACATCTCCTATGCAGCCTGCTCTTGAGGGCTTCAGCTGGCAAATCCTATTTATACGAAATGAAGTTTAGCATTATTTCAGGAGCATGGGGTTTAGAATAGTAATAGCAAAACATTGTATGAAGGATTTGAATTTAAGTATTATTATCAAGATGTGGTCCCTCAGAAGTGATGTGCTTTGAGGCAGGTGTTGGTGTTTTTCATCTTTTATAAATACCTATTGCTTTTCTTTTTAAGCCATAAATGCTATCCTGCAAGACATGGCTTGCACTCCAATAACCACATTAATGACCCTTCACAATTGCAGAATCCTCTGTTAACATCATGAGTTTGTGTGGCTGAAACAATCTTGTAGTTAGAGTTATAAAATTATAATTATCTCCAAGTAAAAGCAGAGAAAAGTGTTTTGAGTACCAAAGGCAGAGACAGATTCCTAATGTGATGGCTTCTGTCACACGGGCAGACGTGACCGTGTTATCACAGTCTCATACCCTTGATTTGTGAAATAATCCCCACTATCTTGTCAGGAATGCAGCCAGAAGTGGAGATTTTTCCATTCCTTGCCACAGAAGGAAGAAAAACAGAGCAAAAGCCAACCAGGTGCTCTCAAGTGTTGGGAGCAGTATCTTCTGTGGTCCAAAGTTCATCCTGCTGCTGAGGCTGGCTGTGGGACATAGATTAGCTTGATGAGATTTAGACACAGCTCCCTCTGAATGAGAGTAGAAAAGGATATATCTTGCCCAAAGCTATTTGGTGATGTCAATTCTAATCTCACAGAAGCAGTTTTCATAAAATTCTTGTTACTAGAATCAAATCATTGCTCGTGACTAAAGCTTTCGTTTGGAAGGGAAAAAAAAAAAACCAAAACTGAACAAACCAACAACTAAAACCACTTTAAAGCTCTAATGGATGTAAGAAGGTTGAAAACCTGAATGCTTACAAATGCCACGGTTGAAAAATAATATAGTGAATAATGTGATGTAAAATCAGTAATAATACTTTTTCTGAGTGGCCTAGCAAATAGTTTTTCACTCAGGGGTTTGATAATGTTGAACTGTTAGGTGGCTATTATTATCTTTGATGAACAGTACACAAAGCCAAGTCCCCATTTGTGGGACTTTACAGATTCCTATACCAGAGTTTTGCAATGGTTGCAAGACAAGATTGGGAGAGCATCTGGGAGAAATGTTTGCTAAGTATGAATGTGCAATTCCCAGAATTTTTTTGTGTAGTTTTAATGGATGATTGGAATTTATTTTGCACTTAATTTCTTCTCTGCGTCATTCACAGAGCTTTATCTAAAATATTGATTGCTTGGCTTTTGATTTTATTTTTCCTATGTGGGATAAAGAGTAAAAGTGACTTAATCCTCTAAGTCTGCAAGGAATGTTGGATCTGGCACTGAGAAGGAAAATAGTTGGTTTGCAGTGGGAATGGTATGGAAACCAAATACTTCTAATGCTTCCTAAAAGAAGAAAAATGAGCAGCTGATGCTGATGACTTGCAACTTTCAAACTTTTATCACAAATTACTTAATAAAAGGGCTTATGTATTTGTCAGCCATTTTTGGAATAGCTTTGCATTATTATGGGAATAACATGTCACCAGAGCAGCTCGCTTTTACATAGAGAAAGCACAGTTCAGCAGCTAGTAAAGGCAATATGTGGCTTCACAATCATGAATGTCTAAGTGGGTTTAATGACAATGATGTGTCTGTACATAAACCTGTGATACTGCTTTATGTTCTGGATTGACAGCTACTGCTCTTAGTATATGGTAGTGCCTCACTCTAAAACACAAATACATGCATCAGTGCAAAACCCTACAAACAGCAGTGCACCAGAACACTCAGGTTCTGTCTGAGAAAACATGTGGGCTTCTAAAGTCCCTCTGTGGAGAGAGACTTAAAGGTGGGATCGGAGGAATTTGCTATACTTTAAGTTAACTTTCTATAAAATGTAGATATTCCTGTACAAAGCTCCTTCAGACTGCATCACAAGTCATGTGAATTAAGGTTTGTATAAAATTGGACTGGTTTGCTCCCAAGTTTTTATACAGTTATGACAGGATTTGGTTTGGCTTAAACATATGTTTGACATTCGTGGTAAATCTAATTGATGGTTACTGCTTTTATGGTAGATATCCCAGCATATTTGAGAGCAAAATTTAATGCTAGTCTCTATACATCCTTTCTAATCTCACTTTTGTTCTCCTTTAGTGTTATATGGGTTGTGATTTAGGTGCTTCCTGAAGCTTGGAGTCTGAAAGGTTGTATGGGCTGAGATCAGTCTCTGCTGTTCTTGCATTATCGTGGTAGTCCCTGCACCTTTGACTGCATAACATTATAAATCTTTTTTTCCCACATTTGTCCATGATGTTTGTATTCCTACTACAAAAGTAATATGATAAGAGTCTGGACTGACCCTCACTGAGGGACAGCTGAATCATAATTCATTTGCTGATTTGAATAAGATCACAAAATCTAGATTCTGATACCAAAACCACAGAGATCACAGAATTCTTCAGGCTGGCAGAGACTGTGGGGATGTCATTGGGTCCAACTCCATTTCTCCTTTCTTCATTGTTTTGGTGAGAGTTTCCATGCCAAGGCTATGCTCTAAGTCACATGGTAGCTACAGCATCAATGAAATAAATAAACAAACAGAATTTGGCAGTGCAAAAAGCAGTCAGTCCTTAATGTGTTCCTAAGCTAAAGGTTTTGTTAAAGCAAGGCTGCTATAGCCTTTTGACTGAGACAGCTCTCCTAGAGATGAGATACCTCCAATGGAAAGCTGGATAGCTTCCAGGGAGAGGGCAGGCTCCTTGCTTCATGGAGTAGGTCTGAGGCTGGCTAGGTACTGGGTATTCAGTAGTTGCAAATTTGGCACTAGTTTATTCCTGGAATATGAAACATTTCATGTTTATTCCTGTTATATCTGGCGAGACCTCTTTGTTTCTGCTCAGCTCTGGTATCTTCATAGTTCCTTTGATTGATTCAACAGAACATTCACGGATCTGAAGCCAAACTGAGCTGTTTTCTCAGCAGCAAAACATGAGATTAGGAAACAAGATACAGTCAGTTTTTCATTTCTTTGGTGGTTTATTGTTTTGTGTTTTTTTTTCCTAGTCGTTCTATGTTAATGTGCAAATTAGTGTGTGGTGTATGCAAAGTGGTGTGGGAAGTCCCCACTGAATGTAAATCAAACAAATGTTCTTTCTCAAAATTTCCTAAATCTTTCTAAGTGGAACAAAAATTACACCTTTACTTTGGAATGATGAAATAGTTTCAAGATGATCTGTAGCAAAGATGTGTTTATGGTTGGCATATTTAATATTTCATGGAGAAAATTTATGTTATCATTATTTTTTCATCTCCTTCACCTGAAATTTTGACAGGTAAGGTTTCTGGCACTTCCTTTCATACATCTCATACAATTTACAAAATGAAATTGCAAAAGAAAGGAGGAATGACAACTAAATGACACATGTGGTTGTCATGTACCTCATGGCCCCATTCATTTGGTAGTTCTGCATTTTCCTGTGTGCCTCACAGTGCTTAGCTTTTTGGAAATAAAAATTCTAAGGTGAGTTTGCAAATGATTTGTACCTGAATCACTGGCTGCAAGGATGGTGACAAAGCGATGCTGTCACCCCCCATAGTTTGTACGGCTTGAGACAGAACACATTGGGTTGGTTTCTATAGAAGAAATGCTTCCAAAATGCACAATACTCATTCACAGAATCACAGAACATATCTAGGTGGAAGAAACCACTAAGATCATCCAGCCCAAACTTCAACTCAGCACTGAAGGGTCAACACTAAACCATGTCTCTAAGTGCCGCACCACTTGAACACCTCAAGGGATGATGACTCCACCACTGCCCCGGACAGACCATTCCAATGTTTGATAACCCTTTCAGTGATGAATAGTGCCTAATATCCAGCCTAAACCTGCTCTGGTGCAGCTTGTAACCATTTTCTGTAGTCCTGTTGCTTGACATCAGAGAGAAGAGGCCAGCTGCCTCCTGACTCCAGCCTCCCCAAATGGTTGTACAGAGTGATGAGATCTCCCTCAGTCTTCTTTTCTCTAAACTAAACAACCTCAGCTCCCTCAGACACATTCCTGGTAGGCACGTATTTCTGTTGTCATTTTACTTTTCCTTTAGTTTGGGGCAGTGAAACTCAAGTATTAGTAGTGTTGATTTGGAAGTGAGAACAGCTTAGCAATCGTAAATTACAAAACCTGCAGGAAGATTCCATTTAAATCATATTGTCAGTCAAAATCCAGCCAGGTGGGTTGAATAAACTGAGCTCAACCTCTCTGTGTAAAAAAGAAGTGCTTTTTTATTTCTGTCCTTCCTTCCCTTTCTGTCCTTCCTTCCCTTTCTGTCCTTCCTTCCCTTTCTGTCCTTCCTTCCCTTTCTGTCCTTCCCTGGTGAAATATCTGAGTGAGCTTTATACGCTCATTTTTAAAAAGTTTTTGAGAACTTTTTTCCATTCTGAAGTCAAATGTGAAATTCAACAAATACTTTTCAGTTAATTATTTGATGTGCCAACTGTTTTAAGTATCTCAAGTGTAGTCAGGCTGAGTCTTCTTCACTTGAACTTCAAATTTGTTTTATTTGGCTGAACCCATTGCCACCACAATTTTTGGTTTCTTCTTCCCAGAATCTTCCAACATTATCCTTGTTCCTGTATTTCATGTTTTGCCTGGATGAGATTTTCACATGTGACTGGAGAACACAGATTGTATTAAAAATAATGGATCTTGGCTATCAAATCATGCAAGGTTCTTTGCCAGTGCTACCATCTTCTGTTCACCGCATTTGTTGTACTCCTTTATGAAACAGTGCTCTTCTCTCTGACTCAGTGAATCTGTCTTCCTTGCCTTTACCATTAATTTCAGTTGACCTCCAACTCACCTTTAGATGTGGTGTGAGGACACTACTAGTAGCATCAAAGGGATTGCAGATGCAAGCCCCTTTTGTACTTGAAGATCTTAGCTGTCCCCAGGTTTTCTTCTAGTTAGTACCATTTGTATGGACATGTACCACAGTGTCTAAACCTATAGTCACAGCAAGGAGCCAGTACGCTAACACCTAGAGTCTTGAGCAAGTGAGAATTGAATTTTGGGTCATATTTTATTGGAATATCCTATCAATATTGGTTAGCTCTCTTTTGGATTATTTTAAGAACTGAGGAGGCAAACTGTGTGGTGTGTCAGTAACTATGGATTTCAAGTTTGTGATAAATTACTTGGCTCGGGATAAAGATGATACAGTTTTGGCTGTTACTTCTTTGTAATGCAACAAGATCAGAGGAACATTGAAGTGATTCTTTGATGGAGTAGGTAATGTAGGGCAGTCTTTGTTAATACTACTTGGCTAACAAAGCCTCTAGTGTGGAACATATTTCAGAGCAGATGAAGCACCTGAGTCCTTGTCTAAGAATTTTTTTTTAAACCCTTTACAGTGGTTTCCCAGTAAAGTATGTAAAGCAGCAGCCACTCCACTCGAATTTAATGACTGTTATGTGAAATTAGATCTGACAAGAGCAGTGGTTTGTCAGGTTCATCCTCGTGTTTCTGCCTGTGGTCATGGTAGGTGCTTGGAGACGCAACCTGGAATACTGTGGGATCCTCAGTTCAAGAGAGACAGGGACCTGCTGGAGAGAGTCCAATGGAGAGCTATGAGGATGATTGAGGGGCTTGAATATCTCTCTTATGAAGACAGACAGGCAGACCTAGGGCTGTTTAGTCTCCATAAGAGAAGGCTGACAAGAGAGTCTTATCAGTGTCTATAAATTATGATCTTTCAAGGTCCCTTCCAGCCCCTGACATTCTTCAATTCTGTGAAATATCTTAGGGGTGGATGTGAAGAAGGTGCCAGTCTCTTTTTGGTGGTGCCAGGTGATAGGACAAGGAACAATGGGTACAAGCTAGAACACAGGAGGTTCCACCTCAACATGAGAAGACCCTGCTTTATGGTGAGGGTGACAGAGCACTGGAACAGGCGGCCCAGAGACATTGTAGAGTCTTCTTCTCTGGATGCATTATTGTGTGGCCTGCCTGAGATGACCCTGCTTTGGCAGGAGGATTGATCTCAATGATCCCTGGAAGTCCCTTCCAACTCCTGATATTCTGTGATTCTGTGCTTCTGTAAGGGGTGAGCAGGATTGCAGTACCTGCAGTCCCTGCCCCTCACTGCTAGTCTCCAGCCTTTCTGTGTCTCAGGCTGCTGAAGGCAGCAGGTACCTTCATAGTTAACAATTATTCCCGGGGAGTTATCTTCCATTAATTTGACCAGTGTATGCTTGGATTCATGAGGACTTCTGGATATAGGTTTTTCTTCAGGACAGTGTCACAGCTTCACTGTTTTTGAGGAAATACTCCACTGCTGATTTTTTTGCCCTGGCTGCCTTTGGTTTGTTTGTTTGGCATCTTGTTCTGTGGATAGGCAGCACTGAGTGTTTGTACTGTGTCACTCTGTCTCACATGATTTTATAGACCTCTGCTGTATCCTCCCTTGGTTGCATTTCGACCTCTAATAGTCCTGGCTCTCTTCATCGTTCTGATGCAAAGCCTGTTTCTTCTCTGTTGCCTTTCTCCCAACCTTTCCCAGTTCTACCAATAGCATCTACCCCAGTTGTTTTGCAGCTCTTTCTGTAGTGAGTACTGTGCTAAAGGTTATGTTGAAGGTACAAAGCACATCTAGGACTTGGAGCAATACAATGACTTATTCTTTGTGGCTTGTTTTACTCCTGATAATGTCTGATTTGGTTTGGGGTTTTATGTTGGTTTGTTTTGGTATTTTTTGTTTGTTTGGGGTGTTTTGCTTGACATTGGTTGGTTGATTTTTTGGGACTTTGTTTTTTCTTTTTATAAACATGAAATGCTATTGAGCTGATTTTTCCATGGCTTTGGCTATATAATGCTAGAAATCCTTTAGAATTTTAGAATTTTACCTCTCATCCTGCTTCTAAGACATTCCCCAAACAAGAGGTGCCCTGGGACAAGAGCTGCTTTCAGCAGGAGCATGGGTACAGTCTTTTCTGGTTTCATGCTGGCATTAGCACTGCATGTCATGTGTATGCTTTGGTCAGCCCAGGATCCTTTAGGCTTTCTGGTGGGGTTCTCGCTTTTGATAAATCAGTTTATTACTGCTTTTGAGAACTTCTCTGAGTTCTTTAGCAATTGGTTTCATGAGTTTTGTTAGTGGGTTGTTGGTTTGGTGTTTTTTTTCGTTGGGCTTTTTGGGTGTTTTTTTCTTCTTCTTCTNTTTTTGGGTGTTTTTTTTTTTTTTTTTTTTTTTTTTTTTTTTTTTTTTGCAATGTCCTTTACTGTATTTTCCAGCTGTGATGGTTTTCTCACGGTCCTTCTAAAGTTCTTTCTAAGTGAGATGTTCTCTGAATCTTCAACATGGTATCTTTAAATAGTTTCTATGCTGCCCACCACAGGCTTAGAGCATCGACTGCCTCTTTTAACTCCTTTTCCAGAATTAAAAAACTCCTTTTCTGACTTTCCTGCAATTTCTATTTTTGAAATTTCAGAAAACTCCCTAAGCTGCATCCTTGCTGTTCCTACCTGGGTATTGCATTGGAGCATGCTGTGCTCAGGATTGCAGTGCAGCTCCTTCGTGCTGACGTTTACCCAGGTGCACACACTGCTTAGGGTTAAGAGAAACGTTGCTTTTCTGTTTGTGGGCTTCTTGCCTAGCTGCTCAGTGGAGCTGCTGCTAATCATATCCTTGGATGTAGGCTTTGCAGTGCCTCCTGATGTGACGTTATCTAGTTTCCATGGAGGTAATGGAAGGCTCCCATTACTGTTGTGTTTTCATCCTTTGCAACATTTCTGCTTTCTTCCTGTATCTACTTACATGCTTCTATTTCTGTGTCTGCTGTTGCTACCACTGATACAGCAAAGTCAGATGTTCTCAAAAACATTTGGAAAAAGCCAAGTATGACATGAACCTCTGGTGCAAGCTCTGGTTGCATTTAAAGGAGCTTTCAAAACATCTGAATGTAAGTTAGAGATGGTGCATATTAAGATAAAGTTAAATTGCAGGACACATTTCATACATTCTCCCTAACGCAGGAAATAGCACAATTATCTGATCACTCACGTCTAAGTAGTGATTGTTGCTGTGCTTCCCCAGTCTCATTCTTCTTCTGTTGCACATCCATGTATGCCAAACTCTGAGAAGTGCTGTCATGGCTTATCCATCAGCATTATCCAACACTGCAACTGCCAGGCGGTGTTTCCTGTAATAGCACTCGGCTGCACAGGCTAGGTTGGGGGAGTTCGGCCTCCTCGTGTGTTGGTCTTGTACTAGTTGCTGTGGGGGATGTGATGGCAGACTGGGTGTGAGCCACTAAATAAGACACATTAGAAAATTACAAAGCAGTTAATAAAAGTGCCATGCAGAAAAAAGTCAGGTTTAGGAGGGAGATGAATGGATGAGGAGAGTTTCTCCAAATGTTAGGGATTGTGGTGTAGTGTCTGTGCCAGGCACCCACAGGTCTGTGCCAGGCACCCATAGGTGCACATGTGCAGTCTGTGCTGAACAGAGCAGTTCGTACTGCACAGGATGTTTAACTGGCACATTATTAAATAAAGTTAATGTTTCCCCTACCCCTTTGTGAAAATACTGCATTTGTGTCATGCTCCACCTGGTACCTTTGGTAAGATGACTTTCTGTGGCAGTTAATACTGCCATAGCCTCACTCAGGTGGAAGGACAGTGATTGATTCTGATCATCTCCCAGAGACACCTGGAATAGAAAATAGCCTGAGAATATAGAGAGCTGGAAAACAGGTTTCATAACTGACCAGAATAAGGACAGGGCTATGTCTATGGATCCGGGGATCTACTTTTTAAGTGCTACAACTGATGAAACACTTTGAGTCTGGCTTGCTAGCACAGCAAAAAAGCAGTCTGTCAGGAAGGGCACGGGAGGCCAAGGGAGGAGGTGTTTAAACTTCTGTTACTCACAGAAACATGCTGCCTTTGCTTCTGCTGTGCCTCCTATTCCTGCATAGAAGTTAGGAGTGGTAGTTTACTTGCCTTATTTTTCTTTGGTGTTTTCAACACTTTGTGAAGCTGGACAAACTTCAAGAGGGACAGGCCAGGAAACACAGAATCTGAACACAAGCATTCCTCCATGGGCAGATGAAGGAACTGAGGAATGTAATTTGTAATTACAACTAGAACGAATTTACACTTTGAGTTCCTGATGAGTACAGCTTTGTATTTAATTTTGAACATTTTTCCTTAAATTAGACAAAGTCTAAAATTCTATTTTCCTGTGGAGCATAATCACTTTTAACTGATGTAACAGAGGCAGAAGCTGCAGCCCTGTACCGTACATTTGTGTTTGCTACCGGTATGAATGGGAGGGAGCACCAATCACAGATTGCTTTGCTGATTAATAAAATCCACATCAGGAATCTCAATACAAGATCAAAGTTTTGTGGGGAGGGAAAGAAAGGGAAAGAAAAAAAAAACCAACAAAAACCACCAACCACCAAGCAAGAAATTAGTCTGAGAGATGACTCATGCTGAAGAAGTCTGTACAGCTCAGTAATTTTTATAATATAGAACTTTAGTTTAAACTTGTGAATTTTCTTTGCTTCAAATATGTTCCACAAATAATTTTCCTTTATACCACTACTATGGTAAAGTGTCTCTAAAGATAAAATATATTTCTTTACAACTCATTCTTTCATATTTGCTTTTTTTTTTTTCTTTGTTTCTTTGTTTGTTGGATAACTTCATAATGCCATTAATGTGTGTTTTTGATCTCTCGAGGTAAAAGCAGGATGGAAAAATGCAAAAGAAGGGTTGGTATTTTAATCTTCTTTGCTGCTGAATGTAATTTGCCCTTACT
The DNA here is from genome assembly GCA_013399055.1 of Ramphastos sulfuratus. Classification (NCBI taxonomy): domain Eukaryota; kingdom Metazoa; phylum Chordata; class Aves; order Piciformes; family Ramphastidae; genus Ramphastos; species Ramphastos sulfuratus. Next base: position 333,235 of record WBNM01006289.1, on the reverse strand, counting down.
GTGCTTTTATTAAGCAAAAGCTATGCTTGAAAAATTACTAGTAACACAGTTTTCCTGGAAGGTCCTCTACATCTGTTAGCTTCTTTATTCTCACAACTTTGGAGGGGAAAAAATGTTAATATATGAATTATGTATAAAGGTCAGCAGCTTTTGTTTCACTCATGTAGAGCTTTGGGTGTTTATTTTTTTCAGGTACATATGTAACAGCCCTTTCTTCTCCTTTGGTCTAAGACTTTTTTCTGAAAGTATATTAGTAAATTTGGAGAGAAGAACTACTTCTGAAGTAGTCATTATCTCCATGGTTTATTTTTAATGTCTTCTGGAAATAAGAGTAAATTGTTCATTGGGGCATTCAGGAGCAGTTGCCTGGAAGGAAAGGTATTAGAGGGAGAAAAAAGCAAAAGTAGATTTTAACCCTTTTTTTTTTTTTTTTTTCTCTTCTCTCTTCAGCTTCATATAACATTTCCTTGGAAATCAGTTGTGTTTTCATTTTTTCTTATTTGAATGCCTAGACGATTGAGGTGTGGAGAAATATTTAGTTAAGGGTTAATGAAAAACCCATTTATATTATAAATAGATGTTCATTCAAGGTAATTTCTGCTGTTTAAAATCCCATATTGCTGGACTTACAATTAAAAGTTTGAAATAACTCTGCGTCCTTACCCCATCCCATTGTAACAGAGGTCACACAGTTTTTCTTCAATGAATTTGTCCTGTATCTAGGTTTTCTTTCCAATCCCTGGAGTCAAAATAAAGGACCTCTTATTGTTGAAATGGTTTTGTAAAGGTATTTCCATAAATCCATTTCCCAATTTAGAAGCCAAATTGTATATTTGTACTATGTTGTCCTAATGAGTCCCTGTTATCTCAAATGGCTGTTTGGGGGAACTCTACCTCGAGCCTTGGCACTCTTTGAACCAAGAAAAAGCAACACAGGAATCAAAGCAACACCAGTGAGTAACCATTCACTGATTTCCATTTTGCCATCTTCTGCTGGAGATGATAAAAGCAATTGGCAAGGACTGTGTCATGTATGCTTCAGGAGGCCAGCTGAAAGTCACATTTGCTGTGGCACAAACCTTTTTTTGTCTTCTCCCACGTATCTTTCCTTTATTTGACATAGAACAGCAACAGGAATTGGAGTTTCAACGAATCTTGTATCACTGAGAAGGAATTTCAAAAGAATTTTTTTATAGTTGAAAGAGCATTCCACAGCATGTGAGCTGTGATTGTACGTATGCACGAGCACCATTCACAGCCTTGGTCTTCATAGGTCTCTGGAGGAATATAAGTAAGGCTCAGCAAGCTCATTAGTTAATTCTCTCCATACAAGCATTTATTTGCCCCGCACCCTTTTCTCTTTCTTTTTGGTTGGTAGGGAAACCCTAGGATCTGACAGTGAACTTTTGGTCTCAATAAAGTAGTTATAGAGGAATTGGGTGGAATTTCACTGAACTTCACTAAGAGGGAGAAAATGTGGAAAATGCTTTCTCCAAGCAAAATATGAACAAAATGTTGTGATTCATTAAACTCCTTACTATTTGCCTGCAAGTAAGAACCTTACAGTTATTCAGCTGAATAGTGCATGGCCCTGAGGGGGCAGAGCCAACAGAAAAAGAGATGGCATTAGTCCAAAGAGCAAAATGCATGTTTTCAGGAAAATTAGGAAATTTTGCTCCAGGCACATCCCTACTTGCACAGTGAGTTTGTTATATTGGGATCTTACATTGCTGTTTAGTTTGGTTTTAAATAAGAAATGAAAGCTACTTTTTAATGTCACATGATATCTGGAGGGTGCTCCACAGAGCAGACCATCTGCTGTAATGGTTTCATATGCATTCAGCTTTTCTAACTGAAGTGTTTTAAGTTACACTCCAAGGGCCCATTACTTAGTCTGATTTTGGAGAAAGTTTGTATCATCTTCCCTGCATGGAATCTTTGCTTCTGAAATACAAAATGCTGGTTACAATAACTGATAAAGAAGTGCATTGTTATAATGTTGCTTAATTTTAGTTCCATATCTCATTTTTATGGAGGTGCTTGGGAATTTCAAATCTTTAACCATTTGAGAAGTACAAAAATGTTGAAGGCTGAGCATAGAATTCTAAGGACATGCAGTTGAGCTGCTTCCAGGAGAGGGCAGTAGTGTCATACCTAGCATGGATGGTGGCCTTCAAGCGCCAGCTGCTTGTAGAGACATCGTTTCTGATGTCTTTGTTGTCCTTAGTGTACAGAAGAGAAGATCTGTATTGCCCCTTTCTCTGTACATTCCTGTTCATGAGATGTCTGTGAAAAAAGAAGTTCAGAAGTTGCTGCAGTCCAACACAACTCAAACCCTTTCCAGGGTAAGCTCTGCTCAAGTACCACGTAGTTGTACAGGAGTACCTTTTGCCAGCGCTACACTGCTGATCCTGTTTAACGTACTGGACTTGTGTTTGCATGTCCAGCTTTGTAACATGTGTCAAAGTCCTCACCAGCAGAATGTAGTACTCAAGGTGTTAGCTGGGTAGCAGGGAGCAAAGTCCTCACCAGCAGAATGTAGTACTCAAGGTGTTAGCTGGGTAGCAGGGAGCCTAGAGCTGGGAGTACTTGACCTGGACACATGCCCATTTGATGACCTGGAATAATTCCTGGTGTCTCTGTACATTTGTTGTCTGTATATTAGTATCCAGAGCATGTTGTTCATAGTGTCTTTTTGACAGCATTCACTTCTGAAGTTGCTGGTTTGTATTTAAAAATGCAATCCTATTTTGCAAATGAATTTCTTTCACTTCTAGTATGTTATGCTCAGGTGTCCTTGTAGGTCCTGTTATATACCACAAAAGTCTCAGAGGAGAAGGCTGTGGCAATGTCTGTCCTCTCCCAGCAAACAGGCTCATGTTGTCGTGTCCCTGCCAACTTAAACACCCTGCAAACTGCTCCTGCTCACTGCCTCACTTTATCTGTCCAGACGGCAAATACTGCTGAGCAGTGGCTGGTTCTCAAACCACACAAGGTTGGATTGCTTGTGCTCAGTGCCATTTGGAGGATTTAAGAGCTGAATATATGGAATGCTTTACAGGACTTCACATCTTACTACCTCATTGTGTATACTGCCAGTGTTATCTGTTAGACAAATAGTGATGACAGAATAGTTCCTTTTCCTTTACTATCATTCAGTTGTGGTTACAACTGCTTGAATGCAACTGCAGACTAGACCGTAGTGGTAAGAGGAAACTTGGGGAATGTGGCAAGAGGGAGAGATAAGTGGTTAAAAAGATGAACTGTGAGCTTAATACCTCTAAGTAGCCAACAAGAACAGAACTGTAATAACCCATTATGTTCTCATCTTATCCTGGTGTGGGGTCTTGGCACAGTAGGCAAGGAGCCTTGCCAGAGTACCTATTGAAGAGGTAGTCCAAATGAATCACAGCCTCTGTAGTGGGACACTTGATACCATGACAATCATTAATTTCTTGTTCTTCACTTACCCTTCATGCCACTGCACTGCAAGTGAGGTGTCTTGGAGCTAAGCTATGGTGCCTCTATCTCCAGAGCTGTAACAGACCCCTTCTTCTGAAACACCCACCAAAAGATGTTCTCTGTCTACTAACAAGAGGCACAGCAATGTTTTGGGATAAAGAAAAAAAACAGAACAAAAAGCCAAAGCACACCCCCACCAGTAACCAAGACTGACCTTATTCTTCTTTGTGGACAAGCTGTTTCTTACAACTGCCCTGTATTTGTTTATATAAAGTTCTCAGCTGGTTCAAAAACAAAGCTGAGTGACTACAAATGGGCGTAGTTCCAATAGACATGCGAAGAAAAACTCCTGTAGATAACATCACATGGAGATTTAACATAAATAGTTAGAAAGGTCATGCTATAGGTTGCTGAGAAGAGATGGAAAAAGAAGTACTAATGCCACATGGATCAACTCTGCATTGTGGGAAAAATGTTGTCTTACCCCCAAATGATCAGGAGAAAAATCCATGGGTGCTCCAGGAGCTGCCATGCTGAAGGAAGGAGCTGACAGCAAACCCTGAGGGAGGCAAGAGAAATCTGAAGCAGCATGTGACCCAGTTGGGCTTGTGGCTGCTAGGTGCATGGCAGCAACTTAAGCCCCTGTGAACTTGCTATTGGCACGAAAGAAAAACTTGTCCAACCTGTAGCTACATGCAGTGAGCAATGGCATTTCTGTTGTCTTGCTGTGCTGGGGGACAAGATAGATGTTGTTTGCCTTGTACAGCTTCTATAAGAAGCAAAGGGGGGAAAAAATCATCCTTGTTTTTTCACCACTTTTGTGTCCACAGATGCTATCAATGGAAGCGTCTTTGAAGAACATCCATTGTCAGGTCAACAGATCACTCAGTCCCAGGCACATTAGAGCTCTTAATTTATTGTTAGCTTTTGTTTTCCTAGACAAAAATAATTGTTCAGCCAGTTGAGCTTGGAGTTTTAGAATGCCTTGTCTTGACTACATTACAGCACCCACATCCTATTGAATCACACTGTGTGTAGGCTCTTGGCAGGAGTGACTTCACATCTGGTTTAAAATTTTTGAATCTCTCTTAATATAATAAAGATAATGTTTATGAGCCTTTAAAACTGTGGTGTGGGAAAGGGTCGGCTGACTGCTGAAAAGCTGGTGTGATGATGAAAACGAAATAATAAGAATAGACATGGTCTGTATTATAAAAACATGTCTGACATGAAAACAATGGCTTCTTCTAATCCTTTAAGGCTGTGACTAGGATTTGTCCTGTAGATGCTGCCTTCAACTTCATTTAACTTTGGCTTGGAAAGGGAAAGACTATATAAATAGAATAAGTTGCTCTTTGGTGGGATAACTTGTGGTGCCATGCTACTATCAAAGGGAAGAAGAGACTGAGAGCATAGCTGTAGGGCAGCTTCTCAGCACTGCAGCTGCTGTGAACTTGAGGGTAGACTTTGCTGATTTAGCAATTAATCAGGTAAAGGAGATTAAGGCACTAACCTAGGCAGTCAGTAAGGAGCAAAATGGTCATTGCTGAGTATATTCACTATGAGGTTTGAATGCAATCGCTAATATTTGTGGTTGAAGGATTATGAATTCTCTATGGCTTGCTGTGCTGATGCACATGAAGAAAGTGTTAACTGGGTGATGCAAACCAGACCAGGATAATTAGCATGCAAGCAGACTTTGTTAAAACATATGCCGAGTCGTTATTTAGCTTAGTAAATGAAAACAGTTTGTTGATCACCATTCAGCAATCCTTCTTAACAACAAAGTATCTTTCCCTCCTGTGTTACACTTTCAAGAAAAGCATTGGGAAAACTGAGTTCATACTGATTGTCCTCTGCCGATTTGCCTGTTTGCTGTATCATACTTGTCAGGCACTGCAAGGTGTCAGTAACACTTGCTTTCTAGTCAGCTAATTAAGCTGCAAAGTTAGTTACACCTACACAAAAGGGAAGACGTTTGATTAAAGTCTGCATTTGGCAAAACAAACGCCCTATGTTGATGAGACATCTTTTTAGAAAAGAGGGAAATTGTATGTTTTTATTGGCAAAAAACACTCAGTGAAATCGTTTTAACATCCTAATACTGCATTCCAGAATCCATGTCGTTTTCCCAAGGATTTTTCAATAGCAATTAAAGTGAGTACTGGCTGTAGCACACTTGGCTATTGAAAATCACTGCCAGATCTTGTTCTAAAGTTTAGAATTTCCAGTCTCAGTCACTATCGGTTACCAGGCTGCTGAAGCAACTAGAAGTTAGATCCCAGAGTGGGTTCAGGGACAGTTCTTTACCTTCCTGCATTATAGAATCTCTAAAACCTCCTAAAATATGCAGGATAATACAATACAATGGTTTTCTCTACACCTGCTGGAGATTTCCATCTTCTCCTTGTGTAAACAGATTGGAAGGGTTTTCCCTAGGAGAAGTGGAGCTGTTTTCACAAATGAGTTTTTATTCTCTTCTTGTATTTTTATGTGTCTCACTGTCTGAAAAAGGTGTAACACCGATGCTTTGGTTTTAATACTGAGTTAGGAAAGCTGTGGTTTGCCAGAATGGTTTCTTTCAAGACTGTATTTTAAATTGCATGCTGCTTTTTATAAGGGGGAGCGGGGGGAGAAGGGATTGCGTGAATCACGAAAGCGTTTTGACACTGCGATTTCACTCTCTGTGGTGTTGCTGCTTGTGAAGCATTTTGCTCAATGTTGCACTGGCTTGGCTGTTGGCACAACCATATGTGAGTCTGTATCAAGGAATGGATCTGGCAGACAAAACCCAAAGGTTTTCGTTCTTTTACAAGAACCTGTGGAACCAGAGCCAATCATGTTTTATATCAGGTGCTTTCCACAAATGTGCTTGGTACTTGGATGAGGTTTTCTTAGCCCTTTGAGAAGTTGAGATAGAGTACTGTAATTATTGTAGTTCTGTAATGATTACAGACTACTGTAATTATTATAGGCTACAAGGGGTCAAGATGTTGTTATAAACATAATGGAATTGGAAAACTTATTTGTTTATAGCAAAGTATCACAAGAAGGATCTTAAATGTGTTTAAGGTAAACAAGCAAAAATGGATGTCTGAGGTTAGCCTGTGCCTGAGAGCCATCATTTTCCTTGGGATTGCCCCAGTTGTTTGGTAAACGTAATCTTCTTTCATGTTATTGGTTAAATTAAAAAGTTGAGAAATGTGAAACTAGAAAGATGTTGGTGTTCTAGGCATAATAAATGACATAACTCAAAAGCCAAGCCAAGCTCAGATAGCAAGTCTGCTCATGTAATGACCAACAGTCTTCTGTAGGACTTGCAGTTACTTGGTTGGTTTGCAGGTTAATGGCAATTGCCATGTTCTGTGGCATAGCTTCTTACTTGTATATAAGCATAAATGCCTTGCTGCTGTTACTTCCAGAATTCTTGGAGCAAAATTACCTGTTAAAATCATTCTTTTGAATCTATATGCTCTGTACAGCCACGGTGTCAACACCTTCATTAGGTATCTTCAGGTCCTAGCAATGAGTTAGCAAGTCCAGTGCTTGAAATGCAGAGTAAGCAGAACTAATCTCCAGCTTCTGATTCTGACAGAAAAGACACCATCTGTCTTTCCAAACCAAACACTGCATTTTCCAGGAGCAAGCTTGCTCCTTCCAGAGGAGATCCATACCTGTCGAGTGATAAATGTTACTAATTAACAGGTGGCCTCCAACATTTGTAGTTGTTGCTGATCAGATGGTATATTGCCCACGTTGTGTCATGGACCACCGTGTGCTAGAACAAGGAGGTAAAATCAACAGAAATGTATCATTACTTTTTTCTTTCAGTGATGGCAATAACCTCACTGAATAAATATTGAAAGAAACCAGGCAGCAATACTTCTCTGCTTGGAGACCAAAACCTAACATTTTGCTGGTTTGATTCAGTTAATAAATAATTGTTGGTCAGATAGGAAAGATCATTCCTTCAGTGGTTGTGATAGAAATGTCTCTGAAGATCTGTATTCCAGCCACTGACCAGAATTTTCCATCCTTCCCGAACATTACTCATTCTTCGGCTCAAGACATGAAATAACTCCTTCAGAACGTGACAGATGGTGGTGGTGAGGAGGACTGAGTGTTACCCTCAGGAGAGCAGGGCTCTGGAAGAGCAGGGCAGGACCATGAAGCAGGGCAGCACAGCTGGCAGATGGATGAGTGGATGGTGCTGGCTTGAAAGACCTGAACTCAGGAACTGGCTGCTACAGTGTTTTATTAACTTACGGATACTTAGTCTCCTACAGAGCTGGGCAAAGACGAAGCTATCCCAGCTTCTCTTGCAAAAACCGCAGTGAGAAATGAAGGATGGGACAATCAGTTGGCTGTTCTTAGCAGAGCAATAAAATGGATGGAGTGTCATATTATCCATGCCTGCATGAGCAAGGAAAATCATCTCTTGAAATGTAAAAGAAAGCACAGAACCTAAAAGTGTGCTGAGCCTAGCCACTGCTTGCTTTGTGCTGGCTGCTGATGCTCTGCTAGACATTAGTGAGGCAAGGCTGACATCTAAAATCAATACAGATACTTTGGTGGTATTTTCCTTCTATATCATTATTACTATTAGTGCATTTCAGTATTTCCATTTAAGAGGTCTTTCATTTATAGAATAAATTATCAAGCTTTAAATAATTTTCCTGTGGTTAAAATGTGACATAAATAATATCACTACAGGAGCATTTGTGTGATATTTCAGTTAAAGCAAACAATTACTATAGGACTATTTGTAAATTGTAGTAGCAGCAGAAAAATCAATTAGTTACTTGTTGCAAAAATCATTACATCAGTTGCATTTTATTTTTCACTTTGTTTGCTTAATGCAGAACAGGGATGACAAGAAAATCAAGTTACCGCTCCATTTTTTTCTAGGTGATAACAATCATATTTGTTACCAAATTCATGATGATATTCACAATTTCAGTATTTTACAATGCAGTACAGGCAGCCAAATGCAATGGCTAGAAAGCCTCTTCAGGGATCTCCTTGGCAGGGTGCCATGGGAAATAACCCTGGAAGGAAGGGAGCCCAGGAAAGCTGGTCATTGCTCAAGGATCACCTCCGCTAGGCTCAGGAACAATGCATCCCAGATAAGAGGAAGGCAGGTAAGAACACCAGGAGGCCTGCATGGATGAATAGAGAGCTCCTGGACACACTTAAATGCAAGAAGAAAGCTTATAGAGAGTGGAAGCAAGGACAGGTAACCTGGGATGAGTACAAAGATACTGTTCATGCAGCCAGAGCTCAGGTCATGAAAGCTAAGGCAAGGCTGGAATTGAATCTGGCCAGGGACATTAAAGGGAACAAGAAGAATTTCTTCAGGTATGTCAGTGAGAAAAGGAGGACTACGGAGAATGTGGGACCCTTACAGAAAAAAAATGGAGAGCTGCTGACAGAGGATATGGACAAGGCTGAGGTGCTCAATGACTTCTTTGCCTCAGTCTTCAACAGCGAGGGCTCCGACCACAATGTCCAAGTTCCAGAGGGTAAAAGTAAGGACTGGGAGCAGGCAGATCTGTCTACCATAGTAGAAGATCACGTTCGAGAGCTCCTAAGGAATCTGAACGTGCACAAGTCCGTGGGGCCTGACGAGATCCACCCACGGGTCCTGAGGGAACTGGCAGATGAAATTGC